>CM072516.1:55984716-56149716 GCA_036898135.1 Oncomelania hupensis | reverse complement strand
CCCGTTTCTTCACCACTGGGAGCATGTCATCGTGTTGTCCAATGGCTTGTGTGATGATCTGTCGGACTTCGTTGTTGGTGATGTGCTGGGTGTAGGAAATGCCCAGAAGTCTTCTGTAGCCCCTCATCTCCATGCCTTGTATTCTTCGTTGCAGATCTGCCGTGAGGGTCCATGTTTCGCAAGCATATAGGAAGATGGAGATGACAAGGGAGCGCAGCAGCCGTACCTTGGAATGTAGACTAATGGTCCTTTCTTTCCAAATGGGCTTCAACCCTTTGTGGGTAGCAGTTGTTTGTGCGATCCTGGAGAGGACTTCCTGTCGGGAACGATTGTCTGATACAACGGCTCCTAGATATTTAAAACTATGCACTGTGTTGAGGAATTAGCCTTGGACTTTGATGTCCATGTTGATGCCATTGGTGTTGTTGGTCATCATTTTGGTCTTCTCTGCACTTATTTTTATTCCATAGGCTCTGGAGGTGATGTCAAACCTCTGTACCAGCTGTTCAAGTTCTTGTTCCTCCCCAGCCAATCCATCAGTGTAATCCGCAAAGCTGAGGTTAGAGATTGCTTTAACCCCTATGCTGACTGTGCCTTCGTGATCTACAAGGGCATCTGACATGATGCGCTCTAGGAAGATGTTAAAGAGTGTTGGAGAGAGTAGGCATCCATGACGCACACCCATGGTTGATCTGAACCAGTTCCCGATGGCGCTGGTGTAGAGGACTGCCATGGTAGCCTTGTCATACAGGCTTTTGATGACTTCAATAATTTTAGGGCTGATGTTGTACACTATCATGGTTGCCCACAGAGCTGCATGCCAGACTCGGTCAAATGCTTTCTTGAAGTCTACAAGCACATGATATAGATGTTGTTGGTGCTGTAGGTATTTCTCGCAGATTATTCTGAGGTTGAAAATCTATTCAGTGGTATTTCGCCCTGCCCTGAATCCTGCTTTTCTTCAGCTACGATTTGTTCAGTTTGGGGTTTCAACCTATTGAGTATTATTTTCAGGAGGACCTTGCTGGGATGGGTGATGAGGCTGATGGTGCGGTAATTTTCACACTCCTGAAGTTTACCCTTTTTAAGTCAAATAAAATCAAAGAAGAAGAAGAAGAAGAAGAAGAAGAAGAAGAAGAAGAAGAAGAAGAAGAAGAAGAAGAAGAAGAAGAAGAAGAAAGAGGAGGAGGACTAAAGAAAGAACGAAATGAAAGGAAGAAATGAAATAAAGAGAGAAAGAAAGAAAGAAAAAAGAGAAAGAAAGAAAACAAGAAAGAAAGAAAACAAGAAAGAAAGAAAGAAAGAAAGAAAGAAAGAAAGAAAGAAAGAAAGAAAGAAAGAAAGAAAGAAAGAAGAAGATGATGATGATAATAATAATGATGATGATGACGATGAAGAGGATTAAGAGGATGATGACGACGACTACAAAAGGATTTTTTTGGGAATAGAGGGGGGCGGGGAAGTACGTGTGGGGATGTGGGGGATAGATTTTATTAGCTCACGTTTTGTTGGCGATAATCGGGAAGTGGATGCTTTTGCTGTGCTTGGGAAGCTTCATGACGTGTTCCTTTTTCCAGCGAGCTGCTTCCTTCTCGTCATTAGCCTCGCTTTCACTGGCGGAAGTGTAGCTGAAGTCATCTGACGTCAAAGAACCCGTCCTGGGAAAAAAAAGAAAGAAAAGAAAACGTCATGATCAAGAAATGACGTACTTCAAAACTTCAGTAATAGTGTGTGTGTGGGTGCGTGTGTGTGGGTGTATGTGTGTGTGTGTGTGAATGCGTGAAAACTGTTTGTTTGTTTGTTTGTTTGTTTGCTGTTTAGATGAATGTCCGGATACCTGAGCCCATAGGGGACGTGACGAAATCTGCGCGCTTTGAACTGGCCTTTATAGTTAATAATTTATTTCTTACAAAACAACAAAACGAGAATTACAAGAACCTTTAGTAGTAGTAGTAGTAGTAGTAGTAGTAGTAGTAGTAGTAGTAGTAGTAGTAGTAGTAGTAGTAGTAGTAGTAGTAGTAGTAAAAATTAACCCAACCTGGAATAAATATGCATCTCTTCCCCTGAATAATCCTCCGGCAAGGGTAAAGAGACTGTAACGTCACGATATGCGTCATCAGACCCTCGCGAAGAACGCAACTTGACGTAATATGTTTGGGATTGCAGCGGCTCCGCAACTTTGGATTTTTTGGACGCTGGAACGAGAACGCGGTCTCTGTGCAAGGGAACACTCGGCTCCACCTTGACGTACACACAAGGTTACACATAAAATACATGAAATAACAATGATCCAGCCACTAATTATATAGATGATCCAGCCAAAAATTATATAATATAATAATTATATATATATATTGTAGTTTAATTAAAAGGAACTAACTTTCAAACATTTGGAAGTCATACATTCTCTTTTCTGTGTTTGTGCCTGTTATAATAAAAACATCACGGTTGATTCTGCAGCGAAATCGTTTATCGTAGGTGCAGTACTTTGTTTCTATAACAAACGATAGGGAACCCAAAAAAAAAGAAAGCCTAAGGATCAGTTTGGAAAAATAATTGACATAAAGATAGATATAAGCTTATTTTATTTTCACTACTACTGAGGACCAGTATCCATTTCTCGGTGACTGAAGCCTGGGATAAATAGATGCGCAATAAATTATATAGGTACAATTATTTTATTTTATCGTAGGCCGTGCGCTAATTTACTTTGCTTTTCTTTATCTGTTAAAAACAGTAATCTCCCCTTAAGGTGTTTTTTTTTCCCCTTACGAGGAGTGGGGTCAAAAATCACCAAAACGTGTTTATTAGTGTGTTCTGGCTCAGGTAATTTCTTTCTATAGTGTTTGTAAAACTTCCTCTGCAAATGTATTCAATTATATTGATGTACCTATCAAACATGAATTTTATCAGTACAAGATGAATCTTTCAAACTACATCACGCCGTTGAAATCAATATATTTTCTCTTGCATTTATTATCTCAGCACTTGTGTGGCTATTTATTAGTAGGCTGACGCGATCAAATTCATAATTGCATGGTAATGTAGAGAGGGGCTGACCTTATTTGTTGAAAAAAAAAAAAAACCACACAAAACAAACACACAACACAAATCGGTCTTCCTTGCCCCATTGTCGACGAAGCACGCTTGTTGATTCATTACAACACTCCTTGGGATGAGAGTATAAAAAGAGGTCTAGGAAATGCACGCATGCATTCCATCGCACAGACTTTAAAGATCCTAGACGGGTGAGTGCCGGCTACACAAATACACCCAGCACGCACTAGGTCCTTTCTCCCCAACCTCGGCCACCCAGGATTGTGCTCAGTCATCTGGGCGTCAGACGAGGCGCCCAAATGCTGCCACACTTGAACCTCTACGTACTTTCTTTTGACGGCCCCCGTTATTTTGACGTCAAAACAATGTTCCGTTAGGGTTAGGGATGTGTTAGGCTTAGGGTTAGGTTAAGGGCTAGGGATAGCTTCAAAAATTTGAAAATGTCAAAATAATGTCAAAGAAATAGAAAGTGTGTCAAAATAATCCGTGTTTTTTTTTCACAACAGTCATCAGAACGTCGTTTCTACATACACACGTGTGTGCGTGCGTGTGTGTGTGTGTGTGTGTGTGTGTGTGTGTGTGTGCGCGCGCGCGCGTCCACAGTCGATATTCTTGCCTGCATAACTGCGTTGATGGTTCCTTGGTAGTTCTCGGGGATACTGAGTTTCACTCGAGAGTCCAGCTCAGATTGGACGCAAGTGTGCCCCTTCTGCAGCACCACCGCCTGACGCAGAGGCCGGCTCATCAGCAGCAGCAATCCCTCTTCACCCAAAGCAACGGTGACGTCAGCGTGCGCCACGCAACTGTCTATGGAGTCCTCGTTAGCTTGCTCCTTGACCTGGAGTACAGCTGGCGGTCCCTGTTTAGTCATTCGATCACAACAGAGACAGAGTTTGTTTTACTGTAAAAAAAAAAATGTTCTCTGCCCCCAACAGCAGTGTAGAGAGAGAGAGAGAGAGAAAGAGAGCGAGAGAGAGGGAAGAGAGAGAGAGAGAGAGAGAGAGAGAGAGAGAGAGAGAGAGAGAGAGAGAGAGAGAGAGAGAGAGAGAGAGAGAGAAAGGCTCGCGGTCTGTGTTTTGAATGGACCAATACGTAACAGTACAGGGTTGTCCACGCGCGCAGACTTACTGCATGACTCTTGAGCTGCTAAGTATAGAGGCACGGTGGCCTAATGGTACAGCTTTGGCTTGCGGATCTGAAAGTCCCGGGTTCGAGCTCAGGCCGGGGCATTGTGTTGTGTCCTTGGGAAAGACACTTTACTCCCGTGTCCTACTCCTTCGGATGAGAGTATAAACCGAGGTCTAGTCTGTGTCGCATAGATTCCATCATAACGGACTTTAAAGATCCTGCCCTAGACGGGTGAGTGCCGGTGACAAGAACACACCCAGCGTGCACCTAGGTCCTTCTCCCCCATCCCTGGTTGCCCAGGATTGTGCTCAGTTGTCTGGGGCGTTATTACGGTGCGCCCAAAGGCTGCAAGTTGGCGCATCGGGCGGCTTGAGTTAGATCCTGAATCGGCCAGCGCCTTGAGCAGCTCTTGAGCTGAAAAAGCGCTATATAAGTACGATTAAATAAATAAATAATAAGTACACTGCTATAATGGAACTATTCCACAAGCTCAAACCACTGGCATCAGAGAAAGGGAGATAGATTTTGCCCGCCACGCCTTGACTCCTCGAAGGATATAACCAAAGATCAGACAATGGGTCCCGACAGGAAGTCCTCGCCAGAATCGCACAAACAACCGCTGCCTTCAAAAGGTGGAAGCCCATTTGGAAAGACAGGACCATCAGTGTACACTCCAATGTAAGGTTGCTGCGCTCTCTTGTCATCTCCTTCTTCCTATACGCTTTCGAAACATGAACCCTCACAGCAGATTCTCAACAAAAAATAAAAAGCATGGAGATGAGGTGCTACAGAAGACTTCTGGGCATTTCCCATACCCAGCACATCACCAACAACTAAGTCCGACAGACCATCACACAAGTCATTGGACGACACGATGACATTCTCATAATGGTGAAGAAACGGAACTCCGATGGTATGGCCACGTCACCAGAGCATCAGGCCTTGCAATGACCATTCTGAAAGGCACGGTGCAAGGATGCAGAAGACGAGGGAGACAGAAAAAGAGGTGGGAGGACACCATTCGAGAATGGACTGGCTTGACACTGAGCGAAGCCATGGGGGTTGCTGAGAACAGAGAAAGATGGAGTACGTTGGTTAAACGATCATCTGTGGTGCCCCAACGACCTTCGAGTTACGGAATAGGATATGATAGGATCCAAAGATGCTGCCATTGAACTCCAGTTAGTCCCACTAACTACTACCTTTCTTGTGTCATTGTTCCCAACGTTTGGGGTTATTTCAACATGTCGCCCTGGTAGCTCAGCTGATAAAGAGCTGGTTTACTATACCGAAGATCGCGGGTTCCAACCCAGGAAATGGACGAACTTATGTGACTTTGGTACTTTGGATTTTCATGTCATCGAGGGTTTACTCCGGGTACTCCGGTTTCCTCCCTCCCTTTCAATAGTGGTATTGGGTAGATGCAGTATGTCTAAAATTTCAACCCCCTCTCCCCTCCCCAAAACAACAAAAAAACAATTGATTTTCTTTCCGTCTTCTAACAGCGACTTGCCTTTACACAACATGTTTGAGTTATGAATGCGTGTTTGTTGTGTATTTAGGAGTGTCTGTAACATGTGAACGTTTATGTTGGTTACAGATCGCCGCGCTTTTAATATGAAGGCGCGTAGAGCACCCATTATTATTATTATTATTATTATTATTATTATTATTATTATTATTATTATTATTATTATTTGTAACAAACCGGATTTTTAGTTGGAGAGTTACTTGTATCGCTTTGAACAGCAGTCACAAAGTGACGATTTCAAATTAAGAAGTTATAATTGTTATTTCTAATGCCTGTACTTGTAGTTTGTATAATTTTGACGTCAGGGTTTTAAGTTTCGTCATGGATGACGAAAACTTTTGATATGTTGTTCTAGTTCGTTGTTGGGAGTGACTGAGTCGTGTGTCTGTTTGTCCTACCGTCAATTGTTTTATTGTAGTTTGCAAAATAGGATAAACAATGTTGGTGGATTTCTACTTCACCATGCCAGAAGGGACAAAAGTTAATACTAAAAATTAATACTAAAACGCAGGCTCGCCAAATTGTCAAAGATGGAGTTCTAAACATTAACGCGCACGCACTCATATAATCCCCAACGAAACTAAATGATAAAATGTTAGTTTGTATATTCATTCCCTCCACACACACACAAACACTGACAACAACGACTCCTCAGAAAACACAACAAGTATCACTTCAAAGGTCATAGTTCCGTATAATCAAAACGAAATGTTATCTGTATCTGACTACCACACACGGGTCAGACGTCCATCGTCGAAACGAAACTGTTAGTCGGACAGAAGACCAATGGAAACGATGTCTTCACATTCCTGTAGAGCAGGCCAACCAAAAGCAGCATACGTGGGTCAGAAAATCAGTTAATAATGTTAGGCGCAAACAGATTCCTTCTTTCAAGAGTTGCCAGTAATATATATATTGCGTGCCGGGGTCACAGATCAAACCGTCATCGCACAGTCCATCTGTCCTCTCGTAAAGCTGCCGTGCTTTGCAATAACACTTTTTGTTTCTAGAATTGCATGTGAGTTCGGGACGGCAGGTCCTGAGTCCGGGTGCTGAACGACTGTTTGGTGTCCAATGTACCTAGATTGGTGGAGTTTGGGAAACCAGCGTCGCACACCCTGCCGATGTCAAAACACTTTTGTCCCTTCTGGCATGGTGAAGTAGAAATCCACCAACATTGTTTATCCTATTTTGCAAACTACAATAAAACAATTGACGGTAGGACAAACAGACACACGACTCAGTCACTCCCAACAACGAACTAGAACAACATATCGTCACGCTCATAAGATAATTGCCTAACTCAATTTTCATAGTTTCGAGATAAACGATAAAAACATGTTATTTTTTAAACTGAAAATTCTTTAAAGATTTTTTTTGCATATATCTTCACAGAATGAAGTTGCCAATGTATGTTGAAGCCAGTTTTGAGAAATGTGTGTTCGTTTGCCTGCAAACTGACTTAGGCAGAATGAGCACTAACAAAAGCTGAGATAGGCAAGAAGTGAAACTTCAAATAGGCATAAGAAAGTTTTTAAAAGACAAAAACACAAGATAGGCAATATTGATATTTTTTTCATTTAATCAATAACATAAAGATAAACAAAAAACTTCATGTACTTGCAATGTCAACGGTAAAACATGACAAGCCTAAAGAAACAACACATAGTTTTTTCATAAACCTACACATCTTCGCGGCTTGCAAACAAAATGTCAATAGAAAGAATCCTTTTTAATTTAATGTGATCTAACAAACTGTGATCTTCTTGCAGCAGTGATGTATTACTTTCCTAGCCTATTCCTGTCCTATCCCGTAACTCGGAGGTCGTAGGAGCACCACAGATGATCGTTTAACCAGCGTACTTCATCTTTCCCCGTCTTCAGCAACAATCATGGTTTCGCTCAGTGTCAAACCAGTCCATTCTCGAATGTTGTCCTCCCACATCTTTTTCGGTCTCCCTCTTCTTCTACCTCCTTGCACTGTGCCTTGCAGGATAGTCTTTGCAAGACCTGATGATCTGGTGACGTGGCCATGCCATCGGAGTTTCCGTTTTTTTACCACTGTGAGCAGGTCATCGTGTTGTCCAATGGCTTGTGTGATGGTCTGTTGGACTTCGTCGTTGGTGATGTGCTGGTGTGGGAAATGCCCAGAAATCTTCTGTAGCACCTCATCTTCATGCTTTGTATTCTTCGTTGTAGATCTGCTGTGAGGGTCCATGTCTTGCAAGCGTATAGGAAGATGGAGATGACAAGAGAGCGCAGCAGTCTTACCTTGGAATGTAAACTGATGGTCCTGTCTTTCCAAATTGGCTTCAACCTCGCCAGGGCAGCAGTTGTTTTTTGCGATCCTTGAGAGGACTTCCTGTCAGGAGCCATTGTCTATTACTTTGTACTTGACTAAAGGCATCATAGAACACATCCTCTCCTCATAAAAAGACATACACAAACACATCTTCTGTGTGCTTGCAAAATAAAAAAAATTAAACACAAATAATTATTGTTAATGTGATCCAAACTAAAGGTGCAGTAAAGTGTGTACTTGACTGTTGGCATCTTATCACACTCCCCCTTCCCTTACTTTTACCCTTGAAAAATGTTATTCATTTATTTAATTAACTCAAAGCATCATGGAACACTCGCTCTCCTCTTAAAGGTAATTATTAAACTTGCTTAATTAACTACTGTGAGCTTGCAAAACAAACAATAATTTGTATGTGATCCATACAAAAGGTAATTCACTTGCAGCAGTGAAGTATTACTTTGTAGGCCTACTTGACTCAATGCATCATAGAGCACTCCCTCTCCCCTCCCCTTCTACCTGCACCCAGGCATAGAAAGTCTTTTCCGGACAGGACGTCTCTGTGTGCTTTGTAGAGGTCTATTCAGGGCTGCCATTTCCATCTTAGTGTGAAATGGAACGTTTCAAGTTCTTACAAGACACTAATATCTGTTCCACTTGACCATGTTAGACGCTCAACGTGAAGCACCTGCAACATTTTTATTTCACATAAGGTGGCAATAACTTCCTCAGGGTGATCTTCCAGTTGTGGCAAAGTGTGAAGTTGCAGATGGGTAAGCGGTAGTTGAGCTAAGCAGCTCAAGTCTGAGAGGGAAAAGCTCGAATTCCCACTGGCCCTAAACACTTTGATTCCTACTTCCTGCCCATGCACTTGTCTCTTGGACAACTCTTCTGGGACAAAACTACTCATTTGTGTGTGAGGTCTGTTGGATCAGCTTGGAAATATTGGATGCTTTCTGCCAAATGGTCACTGGGGCTTCCTATGATATTATTTGGCAATGTAGGCATTTTATATGTATGGGTTTTGTTGATATTGTATAATGATGCTTGCATTCTATTTTGTTTTGTAAACGGAGGTTCGATAAATTAGAGTATAGCCTCAGCGTCCCCTGCGTGGGATGTCTTTATTGTAAAGTGACCGGCTGGTAGATTGCCTACAGTGTTACCACTAGGGTTATATCGGCAGATCTTTTAAGCGGATCAGGGGTGAGTCCTCTTTCACTTCTCTGGTCCTGATTTGGCTCGGAAGAGTCTGCTGGACCTAAAGCAATAACCATATAATGTAATGTAATGTCGTCTTCCTCACTTGACGAGGAGGACTCAGGCTGGTAGCTTCCCGCGCTTCATCGTCACAGTCGTGAGAATCTATGGACACACGCATATACAGACGCATCTATAAATAAATATGCTCGATATTTTATGTAACATAAAACGAGAACAATGGTTAGCAATGCTAAAATGGTAAATAGCCAAGTATTTTAACTTTATTTAGCGTTTTTTTACAGTCAGTCTGCCGTGTAAGACAAAATACCTATCTCAGCTCTGTCTTAATTTGCAAATTGCCGATATCAATCGCTTCACATTGAAGATGATGCTTGGAACAGCATTTATAGCCATTTTCCTACAACACCTAAGAATAACAAGTTCTAAAATTGATTACTTACCTTCGTCTTCTGATTGAAGTATGTTTTGCAACATCTCTGTTGCTTTTTCAGCCCAAAATTGTTCAATGCGTCTGGGCGCCGCCATATTGGTTGCAAAATGCCTATGTCAGGAATGAGATAGGCAATTTGGCATACGAAGCTGTGGCGACCGTTACGATTTAGATAGAGACTTGTACTCTCTAGCACAGATGGCTTGTCTTCCCAGGGCTTTGTTTTTACCCCTACTGCACAACTGCCTAAGTCTGAGTTAGGCATTTATGTTATGAGCGTGACGATATCAAAAGTTTTCGTCATCCATGACGAAACTTAAAACCCTGACGTCAAAATTATACAAACTACAAGTACAGGCATTAGAAATAACAATTATAACTTCTTAATTTGAAATCGTCACTTTGTGACTGCTGTTCAAAGCGATACAAGTAACTGTCCAACTAAAAATCCGGTTTGTTACATCATTATTATTATATAAGGACAATACAAAACCAAACACAGCAGACACCACTGACATCTTTGATGTCCAGATGGATATCTTGCTCTTCACGGCTGTATGTGTCCAGCAGCCTGAGGGTCAGCTCGTAGCAAGTGTCCGGCACGTCATGCAAGGGAATGCTCAAGTTTACGGCCACTGGGCAAGTCAGGCGATAGTCCAATATTGGCGCCACAACCTCCTCGTCATCCTGCAGCTACACAAAAGAAATGTAGCGTTAGTTTCTGGGAGTAAAGGAACCCCCGTTGGAGTGCCGGGGGTTTCAGTATAAATAGTATCCCCACTTTCTGGAAATTTAGTGCTTTAAATTCCCACTGTCGCTGTCTTTCTCATTTGCTCTTTCTCATTCCTGCTCTGTTCTATCAAACTGCTATACTATCTTCTTCGCTAGACCAGTCACCTACCTTTTTTCTTGAAAACTCTTCCGGGACAAGACTCCTTATTTGTGTATGAGGTCTGTTGGATCAGCTTGGGAATATTGGACGCTTTCTGCCAGGTGGTCACTAGGGCTTCCTATGATGTTATTATTTTGCAATGTAGGCATTTTATATGTATGTGTTTTGTTGATAATTGTTAATGATGTTTGTATTCTATTTTGTTTTTGTAAACGGGGGTTCGATAAATTAGAGTACAGCCTCAGCGTCCCCTGCGTGGGATGTCTTTATTGTAAAGTGATTGGCTGGTGGAGAGCTTTCAGTTTTACCACTAGGGTTGTTTCAGCAGATCTTTTATGCGGATCAGGGGTTGTCCGGTCCTGAGTTGGCTCGGAAGAGTCCGCTGGACCTAAAGCAATAATCATGTAATGTAATGTAATGTAATGAGTAAAGGAGCTTTGGACCGATCCTGATTCCACCTGCGCTTTGAGCTTATCTCAACATATTTTTATATTATATTATAAATTTTTATTTTATAATTTTATAATTTTTATATTATAAAGCTTAGAAATTCCACCTCACCTTTACACGATCTCTTTCAACTGGACGGACGTCTTTGTGTGGCACCGTGTAATAGAAGATTGACGACGATGGCGATGACGACGACAAACAGAGAGTGAAAGGCAAATCTGGATCAACCAGAGGTGTTTTTTTCTCCAGCGTGGCTAAAGACAGTAGCGGTCTGTATAAAAAATAAATTATGCTTACGAGATAAGATAGAATCGCTTCATTCAATTAGTGGGTGGGTGGGGGAGGTGGGAGGAATATATAGGCCTATCTCTCCCTCCCCCACCCCAAAAATTCATCAAAAAATGTTATATCTATTTCAAAATCTTTTCATATTAACAGTTTATTTCACAGAATAAGGCTAAAATGCTTGGCGTGCTCGTTTCATAAATCCTCCAGTACTTTGTAATTGCGGTAGCATATTGAAAGTAAATCACTTAGTAATTGAATGTCAACACAATTATAACCATTTTCAGCCTTTACTCATTAGATTAAATAAATTAAAGGTACCTATGTCAATCTCAAGTATTGTATATCCAGAAGAACATTCTGATTGGTCATTGAGCTTAATGCTCATAGATTTAATTAGAAGTCATGAATTATTCAATTTCTTGTAATTGTTTTGTTTGGTTGTTGTTTTAACTTCTAACAATTAGTCTAGCATTTTTTTTAATTCTTTGTACCTATTTTATTTAATTAAGCATTATTAGTTTCAATAAATATTTCTTAATTATTTATTTGGGGATAGGAGGGGAGGGAATGGGGGAATTATTTATTAATTTGATTTAATTTTGAGTTTTTATTAATTTTTTTTTTATTTTAGTTTTGTGTTTTAATTTTTTTTATGTGTTTTTTTAATGGGGTGTGGGGGGTAGGGGCCTGGAGGCCCAACTTCAACTTTCTGTAAGACGCAAAATGACATTTATAAGTACTTCGTTCTTCACGGGTAAAGTTGAAAGGTCCACTTTTTATTTTTATGTATTTATTTTTTAAATTTGTTTCTTAATGTGCACTAATTGTTATAAGGGAATGTATGTTGTTATAAGGGTATGATGATTTTTATGGTTTGATAATGTGGAAAATATCTATGATGTGCGCATGGTAGATTTCGTAAATCGTTTGTGTTACATCAGTACAACTTATGTTAATCTGATGAATAAAAATTGATACAACAACAACAACAACCTCCCCCCCCCCTCATCCCCACCCTCTACAAATCAACCGAAGTGACTTAAGGGTCTGTGGATTTGCACACAATGCGCTGTATTTCAACAAGCGTGTACCTTGGTGGCTGAAATAGACCCTTTGCCGCGCGCTGTCTGACTGCTACAAGCTTATAGACCCAGTCGGCCCAAAAACGACACTGAACAACAATCTGAGTATCAAAAGGCTGAGTATCAAGTATTGAGCGCATACGCCTCTACACACAAGCCTATAATGATTGATAGGTCTCTGATACTCAGCATATATATAGCGTTACGGTCGCCTGTTAAGTGGAAGCTGGCCTTTTCAGTCCTTTCCTTTGACATATCTCTATAATGCCTATGTATTATGTCTTTGCACGTCTAAGGGATGCAACTGTTTCTTACTATTTCAAGGGAAGTAAGTGAGTGACTCACAGCTGGTGTTTACTGAACACTCAGACTGGCCTATTCGATTCCTGTCTTTATCCAGCGCCGTGAGCATTTCTAAGAGCTGGTGCGCGCGCTATGTGAGAGCTGTGGTTGACAGACAAACACACATATTAATGCTGACCTATTATACCTGGTAATGTAGACTTCTCGAAGAATCTGTAGAATCAGGTTCTTTTTTGTTAACATTCTGCATGGCTGACCTTTCTGGAACATGAATAGTAAGAAACACTTCGGTTAAAAACAAAAACAAAAAGAATTTAAAAAAATATATATAAATAAATAAATCCCGTCACCCTAATTTAGTAATTGTTGACGTCATTGTCGTCATCGTCGTTTATTTCGTCTTCATCATGATCCTCTTTATAATCATCATCATCGTCGTTGTCGTCGTCGTCATCATCATCCTCCCCTCCTCCGCTTCCTCTTCCACCTCAACATCATCATCATCATCATCATCATCTTCATCATCATCATCATCATCATCATCATCAATATCATTATCATCATCATCATCATCATCATCATCATCATCATCATCATCATCATCATCATCATCATCATCATCATCTTCATCATCATCATCATCATCATCATCATCATCATCATCTTCATCATCATCATCATCATCATCATCATCATCAATATCATTATCATCATCATCATCATCATCATCATCATCATCTTCATCATCATCATCATCATCAATATCATCATCATCATCATCATCATCATCATCATCATCATCATCATCATCAGTTTTTCATTTTCCTCCTCCTCCTCCAGATCATCAGGCCTTGCAAAGACCATCCTGCAAGGCACAGTGCAAGGAGGTAGAAGAAGAGGGAGATCAAAAAAAGAGGTGGGAGGACAACATTCGAGAATGGACTGGCTTGACTTTGAGCGAAGCCATCTGGGTTGCTGAGGACAGAGAAAGATGGAGTACGCTGGTTAAACGATCATCTGTGGTGCCCCAACGATAAAGAGTTACGGGATAGGATAGGATAGGATATAATAGGATAGGATAGGATAGGATAAGATAGGATAGGATAGGATAGATCCTCCTCTTTCTCCTTCTACCCCCGTTGCGGTGCCGAAGTTTTCTGTATAAACGCTATGACCACTTTGTGGAAATTTAGTGCTTTAAATTACCACTGTTTCTGTCATTCTCAGCTGTTCTTTCTCGTTCCTAATCTGTTTTATCAATCTACTAGATCAGTCACCTACCTTTTTTCTTGAAAACTCTCCCAAAACTCATTTGTGTATGGGGTCTGTGGGTTCAGCTTGGTGATATTGGACGCTTTCTGCCAAATGGTCACTAGGGCTTCCTATGGTATTTGGCAATGTAGGCATATTCTTTTATTAATTTTGTTAATATTTTATAATGATGTTTATATTCTATTTGGCTTTTGTAAACGGAGGATCGATAAATTAGAGTAAAGCCTCAGCGTCCCCTGCATGAGATGCCTTTATTGTAAAGTGTTATCATTAGGGTTGTTTCAGCAGATCTTTTATACGGATCGGGGGATGAGTCCTATTTCAACTAAGTTGTGGTCTTGATTCGGCTCTTTGCAGTCCTCTGGACCCTATATAAACAATGGCTAACCAACTAACAAAATCTTCCTTACTTTTTTTTTCTTCTTGGATTTATGTAAGTGTGTGTGGGGAGATTGGTTCAACCAACTGAGTTATTCTGATTCCCTTACAAAGTGATATAGTGTAATAAAAACTTTTAAAAAAAATAATAAAGTAAAACAACGCTAGTCTAAGAAAATCGACATTTTTGTGTTTTGAGTATTTACTTCTTTGTGTGAGCTTTGTCAGGATCAGAAAAAAATTACCAAGGGTAATTAGATGTCAAAATTCACACAGAAGGTAAGCTTACATCTGAACACAGGCGCATCAACCAAAGTAGAATGAACCCCCGATAGAAAAGAATGAGTGGATCCGCTATAGCACACCAGTAGCAGTAGTAGGTATCATTGTGTAGAGCTCAATATATGAAACATACTACTGATATTGCTATGCTGAAGATTCTCTCATTCTTTATTATTGAGGATTCATTCTACTTGGTAGGTGCGGCTGTGGTCTGAACAAGATCTCCGTCAGGATGTAGACTATACATTTCATTTTAAAAACACACACAAAAATGGACAAGGGATGACCTGCAGGTCTACCTTATTTTGAAGGTCTGGGTCAGCGCCGCAGAACATCAGCCACTTGACCATCTCCACGCTTGTTCTCTTCACCGCTACGTGAAGCGCCGTGTCTCCATTCTAACGACAAAAAATAAACATGACTTAAGACATTTAGTTATGTGGCATAAGACATAATTAGACATATGTCATTAGACATAATTAGATATATGACATAAAACATAATTAGATATATGCCATGCGACATAATTAGCTATATGCCATAAGACATAATTAGTTATATGACGTAAGATATATTTAGACCTATGACATAAGACAGTAATATATATATATATATATATATATATATATATATATATATATATATATATATATATATATATATATATATATATATATATATATATATATATATATATATATATATGCCATATGACGTTATTAGATATGTACCATAAGACATAATTAAATATATCACATATGACATAATTAAACATATGACATAAGACAATAATAGATATATGACATAAGACATAATTACCATAAAACGTAAGAAAACATAAGGCATTTTATTCGTCCAAAAGATTACATTGAAAAGCGAAATTTTGGCCTTGCCAAAAAAAAAGGAGACAAAAATAAGAAGAAGAACAATCTTCATAATACCAGGTATTGAATAGGTCTTTACATTTTAATCATAACAGGTCTTCTGCACTTAAAGTTGCTCCCCTTCCTTATAATGAAGACGAATATTTATTTGTTCCTTTGACCCCTTTCTCTGTGTGTCTGTCTGTCTCTCTTTGTCTATGTCTCTGTGTGTCTGTCTCTCTTTGTCTCGGCCTCTGTCTCCCTCTCTATCTCTTTGTCTCTATATTTGTCTCTCTGTCTGTCACTGCCTGTCTGTCTGTTCCATCAAAACGAACAGTGTTAGCATTCAGTGTTGCGCCTCGCCTTATCCACCGAGTTGATGATAGCAAGATCGCCAGCCATCACAGTCTTCCTCCCACCGCAATCCTGATAAAAAAAAAAAAAGAACAAGTCAACCCATCACTTAAAAATAGGACATTTTGTCGCCATAGGGCTGCTAAAAATCTTACAGAGGCAGTCAGCCCGAAAGCGACGCTGACAATCTGAGAGTCAAGAGGCTGTTTAATGCATGCATCTACACAAAGCCTAAGCTTTACAGACCTCTGATACTCAGCTTGTGTCAAGGTCACCTGTTCAGTTATTTCCTTTGACCGGTCAAGAATGCCTATTATGCCATAACCATTTTAGCGGATTCAACTGTTTCTTAATTTAAGGGAATTCAGTTGAACTCGCCCAGTCTATATAACTATCCTGCTCTCAAAGGTGGACAAAAAATGCGACATAGTGGCTTTTCAATTCCATGTGCTACTTCGTGAGCTAAAAGAGCTCAAAAGCAGTACAATTACATTTATAAAGCATGGTGCTCCTGACGCGTTTTCGATCTTTACCAAATATCTCATCAAAGAAGGTTTGTCCTTGAATGCATAGACTACACTGAGCGCAGTCTATATGTACTGCATGGGTAGTCACAAAGACACCCGTGGAGGAGTTCACATTAAGAAGGAGCCAGTCGCAATTTGAACATACCCCAGTTGCTAGAGACAACCGAGAGAATGACTTTGAAAATGGTTTTCAAATAATTGTAAAATTTATAATAAACTCTCTCAAAATGGCTGGCACCGTACAGCAACCATTAAGGAGCCAGGAATAGAAACAAGCCAAGGAAGGCCAGTTGATTTAAACATCAAGAAAAATAATTATCCTGCTCTCAAAGGTGGACTAAAAGAGCTTAAAATCAGTACAATTGCATTCATAAAACCTGGTTCTCCTGACGCGTTTCGCTCTTTAACAAAGATCTCGTCAGAGGAGGTTTGTCGCACTTTTTGTCCAACTTCGAGAGCAGGATAATTATTTTTCTTGATGTTTAAATCACCTTGCCTCCCTTGGCTTGTTTTTTTTTTTCATTGCTCCTTAATGGTTGCTGTATGGTGCTAGCCATTTTGAGGGTTTAATATAAATTATATATTATATGTTCAAGAAACAGTTGCCGCCATTACAACGGTTATGACATAACAGGCATTCTAGATCTAAGGAAATAATTCAAAAAGGCCAGTTAAAATTACTCACTTCCCTTGAATTATATAAGAAACAGCTGCATGCCTTAGAACGGCAATGATATGATACACAAGCATAAATAAATAAATACATAAATAAATAAATAAATAAATAAATAAATAAATAAATAAATAAATAAATATTTGTGTGCAGCTGTTTCTTAATTCAAGGGAAGTGAGTAACTTTAACTGGCCTTTTTTAATTATTTCCTTAGATCTAGAATAACGTTATATGTCATAACCGTTGTAATGGAGGCAACTGCTTCTTACCATTTCAAGGAAACTGTAAGTGAGCGACTCACGGCTTGTGGAGAAGAGCAGGAAATGCACCTGTCCAGAAGGCTTACTATTGTCGTCACGTTGTCCACCTCTGCCGCAGCGTGGAGCGCGTTGCGTCCATTCTGAAATAAATTAAATTAGCAGAGTGATGACTCGTTTGCTCGCCGGTCGTACCAGAAGACCAGAGTTTGACTCTCGACATTGACGAGAAGATTTGATATGAGTTGTACTTTGAAATAAACGGGAGGGAGGGTGAAGAAGACGGGAAAGGGGTGGAGGAGGAAGAGGGGGGGGGGGTCAGAACAAGCCAAATGTCTGTCTGTTCTTCCGTCGGTTCGTTGGAAGCCATACCTCAAGAACCACTAAACGGATTTTGACCAGACTTTATAGGAACATGACCCAGTTTAGTGGCCTACCTCCCCTTCCATTATATTTGCTGTACCACAAAGCTCAAGGTCATTTGAGTCATTTTGTTGTTAAAACACGTTTTATTTAATATATAAGATCATCAGGTCTTGCAAAGACCATCCTGCAAGGCACAGTGCAAGGAGGTAGAAGAAGAGGGAGACCGAAAAAGAGGTGGGAGGACAACATTCGAGAATGGACTGGTTTGACACTAAGCGAAACAATCAGGGTTGCTGAGGACAGGGAAAGATGGAGTACGCTGGTTAAACGATCATCTGTGGTGCCCCTACGACCTTCGAGTTACGGGATAGGATAGGATAGAATAGGATAGGATAGGATAGGATCAAAAACGGCATAAGCGATTTGGTTGAGTTTGGGTGCTACTAATCTACTCTGCTTCCTCATCCTACTACTATTGCTACGACAACTATTACCTGGTCTGCAAAGATGGGGTCAGCTCCTCTACACAGCAAGGCCGACACAGCCAGTTGGTTGCTGCAGCTAACCGCCACGTTCAACAGTGTCTCGCCATCCTGGCAACAAAACCTTTAGCATAAACACTATCTCTGTCGATTATAAAGCCTTCTTCGATTGTGATTGTGCTTGCTAAAATATAAGGGCTTAGTTTCTAGTAGCAGCAGCAGCATCAGCGTCTTCGTCATCATGAGTATGGCTATGGTCGTTATTATTGTCGTCGAACATCATCATCATCATCATCATCATCATCATCATCATCATCATCATCATCATCACCACCACCATAGAAATCCAGGTCTAGTTTAGTGCATTATATCGCACGGACTTTAAAGATCCTGACGCTCATGTCGTAGACCGGTGAGTAGGCCTATCCTTTTAATGCCAACACACCCAGAAATCACTAAGCCTCTTCTCCCACCCCCCACCCCCCACCCATCCCCTGTCGCCCAGGATTGTGCTCAGTTATCCTGGGGCGTTAGACGACGAGCCTAAAGCAGCAAATGGACTCCTTGAGCGCCTTTGGCAGCCTTGGGGATCTTGTATCGGCGAGCGCCTTGAGTAGCTCTTGAGCTGATAGAAGCATTGTGTTAATAAAATTATGAATAATCCTAATGACAATGAGGAGCGGTACGCGTATTTGGAGAGACAGACGTTAAAATAAAATATTGAATTGAATTGCAATACTGACTAGAATGACGAGCGCTGTAATCATTTCCTGCAATTTCAATTCAATTGAATTCAATTTCAATTCAATTCAATTCAACAAATCTTTTTTTTACCATCAAAGGAATTATGCACCAGCCATCTGTGTCGCATTTGAGTAATAAAACCGACGACAATTCTAAAACTTACATTAAAAAACAACAACAACAACAACAACAACAACTAAATGTAGAGATTCATTCATTCTCTTTATCCAGACACGCCTTATATACATTCCTATCACACATGCATGCCGTAATAAATTTAAAAAAACAAACATAAACCACAAATTTCCTTATTAATGAATTCTTTTAAATACAGTATCCGAACTACAGTAATGTTTGCACAACAAAGCATTAAAATGATATCAGTAACTAAACATCACAATCACAGGAATTGAACCCAATAGAATGAATCCTCCATATCACAGCGGTAGCAGCCCCATGTATCTATAATTAGAAATGTTCATTCACTTTTACTTCTGTAGAAACCCCCATGTTAACCCAGATCTGTTTATTGATGGCGTGAAATTGGAGCGTGTGAATGAGTAGATCTACAAATATCTCTGGACTCTTATCGACAACAAATTAAATTTTGAAACCAATACTGCGTCCATTCACAACAAATGTTAATCACGAATTTACTGTCTCCAAATTCTGATCTCTGAATGTGAACAAGTCGGTCCTCTGCTCTTTTTACAGCTGTTTAACGAATCTGTTCTTACATTTGGTTTTATATCCTGCTATGGTGGCTTGAGTGTGAAGAACAAGAATGTGATTGACAGAGCGGTGAGAATGTACGTAAAAGAAGCGGGTGAGCAGCAGAAGAGTCTGCATGAGTTGTATGAACGTCGTGTTGTGCAAAAGGCTAGGATGATTGCGGGAGACACTATACATGTTCTGGCCAAACGGTATGACGTTCTTCCATCTAGACGCCGTTTCCGTGTACCCAAGTGTTCAATTGTACGAACCAGATCTAGCGTTATCCCCAAATCCATCCAACTACATGCATTATACAAACGTTATAAGGAATAGAAATGTGTTACGTTGTGCGTGTTTTGTGTAAGATTGTGTATTGTGTGTGTGTGTGTTTGTGTATTGTGTGTGCGTAGGTGTGTGTGTGTTGGATTGTCTTCATTTTGTCTCCCCTCCAACTATTTTCAATTGGGGACTTTTCTCATTTTATTACTTTATTGTTGCCTGTTGCTTCCTTATAGTCTAAGCATTTGGTTTTCAACCTTTTTATGAGTGAATGTTTGTAATTCTATTTTCTTACACATTTATTGCAATTTGTTGTAGTACAGTCAGCAAAGCATGTCTTAATTTCTCTGTTTGAGATGATAAAATATTCTCGAATCTTTAATTATGTGGGTCAGCTACAGCTGTGCTATCGACGATCCACTGGACTAGCGCTGTGTTATCGAAGATCCATTCTACTTCGTTCATAACGCGCCTCTGTGATCCTGCTACAGAGCCACGCTTGCTATGCAGTGCGGCGGACTGTATACTAATAGTGCAAATAAAAAAGTAGAAAGACGTTAGAAGGTTACCTTGGTGAATGAGTGAATGGAATCACTAGGTAGAAGTTCAAGAAGCTTGATAAACAAGCTGTGTTTCACCGTCTTGATAGCATCGGCCACCTTGTCTATCTCGTTAACCATGTTGTCGAGTTTCCTATCCTTTAAAAAAATAAAAATAATCATCATGTATCTTTTCTCCTTTCAACCTTGTTACTTGGCCTTACTACTACAGCTGTACTGAAGTGTACCTGGCGCAAGGCTAGCTGTTGTCAAGCCCATGGTGCCAAAATATAAATATCACATTAGGTAGCCAGCCAGGGCCGCGATCTCTGAATACATAGCAAGGAATCTTGGCACCATGGGCTTGACAATAGCTAGCCTTGTGCCAAAGTACAAGTACACTTCAATACAGCTGTAGCAGTAAGGCCAAGGAACAAGACTGAAAAGAGAAAAAGTACACGCGTTTCAAAAATTGTCTATACGATACACGTATCTTGCTTTAAAAAAAAAGTTTCGATAGGAGATTTTAAGTTAACTGAGGCATTACAAAAACAGAAACCCACCTTTTTTTTAAACAACAGAATACACCATTCAGAATATATTCAACAAAAGGAACATCGCAAAATTAATTGGAAATTGCTTCCCGTTGGAGGTAAAGAGTAACACAAACATATCCACACTACAGGCAAATGTCATCATGACTTCTACTGTCATAAATCTATCACACATAAAACACTTGATCCTATCCTATCCTATCCCGTAACTCTGAGGTCGTTGGGACACCACAAAATGATCGTTTAACCAGCATACTCCATCTTTCCCTGTCCTCAGCAACCCTGATGGCTTCACTCAGCGTCAAGCCAGTCCATTCTCGAATGTTGTCCTCCCATCTCTTTTTCGGTCTCCCTTTTCTTCCACCTCCTTGTACTGTGCCTTGCAGGATGGTCTTTGCACGACCTGATGATCTGGTGACGTGGCCATACCATCGGAGTTTCCGTTTCTTCACCACTGTGAGCAGGTCCTCGTGTTATCCAATGGTTTGTGCGATGGTCTGTCGAATTTCGTCGTTGGAGATGTGCTGGGTATAGGAAATGCCCAGAAGTCTTCTGTAGCACCTCATCTCCATGCTTTGTATTCTTCGTTGTAGATCTGCTGTGAGGGTCCATGTATCGGAAGCGTATAGGAAGATGGAGATGACAAGGGAGCGCAGCAGACGTACACAAACACTTGATAAAACTTGTAAAAGGAATTCGAAGGCTAGTGTTTGCTTTTGACGAAAACGGGTTTCCCCCCAAATTCGCACTGTTATCACCTAAGGCAATTATACATTTGGCTTTCCTTGCTCAAACCAACCTCTAAACTTTGTGATCTTTGGTTTAAACAGAATTTTATTCACGAAACAAGTAAACCAGACATGGAGAACATAAAGGGCACACAAAAGCAAAGCTTAAATAAGTGCTACCCTTTGACAAATGACAAAAATGAAATGTGATCTTTGACCATAGTTCTGAGTGAACCAAGAATCTTGAAGAATGCGTCTTTGGTGTCTGGGGTAGAGCACGGTCTATTTTATCAACCTAAAACAAAAAAACCTTATAGAGCAATATCCTAAAAAAAATATATTTGGTCGTGTCTCTTACAGGCTTTATTAGATGCTATTTTTAGCTCAAGAATGTTGCATTTGCTTTTAATAGGCACAAGAAAAAGAAAAAAAAACTTTCGAAAGAGTTTTTTTTTTGTTGCATGCTTTTTTTTGTGGGGCAACACTGACTGTGAATTTTAAAAGGATCTGTCAAAGGGAGCGTGGTCAAATTGGGTCCATTAAAAAAAATTGTACAAGCATAGACCCTATTCCAAAAGACACTTTAGCGTCTCGAACTTCAAGTCGAAACAACTTACTACTTACTGGCCTTACTACTACAGCTGTACTGAAGTGTACCTGTACTTTGGCGCAAGGCTAGCGAAGAGAAGCTAGCTAGGTAAGGGAAGTCGGAAAACCTAGTAAGACTACTATAGTTTGGAGTTGCGTCACACTCTTCTATGTTGTATGACGGCCATTATCACTGAATAAACAGCGGTAAATCTTACTTCTGAGCACCCCGAGTAGGCCAACCACAGTACCTTCTTAGCATATTAAAAGCAAAAAGAAGGGCAGAGCAACTTCTCGCATCTTCTCTCTCGCTCGAGACAAAACTTGAATTTCACTTCAATAAAAGAATACATTTCTTGACCCGGGAGTTAAAATGGCAAATAGAGCTGAAGTCGTGTATCTAGCAGGCCTGTTGTATATCCTGCGTTTGAGTCTTAAACCCCCGAAACATATTCCCCGTTATCGCTAAATACAGTAACATTCTAACAAGCTACCCTAACTGGCAGAACCTTATTACAACAGTAATTTGTAGAGCAACTGTTCGAGTTTGGGAATACGAGGTCCTATCCTATCCTATCCCGTAACTCTGAGGTAGTTGGGGCACCACAGATGATCGTTTAACCAGCATACTCCATCTTTCTCTGTCTTCAGCAACCCTGATGGCTTCGCTCAATGTCAAGCCAGTCCATTCTCGAATGCCATCGGAGTTTCCGTTTCTTCACCACTGTGAGCAGGTCATCGTGTTGTCCAATGGTTTGTGTGATGGACTATCGGACTTCGTCGTTGATGTATTGGGTAAAGGAAATGCCCAGAAGTCTTCTGTAGCACCTCATCTTCATACTTTGTATTCTTCTTTGTAGATCTGCTGTGAGGGTCCATGTATCGCAAACGTATAGGAAGATGGAGATGACAAGGCAGCGCAGCAGCCTTACCTTGGAATGTAGACTGATGGTCTTGTCTTTCCAAATGGGCTTTAACCTTGCCAGGGCAGCAGTTGTTTGTGCGATCTTGGAGAGGACTTCCTGTCGGGACCCATTGAATGATACAATGGCGCCTATATATTTGAAGCTATGCACTGTGTTGAGGGATTGACCTTGGACTTTGATGTCCGCGTTGATGCCATTGGTGTTGTTGGTCCTCATTTTAGTATTCTCTGCACTTATTTCAATTCCATAGGCTCTGGAGGTGGCTTAAAGCTTCTATATCAGCTGTTTAAGTTCTTGTTCCTCTCCAATCAATCCACCAATGTCATCCGCAAAACGAAGGTTAAAGATTGCTCTAACCCTTATGCTGACTGCGCCTTCGTGATCTGCAAGGGCAACTGCCCATGGTCCGCTCTAGGAAGATGTTGAAGAGGGTTGGAGAGAGTAGGCATCCCTGACGCACACCGATTGTTGTTCTGAACCACTTTCCGATGGCGCTGTTGTGGAGGACTGCACTGGTAGCCTTGTCATACAGGCTTTTGATGACTTCAATAATTTTAGGGCTGATGTTGTACACTCTCATGGTTACCCAAACAGCTGCATGCCAAACTCGATCAAACGCCTTCTTGAAGTCTACGAACACATGATATGGATGTTGTTGGTGCTGTAGGTATTTCTCGCAGATTATTCTGAGGTTGAAAATCTGTTCAGTGGTACTTCGCCCTGCCCTGAATCCTGCTTGTTCTTCAGCTATGATTTGTTCAGCTTGGGATTTCAACCTGTTGAGTATTATTTTCAGGAGGACCTTTGCTGGGATGGTTGATGAGGCTGATGGTGCGGTAATTTTCACACTCCTGAAGGTTACCTTTTTTGGGAAGAGTTATGATAAGCGACTGGGTCCAGGGTGTAGGCCACTCCCCAATCTGCCAGATCTTTCAACTTTTACAAATAATGGTGAGGGCGTCAATCATCGCTTCTCCTCCTGCTTAAAGCAGTTCCGCGGTTATGTTGTCTACTCCAGCTGACTTCCCTTTTTTCAGCGACTGCACCGCTGCCTCAATTTCTTCTCGGAGAATTGGGAGGATTTCTTCTTCTTCTCTGTTCTCTGTACTTGCTAGAACTGATGGGTTTTTCGTTTGGTGTATGTTTGTAAAGGTCAGAGCAGTACTCTGTCCATCTATACAAGACTTCTAGTTCTTCAGTAAGGCATATGCCAGACTTGCTTTGGATCGTGGAGACCTTGGGCCTTTTAACACTTGTCAGCCGCTTCACAGTCTGGTAGGCCTTCTTGCTGTTGTTCTTGTTACGACTGTTCTCTATTTCTTGGCATTGCTCTTCTATCCAGTTCTCCTTTGCTGTGCGCATGCCTTTTCGGATGTCATTGTTGATTTTTCGGTAGGCATCAGCTCCCTGTGAGGTGTTCATTTCTTTTTCATCTCTCTTCGTTTATCACACAGGTCCAAAAGTTCAGGTTTGATCCACGGCTTTTTCTTTGACTGGTGCTTGCCAAGGATCTCAGTGGCGGCATCTGTCACAGTTGAGTTGAAGGTGGTGATCATGGTATTGGCATCTACTTCACTGTGTATATTTTTTTCTCCTATTATAAAAATAGAATTAACCAGTGAAAATGTCACAATGTCATTGTTTACATTTGCGAAGAAAACGTAAATACTTTTATTAACCATCACATTGATGAGTGCAGTGTAACAACACAATAATTAATATTCCACAGAACATTCAAGCTGTTGGAAGTAAAAAACAAAAATTTACTGTTATAGGATAACCATCGCAAACTCGTAGACCTGTCGGACTGTTTCTGTCAAAATGAAAGACGATCAGAATAGTTGATAGATGGCCATTACACAAGGGTGTCATTATTTTTTTTTTATCCATAGAACGTTAAATTTATACGTGAGAGTTGATATCTTCTGGGTTTTTTTAAAATCGTTATATTAAAAAACAATTGTTGTTTCTTTTTCTCATCCAACTAGCCAAATATTCATCCCCATCTCTCTCTCTCTCTCTCTCTCTCTCTCTCTCTCTCTCTCTCTCTCTCTCTCTCTCTCTCTCTCTCTCTCCTCCATCCCCCACCTCCCGCCCTCTCCTCACTTACCCAAATTCCCTATCCTGAAATCATTTTGGTAAATAGAGGTTAAATCAAATAAACAAGGAATAAGCAAACTGTTGTGCACTTCTTGTCTTTAATTTAGAGAAGGGGGTGGGGGTGAGAGGTTGGGTGCATAAACCAAGTTATGGTAGATTCTCGGTAGTGGCTCCTCGATAGCCCAGCGGTAGCAGTCCTATGTATCATAGTGAGAACTTGGTATGTGTTTAGACTCGAATTTTAGGACCCCTAATCATTTAGCTATACGGAGCAAGTTAAGCACCATTAGCTTGATACGTTGCATTACCAAACGTAAAACTACAGCTGAAGTGGTAAAAGTAAACTCTGAAGACTTAAAACTGGTGAGCCGATAGAGACTAAACTGCCCTGGAATCGTAGACTCCCGCGGAAACTGAATAACGAACACTCTACGTAGCATAAACTTGTGAACACAATCATCGACTCTGTACACTTCTTTTTAAAAAGTCTTTAAATTCACCAAAAAGACCAGATCTGCTGATAGTTATACCTAGTGTTCTAGTATTACATGCAGACAGTGAACACTACCATGGAATTTTATACAGACACTGCATACCAAAACTGCGGCCACTGACTGCCACAGTAAAATGAATGGCTATGATTTATAGATCCCGAGACACCAGAAAGTAGAGAGCAGATCGCTACAGCAATGACGAGGCTGTAGATAGGTAGGTAGGAAGCTCCAGCTACTGATCTGCACGTCACAAATTTGGCTGCCAGAGTTTTGAACACTTTACAGTGGAATACCACTCCCTTACCTTCACTACCCCTCTATCTGTATGCCCTGACACCGTCCTATCTGCCTGTTTCTCTCTCTCTCTCTCTCTCTCACACACACACACACACAGACACACACACCTTCATTCGTTGCCTCTCAGAAAAATCCTTCTATTGTATAGCCTAATAGGTTTCTTTTTTCTCTTCAACCCCCACATCACTCTCTCTGTATCTGTCTGTCTGACTGTCTGTCTGTCTCTCTCTCTCTCTCTCTCTCTCTCTCTCTCTCTCTCTCTCTCTCTCTCTCTCTTCCGTTTGGGTGTTATTGATATAAATGGAAACAAAAGATATAGTAATGTGTCCAATAACTGTCCATTTTGTAACCCCATTGAAGATGAAATACATTTTCTTTTGTATTGTCCTAAATATGATGATCTAAGAGATAAATATATTTCCAAACATTACACAAATGTACATCAACCACCTCTAAACGTTTTTTAACAAAATTATAACAAACATATTACAAGATCCGTAGCAATGTTTATTTATTATGCTATGAAAAGACGCGACGAACAATGTAATGTCCGCTCACAAACGATCGTCTTGAAATAGTGTTCCACTGTTACTTTGCTTTTCCATGGAAATGAGTTGAAATGTTTATTTTGCGTTATTGGTGCTAAGCACCTATTTGTTTATTTCCGGCATTGTTTCAATGATTATAGTTGTTTTGTGTTTGACCTCATGGCGAACAGGCTGGAGGCCTCGTCAATAAAATTGTGAATCTTGTGAATCTTGAAAATCTCTCTCTCTCTCTCTCTCTCTCTCTCTCTCTCTCTCTCTCTCTCTCTCTCTCTCTCTCTCTCTCTCTCTCTCTCTCTCTCTTTCCCCATACAAACACAGTTTCGCACATCGACAAACGCCCATCGTACAAACGCGACCTGGTGCAAAAGCCAGGGGGGAGATCGCTATACTAGAAGACTAAAAAGAAAATAATATATATTGCTGGCATGCTTCAAATACAATATATATATATAAAAATGGAGATAGGAAACCGGAGTACCCAGAGAAAACCCTCGGTGACCTCATAAAAAGGCTACAGGCAGTCTATCCACGTTTATGATGTAACTGAAATGGAGTTTGGCACAATAGATTTCAATACCAGGAGGAAACCCTCGGAGACATTAAAAATGTTCGTACGTAAGTCACAGTAGATCGTTCCCTGCGGGGTTGGGATTGAACCCGCGACCTTCGGCGTATGAAACTCCGCTAGCAGGCCACAACATGACGAAAGAAAGACAACTCGGCTTGGAAAGACTATTGTTTCCCTCAAACCCGACTTGTAAATGCATGGATGACGAATAAAATCTACCAAATCCACCATGAAAAATAAACAAACAAAAAACAAACAAACAACAACAATTTCAAAGCTCGGCGGCCGATTTAAGCAACGAGTGCCCACTATATAATTTTAAAATGTGACAAACCATACAAATTCTTAGGCATCGTGCCGCAGTGGATTAATCGACGGTTTCTTATGCCGAAGGTAGCGAGTTCGTCACCAGGTCATCAGGTCTTGCAAAGACCATCCTGCAAGGCACAGTGCAAGGAGGTAGAAGAAGAGGGAGACCGAAAAAGAGGTGGAAGGACAACATTCGAGAATGGACTGGTTTGACACTGAGCGAAACAATCAGGGTTGCTGAGGACACTGAAAGATGGAGTACGCTGGTTAAACGATCATCTGTGGTGCCCCTACGACCTCCGAGTTACGGGATAGGATGATAGGATAGGATAGGATAGGATAGGATAGGATAGGATAGGATAGGATAGCGAGTTCGTTTCGCGCTTGAGGCGAACTAATGTGAAGTAGGTACGGGACTATTCAGGTCACCTGTGTGGTTTTTTTCCCGGTTGCTCCGGTGTCTCCCCTCTCTTCAAAAATGGTACTGGTTGCAGTCAATCTAAAATTTTCAAAAAGAAATGTTCGATTTCCGATTCCGTCTTCTAATGAGAGATTTTTCTGACTATACACCACATATTTGAATGATCGATGTGTGTTTGTTGTGTGTATGAGAGTGGATGAAACATGTGAGCGTGTATGTTGGTACAGATCGACGCGCTTTGAGCTTGATTTGTGATTTGGGAAAAAGCGCGTAAATAGCATCCATTATAATAATTATTATTATAATGATAATGATAATGATAATAATAATAATAATAATAATAATAATAATAATAATAATAATAATAATAATAATAATAATAATAATAATAATATCCTATCCTATCCTATCTTGTCCCGCAACCCGGAGGTCGTAGGGGCTCCACAGATGATCGTTTAACCAGCATACTCCATCTTTCTCTGTCCTCAGCAGCCCTGATGGCTTCGCTCAGTGTCAAACCAGTCCATTCTCGAATGTTGTCCTCCCACCTCTTTTTCGGTCTCCCTCTTCTTCTACCTCCTTGCACTGTGCCTTGCAGAATCGTCTTTGCAAGGCCTAATGATCTGGTGACATGGCCATACCATCGGAGTTTCCGTTTCTTCACCACTGTAAGCAGGTCATCGTGTTGTCCAATGGCTTGTGTGATGGTCTGTCGGACTTCGTCGTTGGTGATGTGTTGTGTATAGGAAATGCCCAGCACATCACCAACGATAATAACGAGAATAATAATAATAATAATAATAATAATAATAATAATAATAATAATAATAATAATAATAATAATAATAATAATAATAATAATAATAATCGTAGTAGTAGTAATAGTAGTAGTAGTAGTAGTAATAATAATAATAATAATAATAATAATAATAATAATATAAATAGTAGTAGTAGTAGTAGTAGTAGTAGTAGTAGTAGTAGTAGTAGTAGTAGTAGTAATAATAATAATCATAATAATAATAATAATAATAATAATAATAATAATAATAATAATAATAATAATAATAATAATAATAATAATAATAATAATAATAATAATAATAATCGCATGACCCTGAGACGCAATTTGCTCAGCAGTGTATTCTAAACCCACACTAATGGAAGTGTTGGTTGCCAAGCGATACAATGCAACCTGAAATGAATAAATAAATACATAAATATTACATTATGCTCCTAGCCCAGGAGTAGCGCGTACAGCCAGACAAACAGTGGCGAGAGGGAGAGGGCTGGGGGAGATGGGAGGGGGGTAAAGTGGAGGGGGTAACGCAATATAGATAATATAGTAAGGTCGGCGTCATATTACATACCTATTATTCTATTGAGTATAGGAGAAAGCTAAATCATCGCTTGGTGTATATGTACGTGGCTATAGTGAAAGTAAAGTTTGAAGTGAAGGTTGATCAATTGAAGGACTTCAAGGACACCCCGAGACCCACCCCCACCATCACCTAACCCTTCCCCCTTAATAGATCAAGACCGAAGCGAGACAGCTGCCATTATGCTATCGATTTTCAAAAGAAAGTGTGTGTATACCTTTTAGAAAATTTTTTAGGAGTGAATATTTTCTTTTTTTTTAAAACCCAGTTCAAACTAGATGAGTGCTCTCTCTCTCTCTCTCTCTCTCTCTCTCTCTCTCTCTCTCTCTCTCTCTCTCTCTCTCTCTCTCTCTCTCTCTCTTTCTCTCTCTCTCTCTCTCTTTCTCACTCACTCACTCACTCACTCTCTCTCTCTGCCTCCCTCCCTCTATTGAAGCCAGAAGTAAGGTATTATTCTATCTACGGATCGCATACAACTACATGTATGGAATCCACCAGAATCTTAGGTACTAATGCTATTCTGCAAAGTATGGGTTTGAAAGATAATTTTCTATGTAATGTTTGTAAAGTTGAAAAAGACAATATTCAGCACATTTTCTGGAAATGTGACGTTATGCAACATTTTTGGCTGCTCTTTAAGAAACAGTGCTCAAGAAAATGTCTTTAAGACAAGTTGTATTGACAGAGCATATTGTGTTTTTTGGTTGTGACGCTGATTTTGTCCTCACTACCCCTTCTTTCTTTCTTTCTTGCGTAAATTAACGTCCCCGGACACATGGCGTATAGGGGACAGCCTTACTACTCTCTTTGGAATTAATATTATTAGTAGCCAAACAATTTATTTCCTATCCTATCCTATCCTGTCCCATAACCCGAAGGTCGTAGGGGCACCACAGATGATCGTTTAACCAGCATACTCCATCTTTCTCTGTCCTCAGCAGCCCTCATGGCTTCGCTCAGTGTCAAACCAGTCCATTCTCGAATGTTGTCCTCCCACCTCTTTTTCGGTCTCCCCCTTCTTCTACCTCCTTGCACTGTGCCTTGCAGAATGGTCTTTGCAAGGCCTGATGATCTGGTGACGTGGCCATACCATCGGAGTTTCCGTTTCTTCACCACTGTGAGCAGGTCATCGTGTTGTCCAATGGCTTGTGTGATCACACACAATTTATTTACACATGTAAAATGAAAAACCATTTTCCAATATTAGATCCGTTTCTTGGCTTTTTGAAACATGTGTGATGCAGACCAATACAATTCGCGTGTTACGTGGGTAACAACAATGGGTTATTTACAAATCCTTACTTCTTAAGATGTGAGTCGATAGTACTACTTGGTACACTTCTTTTTTTTTCCTTTTTTTCCTTCCATTTGTTTTATCAGTTGTTGGATATTATTGATTTCTGTTTGCTTTTTGTTTGGATTTGTATTCGATATATAAGCGGCTTATTGGAGTTAGGCAGAGAGATCTTTCTTCTTTCTGTGATCAGCAGATTTTACGGAAAACCGGGAGCATCCTTAATAGTCATCAGGAACATTGTTTGAAACCCGAGTTCACACTGTTGCCGTCCAGACGCCGATATGCTATGCCCATCTGTAAGGGAAATCGGCGTTCCAAATCTTTTATTCCCAGTGCAATCCGACTTCTTAATAGTACTAACCGCTTTTAGTTTTCGGCACTTTGGGGGTCTTATTTGTTATATAGTGAGAGTCTCCCTTTAGTGTCTATGTGTACTGGCTGCACTTTTTAATCAACTTGAATTTTGTTGACTTCTGTGATATCACTTGTGATCTTGATTCGCGTGTGTGTGCTTGTGTGATGTTTTTTAAATTTATGTGTTTATTGTTTTGTTTTGTTTTGTTTTGTTTTTTGTTTTTTACAAAAAATGGTTTATGATACATTTTTTGAGTATCTTTATGCTGCCTCATAAACTTAATAATGTAATTGCCCTTTGGGATGAATAAAGTTGTATTGTATTGTATTGTATTGTATTGTATTGTATTGTATTGTATTGTATTGTATTGTATTGTATTGTATTGTATTGTATTGTATATTGATTACTAAGCTTACGTGATGTCAAAAAAGAAACAAAAGTGATGGAACTTTTTAAACAAGTTCACAAAGACGTATAATTATATCGCCTCTGATATTTGCTAAAGCACCACGTGTGTGTGTGTGTCTGAGTGCGAGTTTTGTTGAGTGTTTCTGATATAACTAGATGTTTGAGCATGACTAACGATTACTATTATTATTAGTATTATGATTATTATTATTATTATTATTATTATTATTATTATTATTATTGGACAACAAAACAATGCACAAATTTTACCTTCGCGATATGCCCCGGCCTAGCCCGGTCGACGCACAACTACTCAAGCAGAATCGGGCAATGAACCCGGGTGATGAACAAGGCTAGCCCGAATTGTCCGACCTAAACTGTTCGGCTCAAAACGGGCAAAGATGGCACCGGGGAAGTAAATTAGAGCAAACAATCAACACCTGCCTCGGGGGGACTTTATTGGGCTACCTCTTCGAAGAAAGAACATAATCGGCTTCGCACTTGATACTGGATAAGTATGGCTTGAAAGCGAAGCGGCTTAGCCCGGTCACGTGGCGGCTTACGAGCCCGCCCAAATATAAAAAAAAAGTCCAGCCTGTAGTTCCATGCGGTTAACCTGCTTGATTGCTTTGAAAGACCTATTCAATGGCTCCCCATTTCTGGCCTCCTAAGCGTTAAGGTGGATTTCACCTATATTTTTTAAGCAAATTTAACCATAGTCACGCTTGTGGTATTTGTCAGTGAAAGTATTTTTTACGGTTATGACGACCGACAACCGTCTCTATTCACAACTTTCCGGCACCTCTCATAAAAACTCGTGGGTATCGCCATTATAAATTAAAACGAGGTTAGAATGAAACCAAGTTCCGGTCTGGCTTGTTTTGCTTTTATCAAAGCTTGATGCGTGACTTTTAAATATGGCAAATTGCCGAAAACGACGATTGTTAGAGCCAGAAAACGAGTGGGATAAGTATAAAAACGGTGGAGGAAGTACATGCTCAGTGAAAGGATGCAAAAAACAATCGTAGAGGCCTGTATTTGTGGCGACTTCGGAGGTGCGTCGATCATCGACAGAAAGTGAAACAGGACCTGAAGACTCTTGTAGTTTTCCATAGCTTCGCCGTCGCAACCTTCACAAAACACGAAGTAGTTGACTATGTTAGGCGAGCGTTGTGGCCAAGTGGGCTAAGGCTGGACTAAGTTGCCTTGTCAACAAGCCATAAACCAATGGCGCCTGACAGGTGTGGGTTCGAGCCAGCATCTGGGCGTTATTATTATTATTATTATTATTATTATTATTATTATTATTATTATTATTATTATTATTATTATTTAGTATTATTATTTAGCAATGTAGGCATTTTATATGTATGTGTTATTTTACTATTTCCGAATATTTTTCAAAAATTCACAAATAATGTTAGGTAGGTAGGGTTTAGGCGCGCCAATGGCGATAGAAAGGGATAATAAACTGCAGCAAAAAAAAAAAAGTGAGGGTACGATAATGGTGGCCAGTGACACATGTTATTATTCTTGAATATTTGGAAATAACTCACTAAAACACGCGGAGAAAGAAACCGGAAGTATGTTTCATTGAGGGGATTCCCGTTGGTGCATAGGATAGGAGAAAAGTGTGAATAATGCCGCTAGCGAGACCCGCACCCCGTGGGGGACCCGGGGGTTTCTGTATAAACAGTATACCCACTTTGTGGAAATTTAGTCCTTCACTGCTTCTGTCATTCTCATTTGTTCTTTCTCGTTCCTACATGTAATCTGTTCTGTCAATCCACCGTCTTCTTCTCTAGACCAGTCACCTACCTTTTTTCTTGAAAACTCTCCCAAAACTCCTAATTTGTGTATGGGGTCTGTTGGGTCAGCTTGGAGATATTGGACGCTTCTGCCAAATGGTCACTAGGGCTTTCTGTGGTATTATTATTTAGCAATGTAGGCATTTTATATGTATGTGTTATGTTACTATTTTATAGTGTTGTTTATATTCTATTTCATTTTTGTAAACGGAGTTTTGATAAATTCGAGTAAAGCCTCAGCGCCCCCTGCATTGGACGCCTTTTTTGCAAATTAACCGGTTGGTGAAGTGCCTTCAATGTTACCATTAGGGTTGTTTCAGCAGATCTTTTAATCAGACCAGGGGTGAGCCCTCTTTCAACCAAGTTGTGGTCCTGTTTCGGCTCTTTGCAGTCCGCTGGACCCTCTAAACAATGAATAACTAACTAACTAGCGAGACCCGAATGTGAACACCTGAGGTGAAACAGTAGATAGGAACTCAACCGGCAAAACTGGCTTTTAAGTTTATGACGTAGAGAAGGTGCAGGTGTAGGCCTACAAGATGGGTGGAATATGTGCTATCTTTGGGTGTGGGAGTTCATCCATGCACAAGATAGGACATTAGCATGCACTGACACCTATTACGCAAGGCAATTTATGGATCAACGTTATCAAGACCATCAGTGAGTGTCAGTGTTTGTGACGCAAGAGTGGAACTTCCGGATCTTTTTTCCCCTTACCTTTTCAATCGCACTCGGCAAACTCTGAAAACTTGAACTTAGCTTGGGGTATAAGCTGGTCCGAGTGCGGTCCTAAGGAAAAGGGGTGCGCGTTTAGAATATAGTTTGGGTATTGTCACGTGGGTTTATGGGTTTTAGGGCTCTGCACAATGGAATGATGTAAACCTCACGCTTTATCCGATGGGAACTGCTAGTTAGTCACCCTGTGGAGTACTATAATAAATTTATTTATTTAGCTCGGTCTGTGTAAAGGCTGGGTTATAGAGATAGATAGAAAAATGGTAAACGATTACTGTCACACTAGCTTTCACACGGCTATGAATCATATGTAGTCCAGCCACTTGATAACAGTTAAACATCACACATTTATTTCTTCTACTCTATACAAGATTCTCTAAGTACTAATCTACCTTAAACGATAAATAGTCACTGTGAATAATTCGATCGCTGATAGTCTATGCAGCTAATAGTTCATCCTTGGGCACTAGATGTTAGTGTTCATGAGAAATGGACTACTGTGGTCCTGTAGCTCTCAGGTTTTTGTGCACACACCGCTTTGGACTTAACTTTCAGTCTGGCGGGCTGTGCTGTGGTCGGTTTGTTGACAACTTGTGTTGTCTTCTTCTGGTTCTTCCTTGTGGGTAGACTGGTTGGCTTTCCTCGCACAATGCTGGGGATACCGTTGCAGCCAACTAATGCGTCGACGTGGTTTCGTCTGAGGCAGTGTTGGGCACACTACAGAACGCCTGTTCGTCTGTAACATATGAGACGAAATTCTGCACAACCTTGAATGATAGGTGTGTGCAGAGCGTCTCACTGAAGGTCGTAATAGCCCTCAGTGATTAGCTCCACATCTACATATATAAGCGACGAACATTCTGCTAAGTCCGTGGTCCACTGGAATCTCCACTCTAATTTCCTATACATTCATAAATATAAAACATGGCTACTTATACACATCAAGAATTAATAATATTATACACATTCATTTGTACAGTCACCGGTCTGTAAGCATACATATAAGTTAAACAACAGTGGTTCCGTACATAATTCAAGATGGCGTCTGCCCGGTCGTCTTTTTCCTCGTGGTCGGCTTCTCCACGTGTTCGGCAAAGTTGGGCTAACCATTCAATTCTATGCATATCAAATATCACAAACATAATTCAACAATAATATAATACATCACAATGAAACAGAAATATGTTCATTTACCTTCGTGACAATATCAGGCCAGTGGCTACCTGAGTAAATTCGAATTTACACAAGTACTGCGTCCTAGTCTTTTCTGAAGAGAACTACTGCTCCTGTGTAGCTCTGTAGCTGTTATCTCTTCCTCGGTTTAGACACGAATGAAGTAAGCTATGCGAGGTTTTGACACAGTCCGAACTGGCTCTAACCGCTCGGCCTGCGTCTCATTGGTTCAACTTTCTCGCCTATCGTAATTACGATGATGTCATTGCCTTCACTCTTACCGTCAGCTACCAATGTGTGTGTAATCGCAGTATGCTATTACTACGCTTGATTACTTCCATCGTCTGCTGCCTAACTTTCAAATTCTAATATTACATAGACTAATCAAGCTAAATATTAAAATAAGCAGAGTAAAACTAGTCCTAACGCGACAGGTATGCACTTGAACCATCAAACAGTGTTTCTGATTGGTCAAATTTCCTTCTGTAAATAAGGACAAAAAATCATCTTGTGTCCTATCCTATCCTATCCTATCCTATCCTATCCCATAACTCGGAGGTCGTAGGGGCACCACAGATGATCGTTTAACCAGCGTACTACATCTTTCCCTGTGATCAGCAACCCTGATTGTTTCGCTCAGTGTCAAACCAGTCCATTCTCGAATGTTGTCCTCCCATCTCTTTTTTGGTCTCCCTCTTCTTCTACCTCCTTGCACTGTGCCTTGCAGGATGGTCTTTGCAAGACCTGATGATCTGGTGACGTGGCCATACCATCGGAGTTTCCGTTTCTTCACCACTGTGAGCAGTTCATCGTGTTGTCCAATGACTTGTGTGAATCGATTGTCTGTCGGACTTCGTCGTTGGTGATATGCTGGGTATAGGAAATGCCCAGAAGTCTTCTGTAGCACCTCATCTCCATGCTTTGTATTCGTCGTTGGAGATCTGCTGTGAGGTTCCATGTTTCGCAAGCATATAGGAAGATGGAGATGACAAAGGAGCGCAGCAGCCTTACCTTGGAATGTAGACTGATGGTCCTGTCTTTCCAAATTGGCTTCAACCTCGCCAGGGCAGCAGTTGTACGTGCGATCTTGTATCTTTAAAGCCGTTATTCTTATTGTAGGGCATCGAGGAAGTTTGTTTTGTTTGTTTGTTGTTGTTGTTGTTGTTGTTGTTGTTGTTGTTGTTGTTGTTGTTGTTTTTGTTTTGTTGTTGTAACACCGAGTTTAAGAACCTTGCATTGTTGTGACATTGAATAAGATAATATAGCGTGTAATCATTTCTCTAACTGACCACCAAACTTTGAATTGTAGGAGTCTCTTCGTGGTTTTGTAAACAAACCACTGTACCTTCCTATGCAATCTTTCGCAGTGGTGCTATTTTTAGCATTTAAAAAATCTGATAATTTTAGCCATTTTCCAGCTCAAGAGCTGCTCAAGGCGCTGGCCGATACAGGATCGAACTCAAGTCGCCCGAGGCGTCCACTTGCAGCCATTGGGCGCATTGTTTTGACGCCCAGTCCACTGAGCACACTCCTGGGCGACCGGGGATGGGTGTAAAAGGGACCTAGTGCTTGCTGGGTGTATTTGTGTAGCTAGCTAGCTGGCACTCACACGTCTAGTCTTGGGCAGGATCGTCAGCCCGTGCGTGGAATGCATGCGTGCACAGACTAGATAGCCCTCGGTTTATGCTCTCATCATAAGGAGTACACCGACATTGACGCTATTAGTAGGCACATACACATATGGACTTATTGATTTATTTCAAAACCCGTACCTTTGAAAAAGGTAAAAGAAGAAATAAAAAAAAATTCCCCCCCACCCTTATCCCCTAAGGAAACTTTTTTTTTGGTGCCTAATCTTATTCCCTCTTCCCCCCCCCGCCCCCCCCCCCCCCCGTTAAAGCAGCATTAACACTCATTGTGAATGGTAAAAGGATCTGCAAAGTTCACATGTGAGCTACACCCCATTTTAAGAAAGGAACATATGCCTTGACATTGATTTGGTTAATACTCGACAACAGCAATGGTAGTACTGAATATCAAACGGGTATAAAGGCATTCAAGAAGGGGGGTGGGGGAGGGGGTTAGACAGTGCAGAGCGGTTGAGAGTGTGTTTACAGAAAAAGTGCGAGGAGAGAGGAGAGGTGGGACGGGTAGTGGGGGTAAAGTTAAGGGGGTGGGGAGTAATTACCCTTCCAGAGATCGAGGAACTACTTCTTATACCTACTAGTCACTGGCGCATGTATCTGGACACGTGAGCGCCCATGCCTGTGACGCGTCTCCCTTTGATTATCTACTTTGCCTCCCCTGCCATGTTTACCTATGTTGCTAGGTTTGCCGTTGGCGACTTTGATGAGTGTCTCTCGGATGTCCATAGCCCTTTATTTTTTACATTAGCCTTTAATGATCTTTTGTTTGAAGATAATCCCTTAGTGAGTGATCTTAATATCCATTCTGTTAATAAACCTTTCAAGCCAATATGGGAAAAAGAATCTCAGAATGTTTTCATAGACAGCATTGATGATGAGCGTGTTCAAGATGTAAGGCTTACGCTGGAGAACCTCTTACACAGTGGGCAGGATATAGCTCAAGTCGATGTTAATAACATTAACAAAGAAATTGCTGATATTTTAATGTCTGCTGCCAGCAATGCCGACATGCTAAGAAACATCAGCAATAACAGGGCGAAGAAGAAGAAGAAAAAAAATGCCGTGGTTTGATGGCGAATGTAGGCTGAAAAGAAAAGTTTTTCGTAACGCTAAACGAAAGCATGCCCGTGTTCACGATCAGAATTCGGGGGAATTGAGGAAACAAGCGTACAAAGCATACAAAAGCACTGTTTGTAGGAAGTTTAATGCATATAGAAGAAATATGCAAGCCAGTTTACGTACAATGAAGTGTAGAGATTCTAAAGCATATTGGAAGTTTTTGAATGAGCGCTCGAATAATGAACCACCTAATGTATCTGTGCCTACACACGATGACTTTGTTAATTATTTTGAAGAGCTTGGTAACATCCCTGAGAATGAAATTCTCCGTCCTACAGACCCCATTGACACCGAAACACACGTATTTGATAATACTAGTTTAAATGCTGATATTACACAAGAGGAGGTGTTAAAATCTATTAGAAAATTTAAAAAATAATAAAGCTTGTGGTATTGACTATATTCTGAATGAGTTCTTAAAGGCTTCTTCTCCAAAATTGTTAAATACTATCACAATGTTGTTTAATCTTGTTTTAAGCAGTGGTAAAATTCCAGATGAGTGGTCAGTTGGCATAATTTGCCCGTTGTATAAAGGTAAAGGGGATAGGTTAAATGTAGATAATTATAGAGGTATAACGGTGCTTAGCTGTATGGGTAAACTTTTCACCAGCGTAATTAATGACAGGATTAACATATTTCTAGACTCAAAAAATTTGTTAGGCAATGAACAAGCAGGTTTTAGGAAAGGATATTCAGCCACCGACCACGTTTTTACTCTTTATTGCTTAATTGACATTTATTTGCAGCAAAGGAAAAAATTGTTTTGTACGTTTATTGATTATAAAAAAGCATTTGACAATGTACAGCGTAGTATGCTTTGGGAGAAGCTAATGAAAACTGGTATTACTGGAAGAGTTTTGACCGTGATTAAAGATATGTATCAAAAAGCCAAGTCATGTGTTAAAACCCATGATGGTCTGTCATCTACTTTTTTTACGTGTAACGCTGGAGTGAGGCAAGGAGAAAATCTATCACCTGTATTATTTTCTTTGTTTTTGAATGATTTAAGGACTTTCCTTGCAGAACATATCGACGGGTTATCATTGCCACAGAATTTGGCGAATGGCTTCGGCTTTTCTGATGTTGAACAGTATTTTCATTTGTTTTTGTTACTCTATGCTGATGATACTGTCATTTTATCAGAGTCTGCTGAAGACATGCAGAAGGCCTTAGATATTTTAGATCTATACTGTACAAAATTTGGATTGTGTTTAAATATTGCAAAAACGAAAGTGATGATTTTTTCCCGCGGTAAAGTTAGAAGGTTGCATGTTTTTAAGTTTAAAAATGTAATTCTTGAAATTGTTTGGGAATATAAATATCTGGGTACCCTTTTTCAATATAATAACAAATTTCAAAAAAATATCAGATCCATGAGTGTATCAGCTGAACGTGCCATGTTTGCGCTTTTAAAAAAATGTAGAAAACTGGATTTGCCGCTTGATATTCAGTTAGATCTTTTTGATAAATGTGTAAAACCGATTTTATTGTATAACTGCGAGGTATGGGCCCATGAAAAATTGATAATATGTGATCGATTACAACTAAAAATTTTGAAATTGATTCTTAATGTTAAAACTAGTACGCCGACCTGTATGGTTTTAGGTGAAGTTGGCTGTTTTCCTGTTTCCTTAGATAGATGCTAAATGCAGGCTACTCTGTTTCTGGTATAAACTTTGTATTGATTGTTGCAATGATTCTGCTAGAATGTCAGTACTTATGTTTCGACTATGCTCTTATTTATTTTTTAATTCTGAGTATAAACTATCCTGGCTATGTACTGTTCGCTCTCTGCTAAATGATCTTGGTCTGTCTTTCATTTGGTTAAACGGCTGTAAATACTCTTTGAATTGTTTTAAGACCATGGTCAAACAACGCTTGAGAGACCAGTTCTTGCAAACCTGGCATCAGGATGTATTCGCTCATAATGCTTGTATTACGTATAGAATTTTAAAGAGTACGTTCTGTTTCGAAGATTATTTAGTTTCCTTGTCACCTCTATCGAGAAGAAACTTATTGAAATTTAGGCTCAGCTGTCACAAACTGCTAATTCAATCACTTAGATATTTGAATATTCAGAGAGAAGATAGAATGTGTAGTCTACTCTGTGTGATCTGGATGAACTAGGTGATGAATTTCATTATCTGTTTAGATGTACAAATTCTGTGTTGGTTGTTAACAGACTTTCTTTAATACCTCAATACTTCAGGAATCACCCGAATGCCTATAAGTTAAATCAGTTATTGAACTCTAAATCTAAACGCAGATTGTCTGATTTGAGCCGTTTTATAGGGATTATTTTTTCACTTTTCCAGTAGTGACGCACAGTTCTCTTTTAATTTTATGTCAAACTTCTATTTTCTTGTTTGGACGAATATTGAATCAAAGAGCAGGTTGCTAAATTTAAGCCGCTTTATTGCAGTTTGAGTTATGTCACTATTTATATATTGTGCATTCCCTTTTGTCTTATTTTGTGAACCATGCAATGCTGTACATTTTTCTTTCCATGTTGACTCAACATAAAACTTTAAACGAGTGTTTGACATTTCAGAGGTTTATCTTGTGATGCCTATGGAGCAGCTTTTTTTGTGCCGTTCATTGTTTTTTAATGTAATACCCCATCCCCCCTTTTCCCCTTTTTTGGCTAAAATGCCCCCTGGGCTATGAGCCTTGTTTCATGCTTTAATTATATGTGAATTTGCTAATAAAAGGACAAAGTTCCAAAGTTCCAAAGTTTCAAAGTACAGTAGTACAGTGTCCTGAGACAAGCGCCTGTGCTACTAGTCTATTGACGCGTGAAGCAGCATGACTCCATATCAAACTGAGAGAGAGAGAGAGAGAGAGAGAGAGAGAGAGAGAGAGAGAGAGAGAGAGAGAGAGAGAGAGACAGAGAGAGACAGAGAGACAGACAGACAGACAGACAGACAGACAGACAGACAGACAGAGAGAATTTCTTTTACGCGTCTATAGACTAATAGGCAAAAGAAATGCGTTCCTCGATCACTAGGGGTTCAGGATAATCCCCCCCCTCCCTCCACATTCACTCACTGCCCCTACACCCCACCCCCAATTCACAATCTGCCCCCACACCCACCACATCCCTAAATCAACACCTCACCTCCCCCCATTTCTACACACACACACACCCTACCACTGATCTCGTCTCCCCCAGCACTCTTTCTGTACAGAAGGCTGTCTTAGTCAAATCAAATTTCAGGAAATATATTTGTACGGAGGCAAGCTCGAATCTAATTTTGTTTTCCCTCCGCATCTGTAAAGTCACTGGAGCTTGTATCTGGACACGCGAGCGCCTGTGCCTGTGACGCGTCTTCTTCTTCTTAATTAAATTAATGTCCCCGGACACATAGAGCGTATAGGGGACCTTCTTTCTGGTTATCTATAAATAGTGATAACCAGAAGGGAGACGCGTCACAGGCATAGGCGCTCGCGTGTCCAGATACAAGCGCCTGTGGTGAAGCTTTTCTCTCAAGTTTGCCTCCCTTCAAGTCAGAAATTATAATATGCTCTAACTTAAAAAGTAGAACCGTACGGCGTGATATACCTTTCTACATATATATATATATATATATACAGGGATGTCGTTTGGGTCGGATCTTCGGCTTTTAGCCGAAATTTTTATAAAACAGCCGATAAACTGTCCGTCATGTCGGCTCGCCGAGCCGAAGTTTTCACGGGTGAATCGGCTCGGTTTTGTCCATTTTTGCGATATTCCTGTGCTGTACGCTTGCAGTTTAGGTGAGGATTCGATAATTACAAAGGTTAAACCCAGTTAACAGTATTGTGGTCTGTCAAGGGACAGTCTAAACTTTTTATTGTTTTTGTGTCTAACATTTCAGAAAAAAAAAATTTCTTTTGAATGTTCTTATTCTACTCTTAAAATCACGTTTTATTACAAGGATAAGCATCCACAGAACATCTTTAATATATGGAGGTGGACGTTAACGTAGTGAATCTAGTAAAAAAAAAAAAAAAAACAACTTATGAGACTGCTTTGGAAGAGAGAGCCAAAACTTTCTGTAAATAGCCGAAAGTTTCACGGCTGTTTCGGCCAAATCGCCGAAGAAAAAATTTCCTAGCAACATCCCTGTATATATATATATATATATATATATATATATATATATATATATATATATATATATATATATATATATATATATATATATATATATATATATATATATATATATATATATATATATATATATATATATATATATATATATATATATATATATATATATATATATATATATATATATATATATATATATATATATATATATATATATATATATATTTATTTATTTATTTATATATATATTTTTTTTTTATTTATTTTTTTATTTATTAATTTATTTATTGTTTTTTTTTTTTTTTTTTTTGGGGGGGGGGACGGGGGTGCATTTTAAGTATTTTCAGGATGTTTGGTTTTAAAATAAATGTAATTTTGCTAGATATTGTATAAATTTCTCCTACAACGTAGTAATTTTTGTTTTAAGTTCAAAGATGTGCTAAATTAAGTATAGTTAAAAACAAAAACAAAGTATAGTTTTTTAATTTATTTTTAAACAAATAACGTTTATAAGGGAAACCACCGTGCTATCTTCTTTTGTATGATTTGTTTCTTTCTCTGTTGTCTCCCTTGATTTGAGCCTAGCGAACATCGAATTATTCTCTCTCTCTCTTTCTCTCTCTCTCTCTCTCTCCCTCTCTCTCTCTCTCTCTCTCTCTCTTTCTCTCTCTCTCTCTCACTCAGCTCTCTCTCTCTCTCTTTCCCCTCTCTCTTTTTTTTTCTTGCTCTCTCTCTCTCTCTCTCTCTCTCTCTCTCTCTCTCTCTCTCTCTCTCTCTCTCTCTCTCTCCCCCCTCTCTTTCTTTTTTTTTCTTGCTCTCTCTCTCTCTCACTCTCTCTCTCTCTCTCTCTTTCCCCTCTCTCTTTCTTTTTTTTTCTTGCTCTCTCTCTCTCTCTCTCTCTCTCTCTCTCTCTCTCTCTCTCTCTCTCTCTCTCTCTCTCTCTCTCTCTCTCTCTCTCTCTCTCCCCCCATCTGCGGGCATACGTGCGCGTATGTGTGCGGTCGTGATAGAAACAGAGTAGGTCAATAGGTTGATAAGATCACTAAACAACAGAAATTTGTTTTAAATACTTAAAAGTCATCGATATATTTTTTTTTCCAAAAGAAAGTGCATAATTTAACAATTTAAATCATTATCAAATTTACACAATGTCGATTTAATTCCAAAAAGGATTCTACATAATAATAATAATAATAATAATAATAATAATAATAATAATAATAATAATAATAATAATAATAATAATAATAATAATAATAATAATAATAATAATCACAATAACAACTTTTTAAAATTATTATTTAGATGCAAATCATAATGCAGACCACATAATACAGATGTTTTGTTTTCAAAAGTAAAAGACGTAAGGAAAAATCCAGAAAAAAGACAGTAAGTGGAACTGAACTATCCGCACGGAACAAATAAAAATTGTGGACAGGGAAACGTGAACAGGCGGAGAAACAGCTAAGACCACAGGCACTTGTTCCTGGACACGCGAGCGCCTATGCCTATGACGCGTCTTTCTTTTGGTTTTCTATAATAACCACAGGGAGACGCGCGTCACATATACATAATACATAAACATAACACGATTTCGGAAGCATTCAGCTCATTTACGTTAAAATTTCAGCAAAGAAATACATTTTTAAAATACTATAACAATTAAAGCGTATTATAAACAGTAGCCTATACTGGGTTTTTTGTTCATACAGACTCTCTTAGAAATAACATAATAATACAAAATCCTGTTTTCAGCAACATCAACTACTGACGGCAGAGGAAGGCAAGGTAATAAGCTTTCCTACAGTAGGGGAACTAAATCTTTATAATAAATAAATTTCGAGATGTTGTCGCTGTTCCACTTTCTAAGTTTCTTCACCGCCCTAACCTTGCCGAGTTTGGATTTTTTGGGGAGGTTTTTTTTCCCCCAGCCAATTCAAAGAAACATAACTTCACAGACAAGATAGCAAAATACTGACAAAATAAAATAAAAATAAAGTTGTGTTCACATAATTTCATCCATTCAATCTATACACGTCACTATAAATATAGGCTACTACGTTACGGTCAAAACCAAACGGAGGCCTTAGAGAAGGGAGTGATCAAGCGGGAAGAATTTTACAAGGGAGACAAACGTTTAGAGAATCATCATAAACAGTTAGGTAGTAGTTATGTCCCGCCCACCTCTGTTCTATCAAAGAATGTAGTAATTAACAAGTGCTCCGTGTAATTCACAGAGATCCCGGTAATTCACAGTGTTAATGACTAATTTTTTTTTTGTTTTGGCCACGTTTTAGTAGCGCCATAACATAAGGTTTGCTGTGAACAGTGCCTGTGCAAGCACATCGCGCATCGGACCGCGCATGCGCATCAGCATTAAATTGCGGTTAAAAGAATATATATATATTGACGTAAATAAATATAATACTACAACAGACAAGAAGTATGTAATTGTGCTTACCGTTATCACGAACAGTGCACAAGTTGGCAGCGTAGTAAAAGATCGGGTGCTCGGACGTTTACGCTGATTGGTCATTATATATTGCGCATGCGTATATGTTGCAAGGTTGAGACAAAAGCGAACAATTCCGTGGAACACATTACATTACATTACATTACACGATTATTGCTTTAGGTCCAGCGGACTCTTCAGAGCCAAATCAGGACCAGTATAGCCGAATTAGGACCACAAAATCAAGACCACAACTTCGCTAAAAGAGGACTTGCCCCTGATCCGCATAAAAGATCTGCCCATGCCGAAACAACCCTAGTGGCAATTCTGAAAGCACTCCACCAGCCGGTCACTTTACAATAAATACATCCCAAGCAGGGGACGCTGAGATTATTATTAGTAGTAGTAGTAGTAGTAGTAGTAGTAGTAGTAGTAGTAGTAGTAGTAGTAGTAGTATGATTGATGATTGATGAAGAAGAAGAAGAAGAAGAAGAAGAAGAAGAAGAAGAAGAAGAAGAAGAAGAAGAAGAAGAAGAAGAAGAAGAAGAAGAAGAAGAAGAAGAAGAAGAAGAAGAAGAAGAAGAAGAAGAAGAAGAAGAAGATAATGTAGTAGATTTATAGAACAGAGTAGGAATGAGAAAGAACAAAGAAGAAAGACAGCGACAGTGGGAAATTAAAGCACTAAATTTCCAGAAAGTGGGGATACTATTTATACTGAACCCCCACGTCCACGGACGCTGAGATTATTATTATTATTATTATTATTATTATTATTATTATTATTATTATTATTATTATTATTATTATTATTATTATTGATGATTGATGAAGAAGAAGAAGAAGAAGAAGAAGAAGAAGAAGAAGAAGAAGAAGAAGAAGAAGAAGAAGAAGAAGAAGAAGAAGAAGAAGAAGAAGAAGAAGAAGAAGAAGAAGATAATATAGTAGATTTATAGAACAGAGTAGGAATGAGAAAGAACAAAGGAGAAAGACAGCGACAGTGGGAAATTAAAGCACTGAATTTCCAGAAAGTGGGGATACTATTCATACTGAACCCCCACGTCCACGGAGAACACGACATATTTACAATTAACACGTAAAAATTGTAATTAGCAGGTGGAAATTAAAATTTTCGGTTTTGGCGCATTTCGCAACGGATTGCTAGAGCCCAAACTGAAAATGAAACACGACCACGCAAAATATTTATAATTTTTAGTGATAATTGTCATTATTTCATAATAATTGTAACTATCTCACTATAATTGTTATTATTACGCGAAAATTGTAATTATCGTCGTTGGTGATGTGCTGGGTATAGCAAATGCCGAAATATCTTCTGTAGCACCTTATCTTCATGCTTTTATTCTTCGTTGTAGATCTGCTATGAGGGTCCATGTTTCGCAAGCGTATAGGAAGATGAAGATGGCAAGGGAGCGCAGCAGCCTTACCTTGGAATGTAGACTGATGGTCCTGTCTTTTCCAAATGGGCTTCCACCCTGTCAGGGCAGCAGTTGTTGGATCCTGGAGAGGACTTTCTGTCGGGACCCATTGCCTGATACAATAGCTCTTAAATATTTGAAGCTATGCCCTGTGTGGGGGGATTGGCCATTTCATTATAATCATCGTCATTGATATTTCTTTAAATGATGTCTTTGCTGTTATCTTGTAAAATTCCCAGTATAGTCGTCATAGCAATCATCATCATCATCCATCATCATCTTCATCCATCATCATCCATCATCATCCATCATCATCACCATCCTCACCATCCTCACCATCATCATTCTTCTCCTCATCTTCATCATCACCGCCATCATCATCATGATCTTCATCATCATCATCATCATCATCATCATCATCATCATCATCATCATCATCATCATCATCATCATCATCGTGCACCTGTTGTTGACGTTTTTTGAAGCATCGACGGCTATCTGGAAGATATCTCCCGCGGAGTCGTGACGCTGACTGGTATATTCTGGGAGACGCCTTTTAACAGTGGTGACGGGCTGTAGTCATCGATGTAGAATGAAATGGCGTAAAGAGCGCCGATTTCTTCGGGATGAAGAGGGTTTAGAAAAGAAATGAATCGAAATTGGAACTGACGAATTAAACGAAGAATACGAATCCGACAACATTGTTTTATATTTGGAATTATCTTACTGGTATTTTTTTTGGAAACGGTGTGCACTTTGTCGGTTAATTGATCAAATATAGACCAGTCTTTCTTTTAATTTAAAACTCCTCAGCCATATTGATCTCGATTCATATAAAATCAATGGCGTGCGCGATCCGTTGCAAGGGTTTTCTTACTGGTCAATTGAATATGCAATACGGTCCGTTTAGCCGTGAGGGCTGACAGAAGTCTCTCCAAGAATATCTTTCGTCGTTACAGCAATTCAAAATTGGTGTCAGACAAAACATGAATCAGCACACTTTGATTGTTTTTAGGTGTGACTAACAAATGGTCGATTTCTTCTGGCGTCAACATTATTTAACACCAACCAATTCAACATCAACACAAGCATCATTGCGTTTGTCATTGGGATATCTGAGGTTGCTGTTCTTGTATCACTAAGTCAAACACATGAACCTCAAGAATAGTGTGATCGCTTCTGTGCAGATACTACTCTGTGGCCAGTGTGATCTCAGGTTTGGTGCGCTGTACATTACAGACTGACGAATGAGAGTGGGGAAGGAAAAGGGGAGGTTACATTACATTACATTATTATTGCTTTAGGTCCAGCGGACTCTTCAGGACCGGACAACCAACCCCCGATCCGCATAAAAGATCTGCTGAAACAACCCTAGTGGTAAAACCGAAAGCTCTCCACCAGCCAGTCACTTTACAATAAAGACATCCCACGCAGGGGACGGCTGAAGCTTCACCCCAACTTATCGAACCACCGTTTACAAAAACAAAACAGAATACAAACATCATTATAAATTATCAACAAAACACATACATATAAAATGCCTACATTGCTAAATAATAACATCATAGGAAGCCCTAGTGACCACCTGGCAGAAAGCGTCCAATATTCCCAAGCTGATCCAACAGACCTCATACACAAACAAGGAGTCTTCAAGAAAAAAGGTAGGAGACTGGTCTAGCGAAGAAGACGATAGTATAGCAGATTGATAGAAAAGAGCAGGAATGAGAAAGAGCAAATGAGAAAGACAGCGACAGTGGGAATTTAAAGCACTAAATTTCCAGAAAGTGGGGATACTATTTATACTGAAACCCCCGGCACCCCAACGGGGGTAAAAGGGGAGGTGAAGATGGAGAGGGAAAAGAAGGAGAAAGAGAAGACAATATTTCATTTCATCACATATTTTTCTATCCTATCCTATCCTGTCCGGTAACTCAAAGGTCGTTGGGGCACCACAGATGATCGTCCAACCAGCGTGCTCCATCGTTCTCTGTTCTCAGCAACCCTCGTGGCTTCGTTCATATTTTCCGATTGTACAATTTTAACATCGATGCATAAGGGCAGTGGAATTATCACATCAGAACATGATGAAAGTCTTTCTTCTTTCTTTGGGTAGATTATAGTCCCCGGACACATAAGCGTATAGGGGCATATTTTGTATATTTATAGCCCCGTTCTAACTGACATTTTTAGTATTATTATGGGGAAAAAAACCTGAGTTGTGCAAATTATGATTTTTTTTATTTTTTAGTGGTTGGAGTGAGAGAGAGAGAGAGAGAGAGAGAGAGAGAGAGAGAGAGAGAGAGAGAGAGAGAGAGAGAGAGAGAGAGAGAGAGAAAGAAATAAAGAGAGATCATATGTGTATTTGTTACGTTGGCGACGCGTGCGATGTACATGTAGGTTTACGTTTGAAATGCGCACAATAATAGGCTTGCGTGTGTGACGCGCGCGATAGATCAGATCGTTTTATTTTGTTAAGCATGCAGTAATAGAGTGTATTCATCTTTGATTTGATTTTGTGTTGTTATTAGAAGAAGCTTTGTATAACGTTGATAGTTTTAGTTGCTCGATATTATTTGAGAATTTTCTCGAGTCAGTTGTTTACTATCGATCGAAGCGTATGGATAGTTCTAGTGGTAACTACGAGACGCTTCCATCCCAAATAAGGTTGTATGACGTGAGACAGTGATGACAAAGCTTGTTCTGATTGGTTGTGGTGTGTCACGTTGGGGGTATTCTCGCAATTTCTGGAGTGTAGAGAGACTATATATCGTCGGTGTCCATTCAAAACCTCGTAACTCCGAAAAAGTAGTTTTTGCAATCTTTTCATGGTTATGTCCCTTGAATTTTTGCGCTTTTTTTATCACAAGCTCGGAATTCATAGCTCAGTTAGAAAGCATCAGTAATACAAAATATCAAAACCTCGTATGTCCCAACAGGTCAAATGATTTGTATCAAAATCTCGTATCTCACTTACGAGGTTTTTATCATTTGGAATAAATTTCTAAAACCTTGTAACTCAACTTACGAGGTTTCAGTCAAATAAATGACGCGCTAAGAAGTTGAGTTGACGTCACTTACGCGTTTTTTGTTATTGTCATCGTGGAAATGTCAGCTGCTTCTGGTCATTTTTTCTACATTTTGGTGAGTACTGATGATACATGTTGTCCTTTTATTCAATCATGATTTATTCTAGATTGATATCTTCCAGATCTTCTCCATATTACTCTTCAGGAATAAACGAACAGGCACGTTATATCACACTCTGTGACTAAATCTGACACTGAATGAGTGCAGTCAAAGGCATACTGTGGCATAATTCTAAATAATTTACAAAAGAATACAGAATAATATTGTGTGTTTTTAGTTTAATGCCCGTCACCCCTGCCAGGGTATGGGCCGCCAACAACAGCTCTCCAGAGTCCTCTGTCCTATGCCATTCTTTCTAATTGACTCCAGGTGTAGCCCATCTTGGTGGTGTCGGCCTCGAGGTCGCGTCGCCAGGTGTTCCTTGGACGTCCTCTCTTTTGCTTTCCCTGGGGGTTCCACTTCAGCGCTTGCCGGGTGACATTCGTCGCTGGTTTGCGTAGGGTATACCCTATCCAGCCCCATCTCATTTTCCTGATTTCATCTTCAGCAGGAAGTTGGCAGGTCCTTTTCAAAGGTTGGCGTTGCTGATGGTGTCGGGCCAGCGGATCTGGGGAATCCTTCTGCGGCAACTGTTGATGAAGGACTGTACTTTTTTTATGGTGGTCTTGGTTGTCTTCCATGTCTCTGCTCCATACAGTAAGACTGACTTCACATTGGAGTTGAATACCCGTATCTTGGTGGCCAAAGACAGCTCTCTGGAGGTCCAGATGTTCTTGAGCTGAATGAAGACAGCTCTTGCTTAGTCGATCCTAGCCTTCACATTCGCATCTGTGCCGCCCTGCTGATCAATGATGCTACCCAGGTAGGTGAAGTACTGCACTTCTTCCAAGGGACTTCCATTCACGATGACTGGTTCGGTACTGATGGAGTTGATCTTCAGGATCTTGCTCTTGTCCTTGTGGATGTTGAGGCCGACCTCCGACGATGTGGCCGCCACTGCATTTGTCTTCTCTAGCATCTGCTGTGGGCTATGGGAAAGAAGAGCAAGGTCGTCAGCGAAGTCCAGGTCCTCGAGCTGGTTCCACATTTCATTGGATTCCGTTCCTACTTTCCCTGGTGGACATCTTCATAGCCCAATCTATGGCGATGAGGAAGGGGAAAGGTGACAACAAGCACCCTTGTCGGACTCCGGTTTTCACCTGGAAGTTGTCTGTGAGCTGTCCGCCATGGATAACTCTGCAGGACATGCCGTCATAGGAGTTCCTGATCAGATTGACCATCTTGGTTGGGATGCTGTAGTGTCGAAGGAGCTTCCAAAGGGTATCTCGATCCACGCTGTCAAACGCCTTCTCATAATCGACGAAGTTGATATACAATGGCGAGTTCCATTCCAGGGACTGCTCCACGATGATGCGGAGCGTTGCTATCTGGTCCGTGCAGGATCTATTCTGTCGGAAGCCTGCCTGCTCGTCTCGTAACTGTGGTTCGACAGTATCCTTCATCCTTTCCAAAAGGACCCGGTTGAAGACCTTCCCAGGCACAGATAGAAGTGTGATGCCCCTGTAGTTGTTAGTTGCTGAGGTCACCTTTCTTGGGAAGCTTGATCAGGTAATCTTCCTTCCAGTCTGCCGGAACATCTTCTTCCTCCCAGATCCTCTCAAAGAGTGGGTACAGCATCTCCACTGATGCTTCCAAGTCCGCGTTTAGAGCCTCTGCTGGGATGTCGTCTGGTCCAGCGGCCTTTCCGTTCTTCATCAGGGTGATGGCCTTCTTGATCTCTTCCTCACAGTTGATTGGAAGATCCACATTGGCTGGTTCAATGACAGGGGAATTTGTTGGTGCTGGTCTATTCAGAAGTTCATCAAAGTGTTCAGCCCATCTGTTCAACTGCTTGTCTATACTGTTCATGGTGTTTCCCTGCTTGTCCCTAACAGGTCTTTCTGGTTTGCTGAACTTTCCGGAGAGTTGCTTAGTGGTGTCGTACAACTGTTTCATATTGCCGCTGTACGCTGCCTGTTCCGCTTCAGCCGCCAGTCCATCCACGTCGGCCTTCTTATCTTTTTTGATGCTTCTTTTTACTTCTCTATGGGCTCTTGTGTAGTCTTCTTGGGCCTTGGCCTTAGCTGCTCTGGTTCTGCTGTTGTTGACTGTTGCCTTCCTCTTCTTTCTTTCTTCTATCTTGACCAAGGTCTCTGCTGTGATCCCCTCTTTCAGTTGATGTTTCTTTGGCCCCACAACTTCTTGGCATGAGGATCTTAGTGTCTCTTTCACTTTCTGCCACCTGTTGAGTACACTGTCTTCTTCTTCTTCTTCTTCTTCAAATAATTCCTGAAGCACTTCGAACCTGTTCCTTAGCGCCAGAATAAACTGTTCTTTTGTCTTTGGGTCTTTCAGAAGGCTGATGTTGTACTTCATTCTTCTGCCTGACGAATGTCCTCTTCAACTTCAGCTTCAGTTTCGCCACCACGAAGTGATGGTCGGACGCTACGTCTGCTCCTCTTCTCACTCTAACGTCTTGCAGGGATCTTCGGAATTTCTTGCTAATGCAGATGTGGTCGATCTGGTTCTCTGTCGCATTGTCTGGAGATACCCATGTACTCTTGTGGATCCGCTTGTGAGGAAAGATGCTGCCTCCGATGACTATAGGTTGTTGAGTGCACACAGATCCGCAAATCTCTCTCCATTCTCATTCATTACTCCTAAGGCGTGGGTGCCCATAACTGGTTCGTAACCGGTGTTGTTAGACCCAATCTTGGCATTGACATCTCCCATGAGGATGGCGATGTCCTTGTCTGGGTAGGTCTCAAGGAGTTTCTGTAGTCTGCTGTAGAAATGGTCTTTAACATCCTCTTCACTGTCGTTCGGTGGAGCATAGAACTGGACAAGGTTCATCTTGATCTTCCTCATCTTGGTATGGAAGAATGCTGTGATGATCCTGGGGCCATGGGCCTCTTATCCTATAAGTGCCCTCTGTGCCTGATTGGACAACATAAAGCCTACTCCCTGCGTGTGGGGTGCATTGTTTTCTTCGTGCCCGGAGTACAGCAATAGTTCTCCTGTCATCAGTCGCCTTTGTCCAGCTTGGGTCCATCGTGTCTCGCTGATGCCTAACACGGTCAGGTCATTATTCCTCATCTCAGCTGCGACCTGTGCCGTCTTTCCTGATTCGTACATGGTCCGAACATTCCATGAGCCGATGGTGGTTCATTTAGGCTTATATTTTGGTAATAAATGTTCATTTAGACTTTTGGTAGTAAACGTTCATTTATTATGGTAATAAAAGTCCATTTAAACCGTTACGGTAATAACAGTTAATTAAGACTATTACGTTAATTAAAGTTAATTTAGACTATTATGCTATGGTAATAAAAGTTCATTTAGACTGTTATGTTATGGTAATAAAAACTTCACATAAGTGTAATGTGTTACTTAGCTTACATCTTATAATTCATTTCACAGGAAATTTCCGAGAAAGGATTTCGTGCTACTTTAAGTACAGGGCTTGTAGCCTACTGGTCAGAAGGACATTATTATGTCAGTGATGAATGCAACAACGCGTTCATTGATTGCTGGGTGTTACAGTGTTAATCTATTAATGGCCTATAAGCCTATTTCAATTTTGTAAAGACAAGGGTTGTGTCTGCATTATTGAATAAAACAACTTTGACAATGTTTTCAACTGTATTTTTCGGTCTTTTATTTTGTATTAATGTTTCCTTTGTTGTTTGCTATTGTGACTAATCCTTATAACTTGCAACTTCAAGCTCAAGCAAAACAGTCAAAACCTCGTAAGTTGCAACTTCCAGCTCATACAAAATAGTAAAAACCTCGTATGTGAACAATTTTGTCTATTTCTCAAACAAGCATGCGCTCTAAATCTTGTCACTATTACTGCCAAATTTCCTGTTCAATACTGAATACAAATTATACTAAAACCATTTGTTTTGGTGACACCTGATTTTTTAAAACAGTTTTTTTCATTTTTCTCAAAACTGTATTTTTGGACATACGAGGTTTTGAATGGACACCGACGATATATACAGTGCCGCACTGTTTAGAGAGAGTTGAAAGTAGAGAGAGTGTTGATAGTGGTATTGTTGAAAGTAAAATGTTGAGAGTGGAAAAAAGCGATTGTATGCAGTGTTGATGTATGCTGAATAAAGTTGGAAAACTACATACGAAGACTTTGCCTTGTTGCTGAGTGAGCAGGCTGCGTGGATAAACGAACCTGAGTTACACTTTATCAGGTTTCAAGCATCGGGGCTGAATGAACTGATAAAAAAAAACAACATCGAGTGTAACAGTATTTCATTCATTTAATTAAAAGATTTTAATTGTTTAACGTCACTTTGAAGTGAACAGACTTAAAATTGCACAATTGCATTGAATTGACAAAACATGAGTGTCGAAAAGGAGGAAAGAAGAGGACGACAGCTAAAGGAAAAGAAGAGTATGCTAGGTAGGTAAGGGTGGGGGAGGGGATGGGAGGGGTAAAGAAAAACTAAACAAACAAAATAAAGGCAGGATAACAGAGGGGAATAAAAAAGCAATGAAGTAGGACAGGGATGAAGATAGTAAACAAAGATCACCAACATGGGAAAGAACTCTTAAAGAGACTAAATCTAATTTCATGCATACACTGAACAAAGCTTTACTTGGATTAAAAAAAAACAAAAACGTGCTGATTTAAATTTCAAACACATACACTTGCCGAGTAATCGAAAGTGCAAGCCCGTTCACTCTTGACCCGAGAGATGATTTTTTTTTTTTAAACAAACAAACAAACAATACAAATCGCCAAAACAGTGAAAACAAGACTTCACTTGATCATAAAATACAACATGATATTTCAAAAAAGGCTTCTGTACATTGATGAAACCGTTTCCCGAGCGTAATACTGTCACAAACGCACGTTCTTGCTGTATTTTGTGATAGATTGTATTGCGTTCGTACAACGACAAAATACGCAGATCGTATTTTAATGTACACAATGTAATTCAAAGAGAATGCTGTACAGTAAATGTACGATTCGTAACAAAGAAACAAAACAAAACAAGCCGATTAAAGATTCATATTGCCGAGACAAGATTTCTCTCGAAAGATTTTAAATGTACAACACGTATAAATGTAAAAATGCCTTCTGTACAGCAACGCATACATGTAAAAGTGGACTCCTGTACAGTAACACATATATATGTAAAAGTGGACTCCTGTACAGCATACCAACGCATCCAATTGCCAAACGAGACATGTCCTTTGGATAACCAGGAGGGTATAACAAAAGTTCTTCATCAGTTTGTATCTGTTCGGTCTGTGAGTATGTTGCAACAGCGTATTAGATTGTGGAAAACATTCTATATATAGGCAACGGATAAAACACGTTGCACGGCATAATTGCTATCATACTTCACATTCCCGGTGCAGTCACTTCGTGAGACCTTGACTCTGACCTTGACCCTCCCGAACAAAGGTAAGTGATTTGGGGGTTCGTTGGAAACAAAGCCCTTGACATTCTAAAAATCGAAGTGAAAAACTTTGATTTTGATGTTTACGTTTCAAATCGAGGTGACCGAACGTGACTTTCCCCAATAAAAAGGGTGATGGACCGTGATTTTCTACAACCAAGGTGACTGACCTTGACCTTGCAACAAAAGAAGACGGAAAAAATTCTCCATGTTGCACACACAAAACATATCCCATTGCCGAGCTAACGATTGCTCAAAATGCAACTTCTTGTGGTCAGGAGTTTCCACAACCCAAGGCGACCGACCGTACATTTATTCTGCAGCGCAAGATCAATGACCTCGCACTATCTCCCTCCCCCTCCCCCCCCCCCCCCAAAAAAAAAAGAAAACAAAAATAAAAAAAATAAAAAAATAAAGAAAATAAACCCCTATAGATTTTAAAAGAATTATGGAACTCAGGGTAACCTGTAAGTGTTCTCGGGATTTTACAAATACATGGTAACAACCAACACAAAAGTGCATTGCATATTTCCATCCGAAACCTCCACAAATAAAACAAAAACTGTGATGTCAACATGACGACTGCAGCAGCAGTCACAATGCACCATGGCATTTCATTTTGTCGCTAAGTCCCGGTCGCCAAGGTTGCCATAACAACCGAGACACGTCGGCCGGCGTAGCAACCATAGCAAACCATCCACGGCTGTCATAGCAACCGATTTAGAAATAAAGTGTCGATACCCATGCCAACCGAACACAGGTTGCCTTTAGCAACCAAAACGAAAAAAAGTTAAAATATCCATGGCAGTCCCCTCTGACCCTATCAGGTGGCTGCCATTTCCTGCAGCAATGTCAAACACAGGGCGGTCACAGAAAACAAGGTGAGGCTGGCCAAGACCGGTAGTGACGTAGAGCCCACCACGGAAATGACGCAGCAGGTAGATTTGTTAGCGTTCTGCCGGCTCCTTTGCTGCCTGCACACACAGAGAAAAGAAACACAATTAGATCAGAGCGAGAGAGAGAGAGAGAGAGAGAGAGAGAGAGAGAGAGAGAGAGAGAGAGAGAGAGAGAGAGAGAGAGAGAGAGAGAAGAAGAAGAAAAAGAAGAAGAAGAAGAAGAAGAAGAAGAAGAAGAAGAAGAAGAAGAAGAAGAAGAAGAAGAAGAAGATCGACGACGACGAAACAGAATAGAACAAGAAAAAAAAAAGAGGGAAAAAGAGAGAGAGAGAGAGAGAGAGAGAGAGAGAGAGAGAGAGAGAGAGAGAGAGAGAGAGAGAGAGAGAGAGAGAGAGAGAAGAAGAAGAAGAAGAAGAAGAAGAAGAAGAAGAAGAAGAAGAAGAAGAAGAAGAAGGACGACTACAACGACCAAAAATAGAACAAGAAAGAAACATCAACAATAACTAAACTGTCATCATGATCCCCACAGCAAGCACACTAGCGCAATAACAACATCAACATTAGGAACATAGTGGAGGGTCCGGGGCACGACCAAAAAGAAGCAGACGTTTACACAGTCAGAACATTTAAACATGAAGATGCCTAGATAGCCTGCGTCATAGAAACGTACGACAATGTTAAGGTATGAAGGTTAGATCGATTAGATCGACTGGATACAGAGGAATATAAAGGTAATGCCTTTGACGTGTAAAGGAAATGCTAAACATAGCCTCTTGAAGCTGGTGAACACCGCGAGGACATGTCTTTGCTGCAGTTAGGACTGGCACACATCCATGCTATGACAGGAATTTGGAAGAATTAACTCTTTGTGTCAGAGTCCTCTTCCTTGTGCTTGAAGCCTACATGTCGCGTGCCAGAGATGACGGCAGAAATCGCCCACTTTGCATGCAGATGCCGATCTATGTTCTGTAGACGCCCGGCCCTGACTCTGCGACAACTTGGTCACAGGTTGCAGCTACGAAAATGTTAACGGAATAGTGAAAGGTAATATTTTAATTCACGGAGGATTCCTCACTTCTTCTCCCCCCCCCCCTTCTCCCTCTCTTCAGTTCTCTCCGCCCCCTTCCCCTTCCTGCCGCATACTTCCTGCTCCTCCATACACACACCCCACATCCCTCCACACACACATACACACAACAATCGATTTAACCTACTACATGTTGGTCAGTATTCACAAAGGCGATTTTAGTCAGCTGAAGGTCAAACGACAGACAAGATTCAAAATGTAATCGAATGGCTTGCCCCTTTTTGGAAGTGTGGAGGATACATAAACATACATATAATCAACATAATTCTTCTTTTTTTTTAAAGTAACAATAAAATTATTAACATTCCAACTTCAATATTTATCACGGGGCTTCCACAAAGAACACGAAAACAACGCACACACACACACACACAAACACACACACACGCGCGCGCGCGCGCGCACACACACTCACACACAACAATAACAATATTAAAATAAAAAAAGATCTACTCCATTTTTAATGATTTTGTCTACTAATTTGATGTAAGCTTAAGGATGATTTGAAACGGTTATACTCAAGTTCTACCTCCAACTCCCCCACCCACCCACCCACCCACCCACCCACCCCAATCTCATACCCTAGAATATGACCTGACTAAAATCAATCACTACACAGCCAATTTTATATTGCAGCAGATCATTTATGTATATACTGATATAGTCAGGCGCTGCGCCTAAGGTATCAAGAGGTATCAAGATATCAAGAGGGCGCCTCGGTTTGAGTTAAGCCCTTTATCGGCCTGCGCCTTGAACAACTCTTGAGCATGCAGCAGGAAAAGCGCTATATAAAACGATTAAATAACTAACTAAACTCTTTCACAAGACAAGCAAGAGGCTCTGGAAAACTGAAAATCCATTTTAAAAAAAAAAGATGAGGTAAAATGAACACGCGAAAAAGTAAAATAATAAATGCCATGCCTCTTTTGTCGTAACTGCATTACATGTCCAGGCAGGCAGCGTCCATCAGCATTCATGAGACCATGTTTTGGTTGTGATGAGGTCTAAACCTCCAGACTGCAGACGGGGCAAGAATTGTCAGACTGGTCTTATCACACAAACCTGCACGTCCGGCCCATTATACAAAAAACTCATGCCCGTCTCATGCCAACAAGCCTTTCCGTCTTATTATACAAAACATCATGCACGTCTCATTCCAACAAACATGCAAGTCTTATTATACAAAAACAACCTTTACCATCGCCGTGCTTTTTACGAAATATAGATCTATTCTTCCATCCAAACATTGAATGATAAGTCTGCTAGTTAATTATTTAGTTATTCATTGTTTACGAGGTCCAGCGGACTGCAAAGAGCAGAATCAGGACCACAAAATCAAAACCACAACTTCGCTGAAAGAGGACTCACCCCTGATCCGCATAAAAGATCTACCGAAACATCCCCAGCGGCAACACCGAAGGCACCCGACCAGACGGTCACTCCACAACAAAGACATCCCACGCAGGGGACGCCGAGGCCACGCACCAACTCATGGAACCCCCGTTCACAAAAACAAAACAGAATACAAACACCACTACAAAACTATCAACAAAACGCATACATACAAAACGCCCACATTGCCAAACAACAACATCACAGGAAGCCATCCGGAAGAAAGCGCTCAACATTCCCAAGCCGATCCAACAGACCTCACACACAAACGAGGAGCTTTGTCCCTGAAGAGTTTTCAAGAAAAAAGGTAGGTGACGAGTCTAGCGAAGAAGAAGATAGTATAGTAGATTGATAGATCAGAGTGGGAATGAGAAAGAACAAAGGAGAAAGACAGCGACAGGGGGAATTTAAAGCACTAAATTTCCACAAACCCCCCGGCACCCCCACGGGAGGAATAAGTCTGTTGATCGAAACAACTTTAAACCTGCACAGCGCGTAATAACGTTAAAACATGACACTTTTATTGCTATACAGGCTAACATCTGCCTACAAACTTGCACATTTACTCTACAGTGATCAGAGGGTGGGTGAGGGGAGGAAAGGGGCGAGGGGGTGTGGCGGAAAAAGGAAGAGGGGATGAGAGCAGAGGAACGGCCACAGCGGTTAACCTCTTTTACAAAGCTTTAGGTACAAAACACTGATGATGATGATGATGATGATGATGATGATGATGATGATGATGATGATGATGATGATGATGATGATGATGATGACGATGACGATGATGATGATGACAACGACGACGACGACGATGATGATGATGATGATGATGATGATGATGATGATGATGATGATGATGATGATGATGATGATGATGATGATGATGATGATGATGATGATGATGATGTCCATTCACGAGTAAGGCACAAAAATATCGATACCATTTTTGGACTATTTAGGACACATTTCCGCACAGATTTGCAAAAATCAAGGGGCGATGCTATGCATGTGAGTCAAATATACGAAGAATGGCCCGTGGGCCACACTAAACAATTACCTAAGGCGAAACTGAACTGCGGCTTCCGCGCTTTCTATTTAGAAATCCAAAGTCCACCTTTAGAATATCTCAACATATATATTCCCACATATTCTACCCGCAATTCGGATTAAAAACAATATACTAATTGTAATATTAAATTAATATTATATATTATATACTAATATTAAAAACTAATAATAATAATAATAATAATAATAATAATAATAATAATAATAATAATAATAATAATAATAATAATAATAATAATAATAATAAATAATCATCATCATCATCATCATCATACTTGATGCTCTATACGCGCGCCTTTTCCTCAAATCACCAACCAGATTCAAAACGCGGCGATCTGTACCAACACCAATATACACGCTCACATGTCTTATCACTCAATGCAATCTCACATACACAACAAAACACATCTATCACTCAAACAGCGTCTGTTGAAACTGCAAAAAAGACCTCATATGAAGTTAAGGTTCGGTTGGATTTGCTGCCCGGGGACCAACGTACAATAGCCAGAACTCTCATTGCTGGGATAGTTTCCCACATTACAAAAAAGAAATTTTCTCAACTGCGTGGTTCGATTGCGCCAGTCCCAGGTGGTAATAGATTGGGTCTGGCTTGGCAAATTATACACAGGGGAGAAATTCCAGTGCCAGAAACCCGGTCACGGGAATTACGTGCATCTGCGTGTGGTTAGGCTCGATGCTTTAAAAACGCCAAAAAACGCCAAATGGAGGTCAGCTAGCCGGCCATTGTCAATACAGGGGCAACTGAAATTCTACCTCGCTAGCACATGCGCGCTGACTGCATACACTTTAATGAGTCGCTTTGCCGTTTGACTAAAAGCAGGGCAACCACGTCCGTGTCTTTTTGCGGTACTCTGCAAAGACGCGGCCTTCGCGTGTTTTGACGGAATGGTAAACGGCTAGCAAAGCTTGTTTAGTTTGTTTGTTGTAGGCTTATCGTAAAGCTCTCACCACAGTAATGTGGAAGAGTAAAATCTCGGTTGAGGATTTAGTTTTGTATTTTTTTCTTTTAATTTAATCGTTCTTATAGAGCGATTTTCCGGCTCAAGAGATGCTCAATTCGCTGGCCGATATACAATATAAAAACTCATGCCGCCCTCTAGTTTAACAGTTTGAGAGAAAAAAAAAGTCCGACTGTCTTTAAAAAAAAACAACTAGATTCCAGAAATTTTAGAACTCAGGTTCCAAAACGATAATTAAATTTAGACCCAATAGTGAAATAGTAAAGATTCAAAGACTCTCCAACATAACAGAATAATGTTTTAGCAAAAATGCACCAGGCACACTTTAATAAAACAACCTAGATTCCAGAAACGTCAGAACTCTGGTCCTCTTAAGACAATACAATTGTAAGACCATAAAGTAGGTTATAGAAGGTTCAAAGACTCTCAAACACAACAAACTACCGCTCGAACACATAACCCTTTTTGTGTGTGTGAGTTCCGTAGTATCTAGAGGAGTGATATCGGAAACTGTTTATTAGACTTTCTCCAAATAGCGCTTTCTGGAGCGATTTCGCTGAAGCTTTCGAGAGCATTCTTTCTCAAAGTGCTCGGCCAATCAGCGTAGCTGAGAGTCGCCTAGGTATAAGATGGCCTTAGTATAGAGTGAGAAGCGGACAGAACGCAAGGCTTCGCGAATCTCAGGTAAGCAGTTTGGGGTGGAGCTCGGCGTGTTCCTGCGCCATTGACACACGCGCACACACACACACTCTCTCTCTCTCTCTCTCTCTCTCTCTGTGCTGTATGCGCGTTGACGTGCGTGTGTGCTAAGTTTTCTGTGTGCCTGCGTCAGCGCGTTTGTAAATAAACAATAATGTATCGGGCTGAATGTTTGCAGAGAGGGTATTGATTCTTTGTTTGTCAGCGTGTCAGTTTGAGCGTGTTGCTCTTTTTGTGTGGGGTTTCACAGGCGCATTAACCAAAAAGAATGGACCCTCGGCAAGAATTTTGTGGATCCTCTATAGCAGACGGGTAGCGCAGTAGTACGTAAACATCACAGGCGCTGGTATCTGGACACGCGAGCGCCTCACAATAGGCGCTCGCGTGTCCAGATACAAGCGCCTGTGTTATACATACATTTGAAATGGTCTGCTTCGGTCGGTCTGTCTCTCTGATCCTCTCTGTCTCTGTCTTTCTGCCAGTCTCTGACAGTCAATTCTCTGTCTTTGTCGATATCTGCCTCTCTCTTTGTCTCTCTGTCTGCCTCTGTGTCTCATACCACTGTTTCTGTCTGTTTCTGTTTCTCTGTCTGCCTCTGTGTCTCATACCACTGTTTCTGTCTGTTTCTGTCTTTCTGTCTGCCTCTGTGTCTCATACCACTGTTTCTGTCTCTCTGTCACTCTGTCTGCCTCTGTGTCTCATACCACTGTTTCTGTCTGTTTCTGTCTCTGTCTGCCTCTGTGTCTCATACCACTGTTTCTGCCTGTTTCTTTCTTTCTGTCACTCTGTCTGCCTCTGTGGATCATACCACTGTTTCTGTCTGTTTATGTCTCTCTGTCTGCCTCTGTGTCTCATACCATTGTTTCTGTCTGTTTGTCTGTTTCTGTTCTCTGTCTGTCTCTGTGTCTCATACCACTGTTTCTGTCTGTTTCTGTCTCTCTGTCTGCCTTTGTGTCTCATACCGCTGTTTCTGTCTATTTCTGTCTGTCTGCCTATGTGTCTCATACAACAGTTTCTGTCTGTTTCTGTCTCTGTCTGCCTCTGTGTCTCATACCACTGTTTCTGTCTGTTTCTGTCTGTTTCTGTCTCTCTGTCTGCCTTTGTGCCTCATACCACTGTTTCTGTCTGTTTCTGTCTCTCTGTCTGTCTGCCTTTGTGTCTCATACCACTGTTTCTGTCTCTCTGTCTGCCTCTGTGTCTCATACCACAGTTTCTGTCTGTTTCTGTCTCTCTGTCTGCCTCTGTGTCTCATACCACTGTTTCTGTCTGTTTCTGTCTCTCTGTCTGCCTCTGTCTTCCTACTCCCCCCCCCCCCCCCCCCCCCCCGCTTTCTCTCCCACACACACACCCTCTCTCTCTCTCTCTCTCTCTCTCGCTCTTTCATGCTCCTCATCGTCTGGGGGTTGAAGAGTGTAAAGTCATATCTAAAGTTAACAGGGAGGTATGCGGTACAAGCATCAACATGGCTGAGATCCAAAAGACGATTTGTCAACACAACACGGCAATACGACCCAGAGCATGGAATGCTGCTTTTCACTTCATAAAACTACCGTTATAATAAGCTGCTGCTAGCAATTCACCTGCCACCAAGCCTTTGTAGTCGCAAAATGTCGGATTATTTAGACATGGCTTAACGAACAAACCAAGAAAAACACGCACAAAAACACCACAGAAACAAAAACAAACCAACACACACATACACACACACACACGCGCACCCACACACACACACACCCACACAACCACACACACACACACACACACACACAATTTAAAAAAAAACTATCAGATATATAGAGCTTGATATGTTTTGTATACTTCCAAACTGTTCTCTGTCATAAAAGCATATATGTAAATTTAAAACAATTTCCAGCTTAGTAAATCCAAAATCACAGAATTTGGAGTTCTGGTGGCAAAACAAAATTTCACTCTTTACACACAATAAGCCCAAAATTTGCTGCATATATTGTAATACATCAATTGAATCCATTTGAATCTTCTTTTATCCATTAGTCACCAATGCTGTTTGATTTAACATAGATTTTTGTCTTCAAAGGCCCCGATAATTGTCAAAAGTAAATAAGCCCTAAATTAATTTTTTAATGGAGAAAGTAAACACTTTTTTTTTTCAAAATCACAAACCAAACATAAACATTCCAGCGCTTAAACAGAGTGACAATAGTAAAAATAAAATTATTCAAATATAATCAATGAAAATAACATTTATAACAAAGTAAATTCATTAGTTAAAATGGGACATAACCGTTCGATGTCTAAATAATAAAAATGTATTTCTTGCCTCCCTTGGTAATGAAACTTGAGGGGGAGGAAAAATGTCTCTTAACACTTACAGATCGCCTTCATAGCTGCAAAAGGTGATTGTTGTCTTGTAACGAATCTTCGTGCAAGTCGGCTTACAAACAATTCCTTGATGTAACCTTGCTTCTTAAAACAGGGACGATTATCTTTCTCCCCTAGGTAAATAACGTAAAAACCCTTCACTCATTGTTATTGCAAACAACATGCATCGATTCGTTTCACAATCCTTGCTTCTCAAGATTGTTGTCACAACTGCAGTTTATGCAAACCGCGTCCAAGTAACCCTTTTATAATCCTTGCTTCTAAACACAACAACTGCAGTCATCACCACCATAATCATCGTCATCGCCATCATCATCGTCCTCCTCCTCCTCCTCCTCCTCCTCCTCCTCCTCCTCCTCATCATCATCATCATCATCATCATTATCATCATCATCATTTTCTACTTCTTCCTCTTTTTCTTCTTATTTTTCACCATCCTCATCATCCTCATCCTCATCCTCATCATCATCATCATCATCATCATCATCATCATCATCATCATCATCATCATCTCACAACCACCATCACCAATTTCTTCTTCTCTTTCTCCCCTCACCAGCGCAGAATAAACCCTGTGAACATCCCCACAGTTATCAACTTAACAGTCAACAAGACGTCTTTCTGTAGCCGTTTAAAAACAGACGATTAATTATACAGAGCGGCGCCAAACCAGAATCGGAGACGAGCGATCAGCAGAAATGCTGACTGTGTTTCAAGTACTTATTTATTTAACAGCCCGTTTCGTCATGTGCCAAACATCTCATACAATAGGCTCTTGACACGCGACTTCTTTTTAAAAAAATAATTCATTAAAAAAATTATAAAAGTTTGGGTGGAAGGTGGTTGGGGGAGAGGAGGGCTACACAGGAATCAAACACACAAAAAACCCAACAACTCAAGACTCATTTTGGAGGGGGGGGGGGGGGGTCTATTCCTGTTGCATATTTACGTATCACAGTTCTTAATAATAATAGTTTGCATTGCACAGCAAAGAATAATACTAGAACAGCAAGTTTAATAATGTGCAAGAGTAATAATGTGTTTTATGTTGCACAGAACAGTCGTACCGTCGAACGCCTATCGCTTACAAAAGTACATAGACCAACAAAACAACAACAACAACAACAACAACAACAACAACAACAACAAACATGCATCAGGTTATGTGCGGTTTTTCGATTCAAATAACACACATTTTGTATCGTTTATTTTTTGGCGACACATTCTTTTTCTCTCTATTTTGTAATGCGTCACTTCTTCTTGATCTACCTTTTCAAACCTCCCCCTTTCTCTCCCCTCTTTCATCGAAACACATCTTTTCATCTTCCATCTACGACGGCACATGTTCTCGACACAACTTTCCAGGCTTATCCGAAAATACTTTGACACAGAATGACAATCACAACGAGCAAAATGTCGGTCGGGTCTGTTTATCGATTCCGTCGCGCGCCATATCTCACGAACCACTGAACAGATTCTCCCAAACTTCATAGGAACATTACCTACCTGCGTTAGTAGCCGACCTCTCGTCCCATGGTATTTGCTATACCTCAAAAGGAAAACTCCGCTGCTAACACTTGTGGCGCTACATATTTCATATAAAAACGGATGAACTAATTTCATGAATTTCGGTATACACATTCTGTAGTGTCCGTTCGTAGATTTTGATTATTTTTTTTGCTATTCAGATACTTTATTTAGCGCTCAGCCGTTTTATTAAAATTTTATTTTTTTTTCAGATTTGCACCTTTTCAACGGTAGAGGTCGAAATGGATCCATCATTTTCTAAACACGTTTTAGGCTGTATCTCACAATGGCCTGAATAATCTTTTTATTACATTTTAGCTTGCAGATACTTTAAAGAGTGTCCAATCGTTCTGTTTTTTTCCCATTTTGCTTAAAAGATTTTTTTTTATAACGACACAGGAATCGCCCCATCAAAATTAACACTATGGAAAATTCGGGTGTGATCAGTTATGCGATATGGGCACGAATGTCTGGCAACATATTTGAATGGCTTGCCATCTTGTGATCTGTCGATTTGGCACTTTTTCCTGCCGATACCTATCCTATCCTATCCTATCGGAGGTCGTAGGGGCACCACAGATGATCGTTTAACCAGCGTACTCCATCTTTCCCTATCCTCAGCAACCCTGATTGTTTCGCTCAGTGTCAAACCAGTCCATTCTCGAATGTTGTCCTCCCACCTCTTCTTCGGTCTCCCTCTTCTTCTACCTCCTTGCACTGTGCCTTGCAGGATGGTCTTTGCAAGACCTGATGATCTAGTGACGTGGCCATATCACCGGAGTTTACGTTTCTTCACCACTGTGAGCAGGTCATCGTGTTGTCCAATGGCTTGTGTGATGGTCTGTCGGACTTCGTCGTTGGTGATGTGCTGGGTATAGGAAATGTCCAGAAGTCTTCTGTAGCACCTCATCTCCATGCTTTGTATTCGGGCGATACATCCTCCTATTAAATTAAATTAATTATATGAAGTATTAGATACGATTTAAGTTTGTATATCCACGCGCTGCGTGAGAATGAAGTGAAGTGACAAGTATGTGAAGAGACGTTAAAATAAAATAGATCGATTTGGATCGAACTGAATGTTCTTCTATAAATTTCCTTTCCTTTTATTAATCTCCTTCTTGCGATACAACCTTCTATCAATCTCCTGGCGACACATTTCGGTGTTCCTCCCTTTCCGAGGACTCTTCCAACAGTTGACACAGTCGCACTGTGTTGGACGCCCTTTGAAAGACGTTCTTACGATCGATTTCGAGCCTGCCTTTAGAGAACTTTATCCCATATCTCGTTCATCTTCCAGCATCATACATGATGATGATAATCATCATCAAGGTTAGCTGTTGTTGTTGTGGTTGTTGTTGCTGCTGTTGCTGTTGCTGTTGTTGTTGTTGTTGTTGTTGTTGTTGTTGTTGTTGTTGTTCTTCTTCTTCTTCTTCTTCTTCTTCTTCTTCTTCTTCTTCTTCTTCTTCTTCTTCTTTCTCCGTCTTCTTCCCCTCTTCCATCATCATCATCATCATCATCATCATCATCATCATCATCATCTTCTTCTTCTTCTTCTTCTTCTTCTTCTTCTTCTTCTTCTTCTTCTTCTTCTTACTATTATTATTATTATTCCTCTTCTTCCTCTTCCTCTTCTTCTTCTTCTTCTTTGTACCTTTACTTTCTTCCCTTTTATTTTCTAGTATAAAATCACTTCGGTGAGTACACGTTAAATGAAATAATAACAAATTCTTCCTCTTCATCTTCTCTCTCTCTCTCTATCTCTCTCTCTCTCTCTCTCTCTCTCTCTCTCTCTCTTATTGCTCCTTTCCCTCACTCTCTCCCTTTCTCTCCCCTTCTATCACCATTATAACCCTTCTCTTCTTCTACACCTCTTCCCGAGCATGTTCTGCAGGGGCGTGTGTAAAGATTTATGCAGGAAGCCATCTGGCCGCTTCGGCTGGTACTAAATAATTCAGCAAGATCGTGGGGATCCCTTAACAAACCTTGTTCTCTCCCTTGGACACCTTCATTTCCTTCAGGCCACATACTGCAGCTACAAAAATGGCCTAATTTTTTTGGTAGACAAGCTTTGAAAATGAAATAGTATAAAAGTACATACATTTTTAAATGGAAAAAAAATCACGTCTTGTTACGTTTTTTCTAGTTAAACTTAGTTTTTATGCCACCATAGTTCAATAGCAAAATAACAATGCTTTTATGTCCAAAGCACTACTAAAAGGCACCGGCATTCAGCAGGCAGAAAATGATTCGCCGAGATCAAGATCGAACTCCCGCTGCCTAAGACACACATTTGCAACAAGCATGCGCATGAACTAGTCAGCCTGCCTGAAATGAAACACTAATAGCACATAAAAATCCAAACCCCATCATGCAAACCTTTGAAACCAATCGTCAGTCTATGGTTGTTTCTGCAGGTGCGTGGCTTATCTCGATTGCACGACCCGTTCCATGACCTTATAGCAATCTCATCACTTGACTTGACTTGACTTGACCTCACTTGGCCTTACTTGTGCGCGTAGTTCAAGCCTGTCTGCAAATTTTTTTTTCATCGTTTTTATATAGCGCTTTTCCAGCTCAAGAACTGCTCAACTCAAACCACACAAGGCGCCCACCTGCTGCCTTATTAGGAGCATCGTCTGACGCCCTCCACACCCTCCCATCCAAACAACTGAGAACAATCCTTACCAACCAGGGATGGGGGAAAAATGGAGGGACCTATAGTTCTTACTGGGTGTATTAGTGTAGCTGCGGCTCACCCGTCGAACGAAGACATGAGCGCCAGGATCTTCAAAAGCCAGTACGATGGAAATGTGTGCGTGCACTGACTAGACCTCATTTTCAACCTTCATCCAAAGAGTACGGTTGCACCTACAGCCAGTCATACATCCATGTGTTTGACCACTACACAATAAAGTACTTGTATAGCGTGGCCTGTGCCACTGATTGCCCGAAGCAAGAAGCAAATGGGTTGCTGAGTGACTTATAAGTAAGAGTTAAACCTGCCGAGTCTGTTACCCATCGCAAGGGCCAAGCTCCATCGATTTCCCCAAATCCAGACGAGAGTTGCCCAGCCCGAGCGCTACTTGCAACTATTTTGGCGGAAAGTCTTGGCAACCCTATATTCGCGGAGAGCGCTAGAGAGCGCTCTGTAGCGATTTTGAAAAGTTGTTTGTGAAGAGAAAAAGATGTCGGTCAGAGTGGTGGGCTTGCGATTTACCAATGGCGAGGTGTTCAACAGTGAAATGGAAAGAGAGAACTTTTGTAGCCTGGTAAGATTTGTGTACCAGTTATTTGATGGAATAATTCTATTTTTGTGCAAACAGTATGAATTAGAATTTATATTTCATAGTAGTGTTGTTTCGTCAGTGTGGTTGACAGTATCTTTAACTTTCAGCTGATTTCACTTTGATTGGCCGTTATGTAGCCAACATGAGATTCGCCATTTTAAAAACGTTCGCTTATGGCAAAAGGTTGCCCAGAAGTAAAAATGGTTCGTGCGAAGCAATCGCAAACGTTTTGTGGTGCTTTTTTTCTAGGCAACTCGGGGCTGTATTTACATAGCAATAATCGGTTGGCCATTTAAGTCTTTCAAGTACTTCCCACATACATTTATTTGCAGTAAAATATCTATCATTCATTTGTCTCCTGTCTTTGTATACAGTTCAGTATAGTCTATATGTCTATATAATAATATTATATAATGGAGTTCCTAGGCTTCAAATATTCATGGGAGAGAAAGAGAGAGAGAGAGAGAGAGAGAGAGAGAGAGAGAGAGAGAGAGAGAGGAGAGAGAGGAGAGAGAGAGGAGAGAGAGAGACAGACACAGACAGAAACAGCCGGACAGATAAACAGAGACAGAGACAAAAACAGACAGAAAGAGAGAGACAGAGAGAGACGGAGACAGAGACAGAGACGTAGAAAGAAAGACAGACTGACAGACAGACAGAGACAAACAGCGTTTACTAGCATCCAAAATATTGACTTAATGAGTGCGATAGCGCCGACAAACGCTAATAGAAACATGCTCGCATAGGAGGATGAGGAGGAGGCGGAGGCGGAGGAGGAGGAGGAGAAAGAGAGAGAGAGAGCAAGAGAGAGAAAGAGAAGTGGGCCGGTTGGGCAGTGTGGGTGTGCGTGGGTGTGCGCGCGCGTGTGTGTGTGTGTGTGTTGGGGGATGAGAGTACGGAGGTAGGGAGCGAGAGATTGATTGAGAGCATCCCTTGTTGGACAAATAAGAAATTAATATTCAAACCATTGTTCGACGAAAAGACATCATGTCAATTACTTCTTGCTCCGCAGATGTTGCATAAAGTTCTATCCCGATCGTCAAATTCAGTCGCACCCAAAGTTGTTTATTTGTTTGTTTACAATAATAAGAAACAAACATATCCATAAGCCAAAAGAAAGCGAATTTCGACAAAACAAGACAAAACGATACAATATGGGACGCAATCTCGTGCTTATATTGTTTCTGTTTGATTGTCTCTTCATGTGAAATTTTGTCATATCATGAAAATATCTCGCGGTTTTGCCACTCTTTCATGTCAAATGTCATGATTCACCGCAAGAATAATTCACACAAATAATTATACAATTAACAATTGTATTCACTTTGAAAACAAATTATATCTTTGTTTTGGCTACGTCATAGGCCCTTGAAATTTGTTTTACAGCGGTGTTATGTTGAATCATACTAAGTCCATCTAAATAACACAAGTTCTGTAAGTTACGCAGTTTTCTGATCTCTTAAAACTTTTCCACACTTCCTGGTAAAGTAATACACCAAGAAAAGAAGAAGTAAAAGGACAAGAAGAAAAAGAACAAGAACAAGAAAATATAAACGAAAAATTAACAAAATTAAAATAAAGAACAGAAAAGAAAAGAAAGAAAGAAAGATAGAAAGAAAGAAAGAAAGAAAGAAAGAAAAGAAGGAGGAGGAGGAAGAGGAAGAAGAAGAAGAAGAAGAAGAAGAAGAAGAAGAAGAAGAAGAAGAAGAAGAAGAAGAAGAAGAAGAAGAAGAAGAAGAAGAAGAAGAAGAAGATAGACAGAACAGATAGACAGACAGAAAGGAAAGGAAATCAAAGGAAAGAAAGAAAAAAAAAGAAAGGAAGAAAAGAAAAAGTACTAATAGGCGAGCGTTCAAATTTCTTTCGCCATTCTTCAACTGCGCTAAAGGCGTCATTCATCGGTGCTCATCGCTGATCATCTCGTTGCATGCTCGTTGAAAAGAAAGAGCTCACACATGTCCGAGCATTGATTCTTACGCTGCCGGCTGTTTGCGCCAGGAACCACGGAAACGCATGTGTGAGTTGGGTCTTGCGAAATGCAAAGCAGAGATGTGCAAGTTTTGTATAATGAACCCTTATGTAGAACAGATGCGGAAATCCAATTTGGCGATTGAATATGTGAAGTCCTTTTTCTTCTGCCTATGTAACGCTGTAGTCTGCACGAACTCTGGGTGACTCTTCACTCGCTCCCTTGCCCTTTTTTTCCCTAATCCCATCCACGCCGCCTTGTACACCTCTCCTCAGGCGCTGTTTATTGGACAAGTGGACAAAGCTGTTGTTACATGCTTTTACACCACGCGCAATTACCTTCGAGCGCGAACACACAGAAACACACAGACAGAGAAAGAAAGAGACAGACACACACAACACACACACATACGCACGCACGCACGCACACACACACACAAACACATCCCCAGTCATCTGTTAAAGACAATTCGGTGCCATTTATTTATTTTTATTTTATTTCTGTATTGTCCCTTTTCATCGGGAAATTCTGGGTCGCCTCCCCTGGGGAAGGCGTAGTCGCAGCCTGTGGCGCGCCCAAACCCAACCTACCTAACATTAGTTGTGATTTTGAAGGGGGGCAAACCGGAGTACCCACGGAAAACCCCCGAGACGTTGCCCGAGTCGAAAGTAAATAATATTCGGAGAAACATAACGCCCAGATGCTGCATCGAACCCACACCTGTCAGGCGCCATTGGTTTCTGGCCTGTGGACAAGGCAAGTTAGACCCGCCTTAGCCCACTTGGCCACAACGCTCGCTAATTGATATGCATGCCTTGTTTAAGCTAAAAGGAAATATTTGTGTTGGTCAAGTTTCAAGGGAACAATATTGCATTGCATGCAACCATTCATTTGTGTGTGTGTGTGTCTTTCTTTGTTTCTCTTCTCCAAAACGAGAATGCCAATGAAAATGATATCAAAGACAGGAAATCCATGAATACTAAACTGATGCATTTATAATCTTGTTTCCCTTTATTTGATATTGGTTTGATCTTTAAGCACACACATACACACACACACACACACACGCACACAAACATACACACAACACACGCAACAAATAAACAAACAAAAAAACAAATAAACAAAATAAACTCATTCCCACACTTTTATTCTAATTTATTTAACGGGGAAGGAATAGGGAGGGGGTAGGGAGAGGGGGTAGGGAGGGGGGGTAGGGAGGGGGGAGCGGATGAAAACAACCTAATAAAATCCATTACGTTACTCATGTGCAGGTGAAGTTTTGTAAAAAGCTTTGGGTAATTCAGACATATTTTTCACACTATAGTAATATTACAAGGCAAAGGTAACCATGATTTACTAAATACAATCAATCAATTGTTACACCGAGAAATAGTTACTGCACAGAATACAGCTTGAAAAAATCTCTGTCTGTAGTTCTGCCTGCCTCTTCTCCCTCTCTTTCTTCCCTTCTGTCTTTGTTTCTCTTTCTCTCTCTCTCTTTCTCTCTCTCTTTCTCTCTCTCTTTCTCTCTCTTACTCTCTCTGTCTCTTTCTCTCTCTTTCTCTCTCACTTTCTCTCTCTCTTTCTCTCTTTCTCTCTCTCTCGTTCTCTCTTTCTTTCTCTCTCTCTCTCTTGTTCTCTCTCTCTTTCTCTCTCTCTTTCTCTTTCTCTCTCTCTCTCTGTTCCTCTCTTCAACGAAAGGCATTGATCTTTTGTTCTGGCTGCTCAACAGACCAGCTTTGGTATTTTAGTCCCACAGAAGATCAGACGGATAAAGGGAATCTCTCTCTCTCTCTCCGAGCACATCTTCTGACAGCTAGCTCGCAATACGACTATAGTATGGACTGTACGCTTCTTTTTCTTCATAGTTTTCTTTCCTTTCGGTCTATCTTCTTCAGGTTCTTGTCCTTCTACTTTGTCATCTTGTTTTCTTCTTCATAGTATTCGTATTCTTATTTTTCTTTGTTTTTTCTTGCATTCATTCATTCATTCATTTATTCTTTATTTCTTTTAAATTTCTATCTTCCTGTTCTTCTGTATCTTGTTGTAATTGTTGTTGTTGTTGTTTTTCTCTTCTTCTTCTTCTTCTTCTTCTTCTTCTTCTTCTTCTTCTATTTCACCCGGTACACATTGGTCGAAGGCTGCCAGAAGCATGCTTTAGTAGTCGCCTCAACAGGCGATAAAGCATGCTCTCATGCTTCAGAGCACTGCTTCCTAGACGCTTCAAGCGCTATAGTGACGGAAAAAGCGCAATTTCACTGTAAATATATACAGAATGTTGCTCTACAACATTCCGCTCTTTCCGTCTCAAAAACCCAATTGCCTTGTTGGATTCTTAAATTGCATTAAACCAAGTGAGGACACTATCCGGCGTCAACAAACGGTTCAAAAACATTGTCAAACGGTTCGTAAAAGACAGTTGACCTAGAAACTAATACAGTTTGACCTAATTCGTCCCTTAGAGGAGACGAAACTTACATTTTTCTATTTTCATGAGTTCTGTCACGTGGGGTTTATGGGCTCTGCACAATGGAATTATGGACCCTCACGTTTATTCGGTGGGAACTGCTAGTAGGTCACCCTATGAATTACTTTAATAAATTTATTTGTTTAGCTCGTTCTGTGTTAAGGTTGGGGTACAGAAATAGATAGAAAAATGGTAAAAGATTACTGTCACACTAGCTTTCACACGGCTATGAATCATATGTAGTCCAGCCACTTGATAACAGCTAAAATCACACATTTATTTCTTCTACTCTATACAAGATTCTCTCAGTACTAATCTAACTTAAAAAGTCTCTTTCAATGCTAATAGTTCGATCGCTGATAGTCTAGGCAGCTGTTATATCTTCCTTGGGCACTTTGCTATAATATTTCATGTAGATTTGGACTACTGTGGTCCGTTTTACAGTTTCTGAAGAGTTGGACTACTGTGGTCCTGCTATGATCAGTTTAAGTGCACCTTCGCCTTATGCACTTAACTCATGTGTGGGGTGTTCGAAGTCCTTCTGTGAGGTAGCTTCTGGTCCACCTTTGTCGTTGTGTAGTTGGGTTCCCTTGCCACGCTGTGGGGTCTGACAGGGTGTTTCTTCGGGTAGCTCCTTCCGTCTTGTGCGGTAGAGTCTCCTCGACCAACTAGTCGTTTCTGTGGAGTGGGGTGCACAGGATAGCTCGGGATAGCTCGGGATAGCTCGCCTGCTCGTCTGTAATATAAGAGACGAAATTCTGCACAACCCTGAATAATCGGTTTGTGCAGAGCGTCTCACTGAAAGCCAAGTAGCCCTCAGTGATAGCTCCACATCTCTATACATAAGCGACGAACATTCTGCTACTTCCGGGTTCCACTGGAATCTCACTCTAAATTCCTATACATACATATATGTCAATCGTGTCTAACTATACACATACAGAATTAATAATATTATAAACATTCAGTGGTACAGCCACTGGTCTGCAAACATACATATAAGTTAAACAACAGTGGTTCCGTACGGGATACAACATGGCGGCGCAACCGGTCGTGTTTCGCCACGTGTTCGGCGTTTCCACATGGTCACACAAATTCGGATTAACAATTCACATTTATGCATAGCAAATTCTTCAAACATAATTTCAACAATAATATAAATATATCACGATGAAACAGAAGGGTGTTCATTTACCTGTTTGACAAGTTCAGGCCCGTGTTGACTAAATAGAATTCTGAGATTCCAAGTCCTGCTTCCTGGTCTAAGTGTATAGAGATTTCTCTGCCAGCTTTCTAGCTGTTAACACTTCGGTGTATTCCTCCCAACTGACCAAAAATGTGCGGGGTTTGGACCTAGTCAAACTGGCTCCAACCGCTTTGCCTAAGCTCTCCCATTGGTTCCAACGGTCCGATTCAAAACTCAAGTGCTGACGTCACTGCGCTGTGTGTGTGGCTCAGGCTCGCAGTGTGCTGTAATTTAATTGCTGCTGTGTACTATACTAACTCTCTACTGTTACAAAGGCTACACAATGCTAAATAGTCGATAGGCAGAGTTTAAACTAGCCAATTCGTGACAGGCTCCCTCAACTGAAAAAAGGCGATGACTACTGGATTCGACCTTTTTCTACTACAGAGCCTAGTTTAACACTGCACTATCCTAGGGTCCTATCTACACACTAGTTAAGTTGCTCTACCTGAGCTGCAATGCTGTGCCAGGTAGCTATGGGCACTAGTGACAGGGTTTTTATTGGGCGGGGACGAATTCTGGTGCTGTGGCCCTTAGTTGTGTTGGGTGGGCGACAGCTGCTGTGTCCTCCACGAGATGGCGACTGAGGTAGTCGGCCCCGTGGTTCTCTTTGCCGGGGATGTACTCGATTTGGAATGAGTATGCCTGAAGGGTGAGTGCCCATCGCATCAGGCGAGAGTTCAAAGACTTGGAGGCTGCCAGGAACGATAGTGGTTGGTGGTCCACCTGAACTGTGAAGTGGGTCCCATACAGGTAGAGTTGAAACTTCTGTATGGCCCAGACTAGTCCAAGACATTCCTTCTCCGACGTGGCGTAGTGGGTCTCGGCGGGTCTCAATTTTCTGCTGGCGTAGGCGACAGGGAATAGCGTCTCTGCATTCTTGGGGTCGCGCTGTAGCAGTACTGCTCCGAGGCCTAAGTCGCTGGCGTCGGTGCGAAGAACGAATGGCTGAGTCAAATCGGGTAGGTGGAGTACTGGCGCCGATGTCATTCTGTCCTTGAGTGTTTGGAATGCTGTCTCACATTCCGCTGTCCAAACTACTTTGTCCGGGGCGATTTTCCGGGTTCTATTTGTCAGTGGCACGGCGATGCTGTTGTAGTTGGGGATGAACTTCTGGTAGAAGCCGCAGAGTCCTAGAAATGACTGCACTTCCTTCTTTGTCTTGGGCCTAGGAGCGTCGAGTAGGCGTTTCACTGTCTTTTCTACCGGTCGCAGGCTTCCTTGACTGATGGTGTGTCCCAGAAATTCTAGCTCGGTGAATCCAATCTGACATTTGGTGGGTCTTGCCGTCAATCCCGTGTCTCTGAGGCGGGCGAGTAGTTGCTGTAGGAGCGTGACATGTTCCTCCCACGTAGGTGTTGCGATGAGGATGTCGTCCATAAACGAATGTAGGTGCTCGCTGCTCAGGGGTGCCAGGAGTTTTCGCATCATGGCGCTGAAGATGCTGGGTGCGTTGTGGAGTCCGAATGGAAGCACGTTGAACTCGAAGTGTCCTTCCATAGTGCTGAAAGCTAGGTACTTTCGGACTTGCGGTTGCACTGGTATCTGGTAGTATCCTTTGCTGAGGTCGATGCGTGAGAAGTACTTCGCTCGCTGTAGCTTGGCAAATAGGTCTGTCTGGTCCGGGAGTGGCTCTGGCTGGAACTGCGTTACCGCATTCAGGAGTCTGAAGTCGATGCACAGTCGATGCTCTCCGTTGGGTTTTCGCAACAATACCGTGCCTGCGCTGTAGGGTGAGGTAGACTCTGAGATGATTCCGGCTGCCAGTAAGGTGTCTATCTCTTCCTTGATGGCTCGCTGCTGCGACAGTGGCATCGGGTAGAGCTTCTGGCGGACGGGTGTTGGGTCGGTCACCGTTAAGGTTACTTCGACGAGGTCTGTCCTCCCGGGTCGGTCTGTGAGCACCGTCTGATGTTGGCGAATGACCTGTAGTACTTGCTGTCGCTGATTAGCGGCTAGGTCTCCGTTGAGTATCACGTCTTTGTAGGTTTCCTTGGAGTGCAGGGGATACTCTACTGCATTGGTCTCCATGCTTTCTCCTTCTTCCGCGATGGCGATGGCTAGCAAGTTGTGAGTGCTGGGGGTCGCTGGTCGGTCCGTGTATTTCTTTAGAAGATTGATGTGGTGGTATCGGGCTCTCCCGTTCACCTCTACTTGGTAGACTGTCTTGGACTTCTTGGCAGTCACCCGGTAAGGTCCTCTCCAAGCGATGTCCAGCTTGTTGGTTCCACTTGGAAGTAAGAGTAGCACTTGATCGCCGACTTGCAGTTCTCTGTCCTTCGCGTGGCGGTTGTAGTACTTCGCCTGACGGGCTCTTGCCTTCTTCAGTGCTTCACCAGCTTTCTTCCACGTTGCTTTGAGGGTTTCCTGCAGGTCTGCGACGTACTTGGTGGCACCTCTTGGCGTGTCGTCTATCTTGGCCTCCGTCCAACTTCTGCGTAGGGCTTCTAGCGGTCCGGCTAGAGGTCTGCCGAATAGCAATGTTGACGGGGTGTAGCCTGTGGCTGCATGGGGCGTTTCTCGGTATGCGAACAGTGCCGCATTCACGTAGGTGTCCCACGCTTCTGGATTGTCGTCTGCGACTTTCCTGAGGATGGTGAGAAGGGTTCCATTCAGTCTTTCTACTTGTCCGTTGCTGGCTGGGTGGTATGGTGGTGTGCGAATGTGATGAACTTGTATCAACTCGAACACGTCTTGCATCAGGCGGCCGGTGAACTGAGATCCGTTGTCCGTTCTAATGCTGTCCGGGAATCCGACTCTGGTAAAGATGGCGATGAGTGCATCTGCAATCTTCTTGGTGTCGATCGCTGGCAACGGGACTGCTTCGCACCACATCGTACATGCGTCGACGAGTGTGAGTAGAAATCTGTTCCTCTTCTTGGTCATGGGCAGTGGTCCTACTATGTCTACTGAGACTTGCTGGAATGGCACGCCGACTACTACCGATGGTCCTAAGGTAACTGGTACGGTGTGATGTCGCGGGGAATATCGTTGACATTGGTGGCAAGATTTCACGTAGCGCTTGACATCCTCCGTGATTCCTGGCCAATAGTAGTGTGCGCTGATTCTCTGCACTGTGGATCCAATTCCCATGTGTCCGCTGAGTGGCATGCTGTGGCCTAGTTCTAGTACTTGGGCTCGAAGGGTGGCTGGTAGTACTAGTTGGGTGTGATCTCCATCTCCTTGTCGATGAAGAATTCCCTCTTCCATGTAGAAGTCTCCCTTGTGCGGGGGTGTGTGCGCCTTGGGTAGCTTCTGGAAGCACTTCGCTATCGAGGTGTCTTCTTTCTGTGCTGTTTTGATCTCTTCGAGTCCTGGATTCGGAGCGAACTCGGGCTGGGGTGGTTGGGTTTTAGCTTGGGCCCTGGTTTGCACTGCAGCTATCTCTACAGTTTTAGGGGGCGTGCCTAAGAACACATACCTACAACCTAGCACTAGATCATACAGGGGTTTCTGTAAAACAGCTGCTTGGATTCGTCCTGTGACATACCTACTCTCTACTTCTATCCAAGCTATTGGGCAAGTAGTCGTCGGTTTCGTCAAGTCTGCTCCTTGTAAGTCGACTGTCTTGTCTGTCAAGTCCGCGCGCGATACAAGAGATTCGCTAACTATCGCGTCGTATGATAGACCTGTGTCATACAGACAGTTCGCTTCTTTTCCGTTGACCTTGACCGTGTCTGTCACCGAGGGGTGATCTCCGATTGTGTGTGGCTTGTTACCGCTACTTTGAGTTAGAACTCTGTGCGCTGGCCGGCTTTCGCGCTCTTCCCTACGTTGTGCGGCCAACTTGAAACATTCTGCGGTGGCGTGATTGTTTCTATTGCAGAACGAACAATACCGTCTCTGTTCTGCAGGACCTCTTTTCCCGAATTCCGTGTTGGGTCCTTTATTCTGCCCAGGTCTGGGGTTATTCGGCTTATTCGCGGTGCGCTCTTCCCGGTTAGGGCTTCGTTTCTGTGCCTCTTTCCCGTTAGGCTTTAGGTCTCGCCTGAAGCTCTTGGCTTCTCCGTGTGCGGCCACGTACCTATCTGCGACCTTGACCAGATCTTCTAGTCTTTCCGCGCCCTGCTCTACTGAGAATGTCCTCAGCTCGGGGGTCATGGTTTCCCGTAGCTGTTCCCAGACTAACAGTTCTGTCAGTCCATCATACGTCTTAGCCGTGGCTGACTGGCTAATCCACTTATCCAGCGTTGTGGACAACCGATCCGCGAACTGCGCATAGCTCTCTCCTTTCACTCTCCGATTGGTGCGGAACTTTTGCCGGTAGCATTCTCCTGTCAGTTCGAATCCCGTTAGGAGTGCCTCTTTTACTTTGTGATAGTCAGTCACTCTGTCAGTCGGTAGCTTACTGTAGATGTCATAAGCCTTTCCTCTAAGCCCTTGACTAAGCTTAAAAGACCAATGAGTGGGATCTAGTTTGTACTCTGTTGCTAGACGCTCAAACCTAGTCAGATAGAGATCTAGACCTTCTTCTCTCTCATTGAATGTTCCCAGTGGAAATGACATTCCTTGTACAGGGTTGGATGCTACCTCTAGCTGATCTGAGTGGGGAGGGGTTGAGGAAGAACTTGAAGCTCCTGATCCCAATCTTCTTAGCTCTAACTCATGCTGTCTTTCTTTTTCCTTTTCTTCCCTCTCTTTTTCTTTTTCTGCCCGCTCATACTCCCATCTCCTAACTTCTGCATCTCTCTCTGCTGCTAATGCTGCCTTCTTCTGTTCTCCTTCTAATTCTAATTTCTTCTGCTCTGCTTCTAATTTCTTCTGCTCTAGTTCTAATTTCTTTTGCTCTGCTTCTATTTCCGCTTTTCTCTGTTCTGCTTCGAGTTTCTTCGCCTCTCTCTCTGCTGCTCTCTCTGCCTTAGCTTCCTGTTTCTCTACCTCTGCATTGATATACGCAATTAGGTCTGCCCCTGCTAAGTGTAAAGCTTCTCCTAGTTCCTTGAAACGCAATCTCAAGGCCACGGGGTCCGACATTGCCAAACGTGTCTATGAACACCCTCTGAATCAAGTGGAATACCAAAACACTAGCAATATTGCAAGTCAATAAAAACAATGCAAAGACAATCAAATTCGTAATCAATAATAGAATAAAACAAGAGTCAAATGGCATACAACAGTTATTTAAGCAAAACCTGCAAAAGAACAATGCAACATACAGGCACAAAAATATTTGAAGCAAAAAAGTTTTTAACTAAAGAATAGTGCACCCAACTGATCAGTCCTTGTTACCACTATTCTAAGTTATTCTACTTCTATGGTTATCTAATTTTATTGTACTTAGGTCCGGTTATACCCAATTCCTATTATACACAGATCCTGGCTAGGCTCGCCAATTAAAGTGTCACGTGGGGTTTATGGGCTCTGCACAATGGAATTATGGACCCTCACGTTTATTCGGTGGGAACTGCTAGTAGGTCACCCTATGAATTACTTTAATAAATTTATTTGTTTAGCTCGTTCTGTGTTAAGGTTGGGGTACAGAAATAGATAGAAAAATGGTAAAAGATTACTGTCACACTAGCTTTCACACGGCTATGAATCATATGTAGTCCAGCCACTTGATAACAGCTAAAATCACACATTTATTTCTTCTACTCTATACAAGATTCTCTCAGTACTAATCTAACTTAAAAAGTCTCTTTCAATGCTAATAGTTCGATCGCTGATAGTCTAGGCAGCTGTTATATCTTCCTTGGGCACTTTGCTATAATATTTCATGTAGATTTGGACTACTGTGGTCCGTTTTACAGTTTCTGAAGAGTTGGACTACTGTGGTCCTGCTATGATCAGTTTAAGTGCACCTTCGCCTTATGCACTTAACTCATGTGTGGGGTGTTCGAAGTCCTTCTGTGAGGTAGCTTCTGGTCCACCTTTGTCGTTGTGTAGTTGGGTTCCCTTGCCACGCTGTGGGGTCTGACAGGGTGTTTCTTCGGGTAGCTCCTTCCGTCTTGTGCGGTAGAGTCTCCTCGACCAACTAGTCGTTTCTGTGGAGTGGGGTGCACAGGATAGCTCGGGATAGCTCGGGATAGCTCGCCTGCTCGTCTGTAATATAAGAGACGAAATTCTGCACAACCCTGAATAATCAGTTTGTGCAGAGCGTCTCACTGAAAGCCAAGTAGCCCTCAGTGATAGCTCCACATCTCTATACATAAGCGACGAACATTCTGCTACTTCCGGGTTCCACTGGAATCTCACTCTAAATTCCTATACATACATATATGTCAATCGTGTCTAACTATACACATACAGAATTAATAATATTATAAACATTCAGTGGTACAGCCACTGGTCTGCAAACATACATATAAGTTAAACAACAGTGGTTCCGTACGGGATACAACATGGCGGCGCAACCGGTCGTGTTTCGCCACGTGTTCGGCGTTTCCACATGGTCACACAAATTCGGATTAACAATTCACATTTATGCATAGCAAATTCTTCAAACATAATTTCAACAATAATATAAATATATCACGATGAAACAGAAGGGTGTTCATTTACCTGTTTGACAAGTTCAGGCCCGTGTTGACTAAATAGAATTCTGAGATTCCAAGTCCTGCTTCCTGGTCTAAGTGTATAGAGATTTCTCTGCCAGCTTTCTAGCTGTTAACACTTCGGTGTATTCCTCCCAACTGACCAAAAATGTGCGGGGTTTGGACCTAGTCAAACTGGCTCCAACCGCTTTGCCTAAGCTCTCCCATTGGTTCCAACGGTCCGATTCAAAACTCAAGTGCTGACGTCACTGCGCTGTGTGTGTGGCTCAGGCTCGCAGTGTGCTGTAATTTAATTGCTGCTGTGTACTATACTAACTCTCTACTGTTACAAAGGCTACACAATGCTAAATAGTCGATAGGCAGAGTTTAAACTAGCCAATTCGTGACAAGTTCACTGCAGTGAAATTGCGCTTTTTCCGTGACTATAGAGCTTGAAGCGTATAGAAAGCAGTGCTCTGAAGCATGGGAGCATGCTTTATCGCCTGTTGAGGCGATTAATAACGCATGCTTCTGGTAGCGTTCGACCAATGTGTATCGGGTGTCTATTTCCTTCTTCTTTTTCTTATGTGTTCTTTGTTTCTTCCGTATTTTTTTTAATCGTCTTCCTTTCTTGTCATTGTTGCATGCTGTTGTTGCATGCTGTTGTTGTATGCAGATTTTGTTGTTGTTGTTTTTGTTGTTGTTGTTCCTTCTTTTTTTTCTCCTCTCTTTCTTTCTCCCTTCCTCCAGCCCATTCAATCAAAGACTGATAAACAATCTTGACCAGTTATAGCATTCAGTCGTGACATCTGCAGCGAGCGCCTGGAGCAATTTTTGGAACAGATACGCGCGCTCATTCAGAACAAGTACTATAACGTATTGTACTGTACAATCCTATGCATGTACATGCACTGTACTAACGAATAAATAATGTAATGCCCAAACCACATTGAATACTGAATCAGAACTAATGCTACACAGATTCTTAAAGACTCTGCGGTCTTCTATACAAAACAGCCGCTCCATTACCAAAGCCCCTGGTCTGGTTAGCTCCAGGATGTCCATGGGGATCGCTTTTGATAGAAGATCAGAACTCGGGATCACATCCGCTGGCGCGCGCGTACACACACACACACACACACACACACATTCACACACCTACACTCACTCTCTCTGTCTCTCCTCTCTCTCTCTCTCTCTCTCTCTCTCTCTCTCTCTCTCTCTCTCTCTCTCTCTCTCTCTCTCTCGCTTTCACACACACACACGGTATAGATGAAGTGAAGGGTTCCAGGGCTTCTTGTATTATCTGACCATCAGATTCCACTTTCGTCCTTAATCTTCGAAGCGTCTTCTTCCAGCTTCAAATCATCAAGTCATCATCATCATCATCATCATCATCATCATCATCATCATCATCATCATCATCAACATCATCATCATCATCATCATCATCATCATCATCACCTCCACTACCACCACTACCCCAGTCACCATCATCATCATCATCATCATCATCATCATCATCATCATCATCATCATCATCATCATCATCATCATTGTCGTCGTCGTCGCCTGATCATCAGCTCAATAATTCATTAATTAATTCATTTATCCATTCATCATCAATATTATTCTCATCATCATCATCATCATCATCATCATCATCATCATCATCATCATCATCATCAGCATCAGCATCAGCATCAACATCGTCGTCGTCGTCGCCAGGTTAAAAAGCTCCTTCTTCTTCTTCTTCTTCTCTTCTTCTTCTTCTTTCTTTTTTCTTTCTTTTTCTCTAACGCTCTTTTCATCGTTTTCCTTTTTCTGTCTCTGTGTCTTTCTTTCGGTCTACGAATTTGACATCCGTGAGGATCAAAACTCTGGTCGCTTTCTCTGTCAAAGGGTGGCATCCGCAGTGCAAGACAAAAGGGACTAGGTTCCAATAACCCCCACCTATTCCTGATTTCCAATCTCACCCTTAAGCACAGGAAATAACTACCAGACTGATCGAAGAAGTGAAATGCCCAGGGCATAAAGGTTGCCTGCCTGCCTGGGGATTTAAAGAAAGTGGAGAAGCGAGGGTCAATGTAGATCTCCTGGAACGCGAGTTCGATAGCCCGGATCGAACCCAGCGACCTCTGCGAACATGAGCTCGGTGCATTACCCACTCATAAAGCCAACATCCCTGATGGTCGAGGGTTAGGGAAGGGAATGACCACGAATGAAGACAACATCAAGCCGTCTGCAACTTCCTGTGCTCTACTTTCCTGGTAACCCCATTCCCCCCTCCCAATCCCTCTCCACGTCTCCACGTCTCCACCCCCACCCCACAACTACTTCTAACCCCCTCCCCTCTCCATTTTGCCACACACACCAACCCTTGCTTCCTTTCCCCCTCCCCATACCCCCCACAGGCTTAGCATGCATACGCAGAGGTGCCTACCCCCCTGTCTGACCATTTGTGTACTGGCTGCATGAAAAATGTGTATTTTGTGTCATGTCTGATTTCGCGCAACTCGCAACATTTGATCAAAGAATTATTGTCATGAAAACTGCTAAATTCACAAAACATTAATTCATACTAATTCCAGCTCACCATTTTAATCTTCATGAAACAAGATAATATAGGACGCAACAAGTTATGGTCACAAATGCACACTAATGTATTATTTGACCAGTGTATATATATATATATATATATATATATATATATATATATATATATATATATATATATATATATATATATATATATATATATATATATATATATATATATATATATATATATATATATAAATCTTTTTTTTTTTTTTTTTTTTTTTGATGATTTTTTTTAATAATAACAACAAATATGCATAATACATGCTTTGGTTCATGCAATGGACAGGTTTTTATCAACTCTAATTAATTATAACAATAAGAAATGAACAATTTCAATTTTATCAATTTTAAGCACAATTTTATCAAGGGAAAAAAATTAATATATAAAGGAAAAAAAGTGCACAATTATAATGCTGTATTAAAAGTATTACTTTTTTTTCAGGCCTTTTAGATGGATCCCAAAAATAAATAAAAAGATAAACACATTAAATAAAATTATTATCATTACCACTGTTATTACACCACATTACTACCATTATCATTACCACCACCCCCACCGCCACTACCATCACACCACCTCCACTACTACTATCAACACTATCTCTTACCACTATCATTACCCTATAATACTGCCATTACTATCAATATTGTTATTATTCCTATAGAAATAATCTCTACTTTTTTTTTTCAAATTACAAATTTCTTTCGATATTCGGTTTCGAGGTCAAACATAATGTTAATGTCATAAGGGGTACCGTATCTAAATTTACTTATGACCATTTTTGTAATAATAATGACATGGTTAATAAATCTAACATCTCTCCGGTTAATCTTGTCAGGTTTGTAGCCAAAAAGGGCATCTGTCTCCGACAGCGTCACAGACTGACCAGTTTTTTCAAAAATATAATCAGAGCAATGCTTCCAAACTTTTTTTGTTTTAGGACAGAGCCAAAAAAAATGTTCTATGTAGTCTATATCATTACAAAACGAGCACATCGTTGAATGTTTTATGCCCATTTTATTCAGTAGAATGTTAGTTGGGTAAATATTGTGTAGAATTTTCCAGTGAAGGAGTCTGAGTCTTTCTTCTTTTGTGCTTTTAATTATAACTGACCAGTGTGACGCAGTCAGAGCAAGATTGTATTTGCGATGCCAAAAATTGATCGCACAAGGCTGAGTGTCTACAGATAGTTGTTGACGTAAACACCGCGCAGTCGGCACTGACCGTAGGATAGGAAAGAGTGGCCGCGCGGTATCCGTCGCTCTCTCTTTCAGGCCTCTTGCTTCGCGTGCGCTAAGAGCTGAGCGCAGAGCATTGTATTCAAATAAGCGATGGGGCGCGTGGCCCGCTATCTCGCACAGGCCTTCGTAAGAAATTAGTTCGCCATTAACAATAACATCATTAACAAAATTTAAGTTTGCATTAATCCACTGTCGAAAAAATAAACATTTCTTTTTGTATGTAATTTTTTTGTTGTTCCATAGGCATACGTTATCATTCTCTGAAAGCGTGCCATTATAAAGATTGAGCTTTTCTTTGTTTTTAAGCCATGTACATAATACTTGTTTCCAAAAAACAGATTTTAACAGATATATTCCGCAAAATTCAGTAGGTGTCACATTAGCCATAAAGCATGACAAGTTAGTTCCTAGTTTAGAGAACCAAAAATTAGGTATAAAGCTCCACGTTTGTCCAGTGGCTTGTTGCAGATTAACAGCCCAAGTCAGCAAAAAAGATGCCTGCATTTCCCGGACATTGATCATGTTTAAGCCACCATTGTCTGGAGAACTGCAGAGTACGTCACGTTTTACTTTCTCAAAAGCCCTGGTGTTGGAATATTTCCTTTTCCAAAGAAAGCGAAATAATATTGTATTTATCGTATTAATCACTGTTTCTGGTATAGCCAAGGATTGCAATACATAAACAAATTGAGAAAGCAAAAATGTTTTAATAATACAAAGTTTACCACTTACACTTAAATTTCTCTTTGACCACATAGCTATAAGCGTCTGCATCTTCTGTATTCTGCCTAACCAGTTCTCATCAATAGTTGATGCAGCAAGTGTATTAGAAAAATAAACACCCAGCACTTTTATTTTGTTTTTCCACACGATATCAAAATATGTTTCACCACAGTTTACTTTAGAACCTAACCACATGGCTTCAGTTTTAGTTTTGTTAATTTCTAGGTTTGAAATCAAAGCAAAACGCTCAATTAAGTTTAAGACCATTTCCAAATCATGTATGTCCTCCAAAAACAGGTTGATGTCATCGGCGTACATAATTATTTTTAGCAAAGTGGACGGACAAACAGCATTTGAGGCCAGTGGTAGAGTAACACCTTTAATATGATCGTTAGCACGAATTTTAATTGCCAGCACTTCCAGCGCTAGAATAAAGCCCAGTGGAGAAAAAGGACATCCTTGTCTCACTCCACTCTCTACAGCAAAGCTTTCTGATATCCATCCCAAATAATTAATGCTGCTCTCTGTATTCGCCGTTAAAACACTGATCCATCTAACGAAGTTTTCACCAAACCCAAACTGCTTAAATGCCCAAATCATGAATTCCTTTGATAAGGAATCAAAAGCACGGCGATAATCTACTGCCAGTAAAATGCCTGGTGTATTCATGGAATTAATGTATTCTATAGTGTCATCTACAAGCCGAATCACTGTGCTGATTTTCCTGCCTTTAATAAATCCAGTTTGGTTCTCGTGAATGATGTCGCAGAGAACACTTGATAATCGGTTGGCCAGACATTTGGCTAGTAATTTGTAATCTGTATTAGTGAGAGAAATAGGACGCCAATTGGATAGTTCGTCTCGGGGCAATTCTTTCCCTTTATGAATAAGTGTGATTATTGCTTGTCTTTGTGTGTGTGACATTTCGCCTGTTTGAAATGCTGCATTAAAAGATTCGATAATAAGCCCTCCAAGCCTACCCCAAAACACCTTTAGAAAACTAGTTGTTAAACCATCAGGGCCTGGTGCAGAGTCATTTCTCATTGTCTTCAAGGTTTTGACAATTTCTTCCTTGCTTATATTAATTTCTAACTCGGTCTTTTGTTCCTCCGAAATCTGTGGGATGTTTGTCCCATGTATAAAGTCTCTAGCTTGCTGTTCATTAAATTCTGTCTTTTTGCGGTAGACGTTACTATAGAAAGAGGTTTGCTCTTTCAGTATTTCCTCCTGTGTTATGACTGAATTACCGTCTTGAGTTTTCAAGGAGTCCATTATTTTGGCATTAGCTCTTGCCTTTTCTAAGTTTAAAAAGTACTTGGTGTTTTTCTCGCCTTCCTCAATAAACTTGACCCGAGAGCGGACTTGAGCGCTCTTAGCTTCCTGAATTGCATAAATTTCTAATTCTAACTTTAAGCGTTCTCGCTTTATTAGTAAGTGTGGATTATGTGGGTCTGCAGATAAGTCATTATCTGTTTCATCTAAACAACTCTGCAGTCTTTTTAGGTCATTTTTCTGTTTTCTGTTCTTTTCAGTTGAAAAAGCTATGCAAAATTCACGAATCTTCACTTTACATAGGTCCCATTGTAGCTGCACGTCTAGTTCTCTATTTTCATGGATGCAGTCCGTAATCCGTTTGTTCATCTTTTCTAAGAAAATGTTATCATGTAGGAGACTATCATTAAATTTCCAATAAGATGGGCCACGCTTTACATCAGTGATCTTGTATTTCATCTCTATCGCCCTATGGTCTGAGTGAGGAATAGAATATATATCACATAGCAATACAGAATTAAAAATACCGTCAGAGGCCAATATATAATCCAAGCGACGAGCAATGAATGGGTTTTTGCGACTCCAGGTAAAACATTTTTCTTCACAATGAAACAATCTCCAAACATCATTTAGAGCACAACCAACAACAATGTCATGGAAACGTTTGATGTCATTATGGTTATGAGGTTTACCACTCACAACATCCAGGTCTTTGTCTAAGACACAGTTAAAGTCGCCACAAACTATTTTGTCTCCATCTAGTTGATTAACATGAGCGGAAAGATCGTTAAAAAAAATCAATTTATCAGCTGATGTGTTTGGAGCGTACGCATTTACAATAAACAATTTACCCCTATTACTATCAACTGAAACAATAAGAATTCTGTCACTTTCGAACACAAGCTTAACCTCAATCGAGGCGTCTTTTCTTATGAGAATTATTTGACCCATACTTTGTTTTGAGACTGAGCTATAGAACAATTTTCCGTTCCATTCTCTCTCCCATAGTTCTTTATCGTTGTCCACCATGAAAGATTCTTGAATACATACAATGTCATACTTCTTGCGTTTCCAACTACTGAACAAAGCTTTTCGTTTCAACCGGTTTCGCATTCCATTTACATTGATCGAACAAACGTAGATACTATCCATGAAAAATCACACAAGGCAACAGTGTTGAAAACACACACACACAAAAACAACAACAGTTGAATGTGAAAGGGGAGAAGGAGATTGAGAGAAGAGGAAAGAGAAAGAGAGGGAGAGAGGGAGAGAGAGAGAGGGAGAGAGAGAAAGAGAGAGAGAGAGAGAGAGAGAGAGAGAGAGAAAGAGAGAGAGAGAGAGAGAGAGAGAGAGAGAGAGAGAGAGAGAGAGAGAGAGAGAGAGAGAGAGAGAGAGAGGAGAGAGAGAGAGAGAGAGAGAGAGAGAGAGAGAGAGAGAGAGAGAGAGAGAGCACAAGGTCGCAAATCAAACATCAGAGTCCGTATTCCTAGCGAAATCAAATATCAGAGCTGTCGGACGAGTTGAACGCACGTGAAGTTTAAGGAGGTGGGGGAGGAGGTGGTGTGTCCAAGGGAGCGACCCCAGTTTGAGGATTATTTTTAGATGGGCATGTGACGTCACTGTCAACGGAAACATGATTCGTGTCACCTTCATTGTCAGCTAATCTCAACTGTTTTTCTTGGTTATGAGGCGGGCTGCTGTCATGCTGTGGCGAACGGGTGCGTTTGGCAGAAGAGCTGTCACGAGACCTGAAAGACAGTGTGCTCTGTTTCGACAGGGATCGACTTCTACGAGAATATCTGGAAGTGCGTGGACTAGGGCTGACTGCATCATCTTTGTCAGCAGCAGGAGCCTTGACCTTGTAGAGGGGTTCCTTTTGCTTTGGTAGCGGTGGTGAAGGAGGAGGCTGCATAGTGGTGATGTCAGATACGATGTCAGCAGTGGTGATTCCGCACTGAGGGGAACCTTTCTTATGACCTGGCTTCTTGCAAGCGAGGCAAATGATGTCGTTTTCACAGTTGGTGGAGATGTGGCCAATCTGTAGGCACCGACCACATTGGGGCTGTTTCTTGTTGATTTTCTGCTCGAAGTGGAAAAGGGTGGCTTTGAAAGGCCCAAGCTCCAGTTTGGTGGGTAGGGGCTGTTTAGGAACCTCAATGTAGATGAAGCGGCGCCCTGTGAGCCATCGGGTTAACCCACCTGCGTCATCACGGTCGCGCTCCATAAATAGCTGAGAGCGGGGTTTCCCTCCCAGTTTTTCGATCGTTTTTTCTATTTCTATGTTACTGAAGGAGATAGGGAGATTTCCGATTATCAGCTTTGTGGTTTTCACTTCTTCTTCTCCGTTGGAAGTCTGGATGATGAAGGGATTTTTGTCGCATAAAGTCACTGAATGGCCACGTAAAATAATGCCAGTAATCAAAAGTTTCACTCTCGCTTCACTCGACTGAGGATAGATACGCCACAAAGATCCGATTCGTTGTGCACCAACAATAGATCCGTGGCCACTTTTTTTTTCGCATGCACCGCAGATTTCATGAACAGAAAAAGGTTTATCTGTCACAGAAGGTAAGCTGCGTTGCTGCACAAACACAGGGAGCACAGATTCGTTATGTAGGCCTACACTACTAGTCGCCATAGTTGGTCTCTAATTGGTGTTCACAATAGGCCAAATGTTGAAGCAACACAGAAACTTTCAAAAGGTATGTTAGAAAGTACTCACAATCACAAAAGGACGACTTTTTGCAAGTAGGAGTCGTCGAAAATGCTGTATACACAGTACGCAGTCTTGTAGGGGAGGATTACAACTCCAAAACCGAGCGAAAAACGGGAGCTCGATAAACCTACCAACGTCCGACATCGGACATTTTACTGGAAGTCCTATATATATAAATCATTATTCAAAAAAAAAAAAAAATATATATATATATATATATATATATATATAAATCATTATTTTCGTATATTCTGCTGAAACTGGCAAATTTTTATTTGTTTTCGGAGCATACTAGAGGGTTCTGCATTTTGTTGTGTAAATACAGTGCCCTTTTATGCACTTTGTATTAATTTTAGACACCCGAGTTTAAATTTTTTTAAATCTTCTAAAGGTTTGTACTATGTAATAAAAACAAAACAAAAACATGCTGAACCAAAACAAAATTCTCGTCCGTACGTAATACCTAATCTAAGTGTCGCTGAATGTCGTATGCACCGCGGTGAGCAATGCTGAACTCTTTGTTGCACGTGTTGCAGTGAGCATAATGAACTCCTTTCGAAGATTCGATTATTCCTCGAAAACGTTCACGGTATTCGCGTAAGAAATGTTGTCGCGCTTTTTGTTTACTTGCAACCTTACCCCGCTTTTCTTCAGACTCGCTCTCATCGTCCCTCTAGTGTAAACGCTTTCGCGACGCCTTGTTAGCAGCTTCCACAATGGCAGATACAAAGTCTCGCACTACCTCTCACGCACGAGATTTCAGTTTCGCGCATGCGCTCTAGGGTCAGCAAGTAAAGGAAATAGCAGACTGATAGAAATATATATAAAATCAGCGCGAATTTTTTTTTTTTTTTTTTTTTTTTTGGGGGGGGGGGGGTGGGGGGTTTACGCTACGAAAATGCGTATTTTAAAGAAATTGCTCGTATTGTCGTATTTTATGTTGACATCCAACACCAAGCCATCCGCTTTTCAGAAAGGAGGAAAACAACAAAGAGCCATACAAAAGAGTACACTTGAACTGCAGTAGTATACTTCAGTAACAGCACACTGCAGAATGGGTCCTACCACAAGTATAGTATAGTATAGTATAGTATAGTATAGTATAGTATAGTATAGTATAGTATAGTATAGTATAGTATAGTATAATATAGTATAGAATTAGTATAGAATAGCGTAGCGTAGCGTAGCATATCATAGCATAGCATAGCATAGCATAGTGTAGTATAGTATTATTGTTGTATCAAATTTTATTCATCAGATTAACAAACGTTGTACTGATCTCCATAGAGTATAGTTTATTATAGCATCGTATAGGTGCGCGGGGTAATCTTTCGGTCGTTGAGGAGTCCGAGGGAAGTGCTTGGGACCTCACTTTTCTCTAGGCCAGCCTAATGAGGACGGTGCCTATCTCCTCTCCCTCGCTGCTTCACTTTCCCCGGTTCTAAACAGATCCAGGTACCCATTCACAGCTGGGTGGACTGGGGTGTGTCGTGCGCTTGTTTCAGTCTTGTTGTATCGTTTGGTGGTGGCCTTCAAAACATGGAAACCAATCCAAGTACTAATCCCTCCCGAAGTTGCTTAACATGAAACATTGCTAGTGTGTGCCCAGGCATAACGCTTCTGCGCCACCCAATGGTATGGCCTGGTAATAATATGGTAATGGTATGGTAGGGTTATAGAGATAAGGAGAAAATGGGAAAAGATTCACTGACACACTAGCTCTCGCACCGCTATGAAACATAGGTAGTTCAGCCACTTGTTAACAGTAAATATTACACGCGCGCTCAATGAGGTGCTACAGAAGACTTCTGGGCATTTCCTATACCCAGCACATCACCAACGACGAAGTCCGACAGACCATCACACAAGCCATTGGACAACACGATGACCTGCTCACATTGGTGAAAAAACGGAAACTCCGACGGTATGGCCACGTCACCAGATCACCAAAGTGAACTTTGACATTCAAGTTAAGAGAGTGTTTAGAAAATTTTGTATAGAGTAGAGGAAATAAATGTGTGATATTTACTGTTAACAAGTGGCTGACTACCTATGTTTCATAGCCGCGAGAGCTAGTGTGTCAGTGAATCTTTTACCATTTTTCTCCCTATCTCTATAACCCTATCCGCACACAGACCGAGCTAAACATATAAATGTATTAAGATTAGTCACAGGGCGATTATACTAGCCGATCCCTGCAGACAAAAATGAGTGGGTAATAGCATTCCATTGTGCAGAGCCCAGTAACAATAGACCCACCGTCACAGATAGGATAGTTCACTGTAACAATGGTGACAAACATCTACAACAATTTTAACTCATCGCCGTTGCTCAGTGGTCGAGCATTCGCCTGGCACATCGATGACCCAGGATCGAATCCCATTGTGAGCAACATGAAAGTGGCTCTTTTTTTGTACTGTCCATCTTAGTAGTAACAATGCTCTAGGGGTTCAGGGTTGATTTAGGTCAACACTGTCGTCGTCGTCGTCGCCGTCGCCAGGACTGCTGTAAATTTCAGTTTGGCATTGTTCTGTGTCTTGATTCACGGCGTCTGAGTCCGAGCCTGAGTCATAATAAATAATGGTGGTTAAAGCAAAGCTGCTAGAGACAGCCTTCTTCATTGAACACCAGGCACAGCCAAGTCTTTGGGCCCACCCAGTACTGGGGAAACCAGCGTGTGTACAGAGACAGCGGGTTCTGGCTCGATCAATGCGGTTTGCACACACAAGACAGCCGAGACAGCGACACTGGACCCTGACAATCAAAGACCAGATGAAGCCAGGATAGTCCAGACTATCCACAAATAGGCCCGAGTTAGTGTACGTTAGATAGTGAACAAAGCGCTGCGCATGAAGCGGTCTTAAACACGTCCAAATCAAGAAATGTGGTCCCAGCAAATATTTAGTCCCAGATTCAGTACCAGACTTGGCGCTGTCTCAATTTATGCATTGCTGTGCCGCTTACGAATTTTAAAAAAGATGGGTGGTGGTAAGGGGAACGGGTCTGTCCGTCTGTACTTTGGAGGGTTTAGACTTTAGAACAATGTTACACAGCATTATGCGCGCACACCATCCAACAAGGCGATGCATGTTGACCTTAAGATACAGTTCAATCGTCATTCTAATCAGCGCCTTAAGCATTTGTTTAAGCTGGTGAGTGCGATGAAAAATGCGTTTTGTGTAAACGTCAGTTACTTTATTTATTCCCCAACAGAATGGAATTGTAAGACATAAGACATAAAACATGTTATTTATCCCAAAACATTTCATTGGAAAACTTAGTTTCAGGTTGTTTTAACAGTTTTGTTGTTGTATGTTTAACTAAAGGACTATTAAGTTCCAAAATTCCAAAGTTCAAAAGGCCATCTTCATAGTCTGAGGAAAGGGTTTCAAAGGCCATCTCCATTGTCTGGGAAAAAGTTCCAAAGTCCATCTACATCGCTCCATTGCCTGAGAAAAGTGTCGAAGACGAACTCCATTGTTTTGGAGAAAAAAAAAAAAGGTTCCAAAAACCATCTCCATCATCTGGGGTCAAAACAGCCAAACCAGTAACCTTCAGACCTAACACAACCCAACCGTCAAGCCTGTGCCACCATTATTTTGGGAATGCATTGTTCAAATCTCTCTCAAAGCAAGACGACGCAGACCTTCTCCATTTTGTCTCGAGAAAATCAAGGCAAATACAACCACCTGTAAGACTAACCAACGCCAAAGCCGACCCCCATTTTTGAACTATTAATTGTCTCTCTCAAACCTCGCAAAGGGAGACGACCACCTTTGCTACTTCATAAACTCTTGGCAAGAGGATCAGAAAGTGTCAAAAAGAATGGTTTCACCAGACCTTTTCCCGTTCCCTCATTCCTTGTTGCCTTTCACTTCAAAGCGCGAGCGGTGAGTGAGATAGCATCAGTGTCGGAGAAAAAAACCGCTGACCTTACCTGTGTTTTTACCTTCCCGCCTCTTGTACAGGTGAGCCTGCGGGTAGGCTCATTAGCAGGTGCGATCCTTCACGCCAGCTGATAGCATAGAAGTGGATCAAGCGTGCTGCTGTGGTTGTGTGTGCGCGCGTGTGTGTGTGTGTATGTGCGTGTGTGTGCGTGTGTGTGGGTGGGTGTGGGTGTGCGTGAGTATGTGTGTGTGTGCGCGTGCTTAACCTTATTGACTATATAGTGCTGAGGTATTCTTTAATCTTCTCTGAAAGTATAGATTGTCATTTGTTGTTGTTTTTGTTGTTGTTTTTCGTTATATAATATTAATATATATTTAATATATATCCTATCCAAACCCATAACTCGGAGGTCGTAGGGGCACCACAGATGATCGTTTAACCAGCGTACTCCATCTTTCCCTGTCCTCAGCAAACCCTCATTGTTTCGCTCAGTGTCAAACCAGTCCATTCTTGAATGTTGTCCTCCCATCTCTTTTTCGGTCTCCCTCTTTTTCTACCTCCTTGCACTGTGCCTTGCAGGATGGTCTTTGCAAGAGCTAATGATCTGGTGACGTGGCCATACCATCGGAGTTTACGTTTTTTCACCACTGTGAGCAGGTCATCGTGTTGTCCAATGGCTCGTGTGATGGCCTGTCGGACTTCGTCGTTGGTGATGTGTTGGGTATAGAAAATACCCAGAAGTCTTCTGTAGCACCTCATCTCCATGCTTTGTATTCTTCGTTGGAGATCTGCTGTGAGGGTCCATGTTTCGCAAGCACATAGGAAGATGGAGATGACAAGGGAGCGCAGCAGCCTTACCTTGGAATGTAGACTGATGGTCCTGTCTTTCCAAGTTGGCTTCAACCTCGCCAGGGCAGCAGTTGTTTGTGCGATCCTGGAGAGGACTTCCTGTCGGGACCCATTGTCTGATACAATGGCTTCTAAATATTTGAAACTATGCACTGTGTTGAGGGATATGTTCCCCCTCAACGTCGATCAGGATCGCTCAGTTGTCTTGGAGAGTTAGAGGACGCTCATCCAGCAGCAAGATGGCGCCTTGAACGGCTTGAGTTAGATCCTGTTTTGGGCCATCACTCTGGGCAGCTCTATGAGCTGTGTGGATGACGCACTGTTGTGTTGACTGTTTTGTTATCGAGGAGGATCCACTTGTAACGCCCCCACCCACCTACCTCCCCTTCCTCCTCCCCTGTGTTATCGCAAGACTCGCCAACGTTGGGCGTTTGTAAACCTACTTGGACCACGGTAGCTCAACTCGTCTTTAAACTGTGTGATAAATACAGCAATACTATCAATAAATAATATTAATACTTAATATCAATACATAATATCAATAAATAATATCAATAAATAATATCAATACATAATATCAATACATAATATCAATCATGTGCTGATTCCTTCCCTTGACAGATCCTTTTACATTCACAGTGAGTGTTGCGCCTCTTTAAAATAAAAAAAGCTTACAAAAACAACAAAGCTCTTTCGAAAGTATACCTTTTTTTTTTAAGAATACAATTCCGTAGTGTGTATGTCTGTTAACAGCCAGGCCTAGCCAACATTCTGGAGCTAAAAATAGCATCTGCTAAAGCCGGTAAGAGACAGAACCCGTAAAAACAACTGCTCGTAAGGTTTTCCGTTTTACTTTGATAAAAATGGACCCTACCCTACCCCAGACACCAAATACGCATTCTTCAAGCCGCGTGGTTCGCTCAAAAACAGAGTCAAAGGTCACACAGCTGTACCGTTAAAACAGGGGAAATCACTCCCTGTCAGAACCGAAATGGAAAATTCAAACTGTAGCAATTGGTTTGAGCAACGAAAACCCACTTTATCATTGTGTAATGTCATAACAATGGGAATTTAGGCTAAACCCGTTTTTGTCAAAAATAAACAAAGACATAATAAACTATTGGGGCCTCTTTAAAACGTAAAATTTGGAGGGAAAAAAACTGATCGAAAAATTAATATACAGAAAAATAGAATTCAACTGAAGATTGTTGATTGCAGACGATTCGTTTCGAAATAATGCTGCTACACTGGAACAATTTCGCTGACGTCAATGCAACGACAAACTGCAATGTTAAAATACAGAGGTTCGGATCGAGCGATGACATTGTAGTAGATTTGTTGTCAGACATTTCCAGAAAAACATGTTAAAGTCTGACAGAGTAAATGCGAATCAAGCTTCAAAATGAGAGGAAACAGAAGAAAAGCGAAGGGGAGAGAGGGTGGTTGTGCAGCGGTTGGGAACTAAGAAGAAGAAGAAGATGATGATGATGATGATGATGATGATGATGATGATGATGATGATGATGATGATGATGATGATGAGGAAGAATGGTGGAGAAAAAAAAAACACGGTGTCTTTGAGATTGACGGAACAAACTATGGTCTAATCCACTGGCGCCACTGCTGCAGAATTCTTGGCGAACACGAAACAGTATTAGATTAGTAATCATACTGCATAGCTTAAATTCGACGAGGCTTGCGTTCTAGAGAGTCAGTGTGGCCAGTAACTTACTAGTACGCAAATAACCTGTTCTTGCGCATGTCACTCTCCATGAACATCACGTGGCGTTTTATTCACGCCATTTGGCGCATGCGCGTGCTCTCTGGCAAGTCCGGCCTTGTTTTCCCTTCCATCTGGCCTCCATTATTGCACGCGCTTGAGTGCGCACGCGCGGCAAAGTATGTCCGACTGTTCCCGGCGACGATGGTGGAATGTAGGGTCACGAACTGTCGACAGACTCGTGCTGCCGTGATATTGATAATAACGAAGTGTAGTGTCCTGAATCTGGATAAAAGTCCAGTATTGCTCTCCCAAGGAACTTTAGTCCCCTATACGCTCCATGTGTTTGGGGACTGAAATTTACTTACTCACCCATGTAAGAAAATAATTATTTTCTTTGCGCGCAAAAGATTCCGCTGATGAAAAAAAAGAAAAGAAAGAAAGAGTATAATCAGGGTAAGATATTGCTAACACATGTATGATGTGTGTGACTAGATATTCAGAGGCTCCGTGGCACCGTGCTCGCCTGGTCTTAGGAAAAAACCTGTTTTCCATTCTCCAAAATGAAAGCACATTTTTCTCCGGCTGGGGTCGATGTTTTAAAATTGTGCATGCCCTTTGCACCGTATCGAAACATCGGCACGCTTTAAATAAAAAACAAACAAACAAGCAAACAAAAACTGCGGTGTTATCAAGAAGGGCAGGTGATAATCTCATATAAACACGTATGCATTCAATTCGGGCGATCCTTGATAAGCTCGGTTGACCGCTACGCTTGACAGCGCGCTTGATCCTGCAAATTGAAGTCGTGCCAGGCGGCGTGAGGTTACATCCAGACTTTGATCAGTGCCTTGAGAGACTCCTTGAACTCATAAGTGCACTTTATTTAACGTACCATTTACTTTCACTATAGCCCTACCTAACTCTATAACTTTAACTAACCTAACTATTTGTGGCTGGCTGTCTAGGTTTCGAAGATGAAGAATTAGTTAGAAAATGGAAAAGAGAAGCAACTAGAAAAACTGATTTATCCTTTAAAAAAAACAAAAAAAAACAAAAGGAAAAAAGTCTCTTTAAAAAAAGAAAAATCAAGAAGAAACTAATGCGGGTTCAGAACCCGGTCACCTGTTTGTCATCGGCTACCGTGCATGAAATAAAAACAAAAATGGCGCCTGTCTAGATTTGAGTCTTCTATAGGCTTAAATGTTTGTTTTGTTTTGTTTGGTTCTTATCCCCCCGTTGTCTGGAAATCCATTGTGGGTATGTCTGCAAAAGATTCCCTTTGTCTAATGCTACAATAACATTCATTCGGCGGCACAACACTGCCTGCTAACAAGTTGTGCTGATTCAGAAGCACAGACTAAAAAGGTCGGAGAAGAGGGACGGACTAAGGTCGATACTATAGAAAGAGGGTAAACTGCATTGTTCAAAGGGAAATATACAAGGAAGTTGTTTTGTTTTGTTGTTGTTGTTGTGACAATGAATTTACTTGGGAAATTGCACTGCTGTCAATTTAAAATACAAGAAGAAGAAGAAGAAGAAGAAGAAGAAGAAGAAGAAGAAGAAGAAGAAGAAGAAGAAGAAGAAGAGCTATTCTAGTAATCTACACACGTGGAGGGTCACACCGCTATACAAGACAGCGACCTCCACATCATATTCGTTGCTCAAATCGTCCCGCTAGGCACTTGACGTGTCTCTTATCTTGGTTTCGCAGCAAGCAACTTTTGGCTACTGTACTACACACACTTTCGCTGCTTTGCTGTTACTAGAATCCACTTTGATGCCATTAACAATAGGTGAATAAACCAATTTGTCTTTTTTCTCGATGGGGCAATACTCATTGTGAATTTTGAAGAAAAAAAATCTCGTGTCGGCTCGCGCCTTGAGCAGGAATTGAGCAGGAAAAGCGCTATGCGAGGACGATACAAATATTAAGTAAGAGACCAAAATAACAACCCCACCACTAATCATATAATTTAAGCATCCATTAACCCCCCCCACACCCACACCCACACACACTCACACACACACTCTTCCCCACCCCCTCTCCCCAAAAGCGCTTTGAGGACGCCTACAGGTGTGGACGTTTTTGTTGTGTTTTTTTTTTTTTAAGCTGTACAAGTTGTCATTCATTCACCTCCTCTCCCCACCCCTTTTCCCCCACCCTACCGTAATTCGCACCCCTCTTCATGCGCCTGAGTGTTTAAAGCAAAACAACCAGGCACGGTGGTCTAATCGTCGTAGTGCTTTGGCTTGCGGATCTGAAGGTCCCGGGTTCGAGCCCTGTCCGGGTCATTGTGTTGAGTCCCTGGGAAAGACACTTTACTCCCGTTTCCTACTCCTTCGGATGAGAGTATAAACCGAGGTCTAGTCTGTGTGTCGCATGTCGCGAGTAGATATTATATTAACTAAGTACTGTGACCTGAATATAAAAAGTGAATATTTTCTATACTGGGTAGTGCGACCTGTTTTGCGTATTTGTTCTTTATGCACGGGATTCACGAGATTTTATATAGGCAGTACTCGGGGCTTATGAATTTTAGTAAGAATAAAGAACAAGATCTGAAAGTTGGTGAGTTTTCTATAATCATTATTATTTTGAACGGATATGTCGCGAGTAGATATTATATTAACTAAGTACTGTGACCTGAATATAAAAAGTGAATATTTTCTATACTGGGTAGTGCGACCTGTTTTGCGTATTTGTTCTTTATGCACGGGATTCACGAGATTTTATATAGGCAGTACTCGGGGCTTATGAATTTTAGTAAGAATAAAGAACAAGATCTGAAAGTTGGTGAGTTTTCTATAATCATTATTATTTTGAACGCCAAGCTGAGAAGATTGGATCCTTTTTCTAAGGTTTTTCTTTCTCTTTTGAATTCTAGCTGTGATAATGGAGTGTGACTAAAGCTGTATTAATAGTTTAGCACTATTACAGTGACCATAGATTCTTGTGTCAAAGTTGACTTAGTCTATAATAGAGTATCGTTGTCTAGGCAAGTTGCTCTGGGTCGAGTGTCCACCTTTTCACCTGCACGGACTGGTAAGTGGCTTGTCGCTTTTTCCACTGTTTGTGAGGAGCTAGGTGCGAATGTATGTGTTGTGTGCTTGACTCCAATTTCAGTTGTCCATTTTATGTTCATTGTTTACGTAGTTCTATGATGGGAAAATAAAAGGGGATAGCATTATTGTCCGACCTCATGCTGCGTGAATGCGTACTGAATGTTGTTTTTTATAATATGTAAATAAAAATGCTTTTGACATTTAGTATATTTGGTAAATGCGCATATTGCATCGTTCATTTTGTTGAAACTGAGATGGTCGTAATTTATCAATGAGGTTGTATAACCAGACATATCGGAAAAGAAGTGAATGGGGGTTTATTGACTATCGTCGTTGACATTATAACTGGGAACGAGAAATTGAAGATATGTCATTGATTTCAGGATGAGTCTTCTCTTCTTTAATCTTCTAACCTGTGTTTTACGTTTGCTACTACATCATCATCCACCGCCACACCGTTTTGCTTGTTTGACCCTCTCGTCGCACTTCTTCTGCTGTTCATCTCACTGGGCTGGTTCTACGCACTTGTCCACTCTCGACCTCTGTCGCCTAAGCTTCATTTTGCCAGAGGGTCGAGGGGTGGAAGCGTCAGGACATCTTGGGACCAGCACCAAGTCACCTGTCCACCCCGCTTTTGGTTTCTCCATCAGCCTTCGTCATTCTCTTCTTCCAAGCAACCCTCGATCTCTGTAGCCTCGTCGTTTGGCCGGAGGATCGAGGGGAGAAAACACCGCTACTCGTAACCAGCACTGGATCGCCCAAAAGTGTTCTTCAACACTTGACCGATGAGTATCCTTATGTTGTGTCAAAGTTGCAAGTGAGCTCACTTCTTTAGATAACCAGCATACACACAGACTGTGCACACGTTTTATTCTTCATAACTTATCAGAGGAAAGGGGACTTGAAATCAAGAACTGATTCATAGCAAGGATTATCATAATCATTTAGTTATTCATCTTTGTTATTGATTGACTATAACATTCCATTTTGTTTTGATTTCTTTATCCATCCTTCTTGCATCATCATTTTGCTTTGTATGTAATACTGTATGCTGTGAATCTGTTTATTTTGCGTGAGTTTGCGTGCGGGTTTGATTGAATAAATTATTGTTTTGATTGCATCTTGGGACTTTGTGTTGTTTGTTTACATAGAGGGTTTAGTTAGTGAGCAGGGATGGTGAGGGGGGGAAATGCCAGGCCTTAAGCCGTGACATATTTGGTGACCCTGACGTGATAGCAGATTAGCATAGTGTTGATAGTTTAGGAAGGTGCAATCCGTTATAATTTTGTGTTTGTGAGATTGGGGTGTGCTTGAAACTGTTTTCAGTGGGAGGTTGGCGGGCGCCTGGAGCCGTGGTGCAGTGGGCATCACCTAGCTTCAACGAGGAGCAGCGGTGGGGAGAGTGGGGAGCTTTCTTGCCGGTTCGTGCTCGTGGCCAAGGGACGGACACTCGCTCGTGGCAGCTTGTCATCTTACTTCTGAAGGTAGTTTTTATTAGTTAGGAATTTTGTTTGGTAGGGAACTTAGGCGTTAGCAAGGGGGTAGGCATATGGAGTTAAGGTCTGGGTTAGTATATCAACCAACCATGGCTTCTAAAGCATCGGATGTAGAAGAGCTGAGATTGATACCACCTGCCATGCCAGTAGCAAGTTCAGTTGACACTACTACCACGACAAGCGTCGACAACACGTATGTTAAGTTGTACCAAGAGGAGAACGCACGTACTCAGGATGAGCCGTCTACACCGTCTGAATCTGCAAGATCGAAGACGAAGGGACATACATTTTCACCGTCATGGGGTGTAGGAGCTACAGCTGGTTCAGATAGTAAAGGTGCCAGGCTGAAGGACTACATAACCATGCTGGTCAGTTCAGGCATGACCATGGGACAAGAAGTCGTCAGATTGGCGAGCGAATTAGCGAGAGCTGACGAAGAGAAGCAACGTCAGGACGAGCTCCGTCGGGAAGAGTTAAAAATGCGCCGAGACGAGATTCAACAGCAAGGAGAGCTTAGGCGTGAAGAGATACGGAGGCAAGAGAAAAAGGAAGCACGGATCGAAGAACTCCGTCGAGAGGAGATGCAGAGAATGGAAGATCTTCGTAAACAGGAGCTACAACAACAGGAAAAACTTCGAAAACAGGAAATGCAACAGCAAGAGGATCTCCGGAAACAGGAAATAGAGCTCACGAGGGAAGTATTGACTCAGTCTCAAACGAGTAAAAATTCCGATGGAGGATATAGAGTAAAGCTACCTTCTTTCGACGAGAAAGATGACATTGATCAATACTTACTTCATTTTGAGAGTGTGGCAACTATGCACAAGTGGGCCAAAGATACATGGGCAAGCAGATTGGTCCCATTGCTTCAGGGAGCTGCAAGGGAGACATTTTTGCAGTTGACACCGGACGATGCCAAAGATTTCGAAGCACTGAAGACCGCATTGTTGTTTCGATTCAGGAGAGATGCTGATTATTTCCGTAGGCAGTTCAGGTCCATGAAGAAGGAAACATCTGAGAACTTTCCATCGTTTGTGAAACGGATGAAGCAAACGTTAGCGAGATGGTTCTGTTTAGCAAAAGTAGATTCCACAGATCCTGACCGAGTGCTGGATGTTTTTGTGCTTGAACAGTTCATGTCCACACTGAATCCGGATTTGGCGATTGTTGTCAGAGAACACAAAGTCACTACTTCGGAGGAAGCCGCGACAGTGGCAGATGTCCGAGTTCAAGCACGTCGAGCTGTCCGCGACGACAGAGGAAGTTTGGCACAAGATAGTAAGAAGCAGAAGCAACCAAGTTCTCAAAGTTCAGCTGGTGAAGCGAGCAAGACCAAGTCTCAGACAGATAGCAAAGGGGGTGGCACAGGTAAGGAAGTCACATGTTTCGAATGTGGAGAAAAAGGACACTTCAGAAGGGATTGTCCAAAGAGCAAGAAGGTCAGAGCTATGCGTACAGGAGCTGCAGATGCAACTAGGAAGGAAGTGCCCGTACTCTGCGACCGATGCGATCGGTTGGAGCTTGTTCCGGAAGCAAAAGTCACACTGAATGGTCAGTCAGTTATTGCCTTGAGAGATACTGGAGCTGAACTATGCGTTGTTTCGTCCAAGTTTGTCTCTGAAGAAGATCTACTCGCAGGAATCAAACATCGAGTGTCATTGGCTGATCCATCCGTCACTAGGGAATACCCTGTTGCCTCAGTACTGATAGAATCTCCATGGGTTAGAGGAAGGGTTCAGGTACTAGTAGCGGATCAGTTATGTCATGATGTTGTGATTGGCAACACAGTCGTGTTCGCAGATGGAGAGAGTGTGAAGATTCCAGTTTATGCTGATCGCAAACTGTTATCTGCGGTGCAAACAAGAGCACAGATTGCACGAGAGAAAGAAACTGTTCCTTTGCCAGTCAAAAGAGTTTCAGGATTAGACATCACACCGGATGAACTAGGTAGACTACAGAGAGAAGATCCTGCGTTGGCTAGGGCACAGAAGTCAGCAGATTCTCAGGAGATAGTCAAAGGTCGTGGGAGGAAGAAGAGTGAAGCATCTTTCATCAGGAAGAAAGGTATTCTGATGCGCAAAGTCAAAGAAGGGAATAGGACGTTCGAGCAAGTTTGTGTTCCTCAGTCACTCAAGAAAGATGTCATGAAACTTGCGCATGATACCCCGATGAGTGGACATTTGGGAGCAAGGAGAACTCAGCATCGTGTGTGGGTTGATTTCTACTGGCCAGGTATGTCAGGAGACATTCGACGCTACTGTCAGACCTGTGACGCATGTCAGAGGGCGGTGCCGAAGGGGAGGATCCCAAAAGCAAATTTGGTCAGCATGCCTTTGGTCGACCAGCCATTTGAAAAGGTTGCTGTTGATCTGATTGGACCAATCATTCCTTGTTCAGAGCGCAACCACCGCTACGTTCTTGTGATGGTGGACTATGCAACTCGATATCCAGAAGCCATTCCTCTGAAAGACATCAAGGCCGGAACCATCGCCGAAACTTTGTGGGAAATATGGACCAGATTAGGTATTCCTGGAGAAGTGTTATCTGATCGAGGATCACAGTTTACTTCCGAAGTGATGCAGGAGGTGTATCGATTGCTTGCAGTGAAAGGAAATTTGACTACACCATACCACGCCATGTGCAATGGGCTAGTTGAACGTTTCAACCAGACACTCAAATCGATGATCAAGAAGCTGTGCAGCGAGAAACCCAAGTCATGGGATCGCTATATCCCGGCGTTGTTGTTCGCGTACCGTGAGGTTCCTCAGGAAAGCACCAAGTTTTCGCCTTTCCAGTTGTTGTACGGTCATACTGTGCGAGGACCAATGCAAGTTTTGAGAGAACTGTGGACACGTGAAACCCAGAAGGGAGAAGTCAAGTCGGCTCTGAAGCACGTTATCGACTTGAGAGAAAAGGTCGAAGAAACTTGCAAGATAGCTAAAGAATCCTTGAGCAAGGAAGCTTTCCGACATAAGCAACATTTCGACAAGAAAGCGAAACTCAGGACTTTTGCTGTGGGAAGTAAGGTTCTGATTCTGTCTCTTTGCAAGGAGAACAAGTTGAAGATGGCATGGAGAGGACCTTATCGTGTAGTGGGGAAAGTAGGCAGTTGTTATTACAAGATTCAGGTTGGAGACAAAGTCAAAACGTACCATGTGAATCTTCTGCAACAGTACAAAGAACGAGAGAGTGGTATCGCTGCTGTGGCAGTTCTGGATGAACCAGAGGATGAGGAGGAAGCGCAAATCATTTCGGAGCCACTTCCAGTTTTTCCTATGGAAGCAGAGGAAACGGTGAAGGACATCCAACTTGATCCAGAGAATCCAGCGATCCATGAGGAGATTCGAGAGCTGGTCACCCAGTTTCCTGATATTTTGACCGACTTACCTCTCAAGACCAACTTGGCAGAGTGCGAGATCAGGATGGAAGACGATACCCCAGTTCGGACTCGTCAGTTCCCTATTCCATTTGCTCACAAGGAGATCATTCGGAAAGAAGTCGAGACTATGTTGAAACTTGGAGTGATTGAACCAGCACAATCCCCTTACAGTTCACCAGTAGTTCTTGTCAGGAAGAGAGATGACAAGATCAGGTTCTGCGTCGATTTCCGCTGTATGAACAAGAAAGTCATTTTTGATGCTGAACCGTTGCCCGACGTGGAGTATCTGTTCTCCAAGTTAGGAAAAGCAAGGTACTTGTCCAAGATCGACTTATCCCGAGGGTACTGGCAGATTCCAGTGCGTCAGGAGGACCGTCCAAAAACAGCCTTTACGACAGATTTGGGTCAGTTCCAGTTTGTGGTGATGCCATTCGGACTCAAGACCGCAGGAGCTTGTTTTTCCCGGATGATGCGAGCATTGCTGTTACCACTCAAGCTTGAAGACGTTGACAATTTCATGGATGACATCCTGATAGCTACAGAAACTAAGGAACGTCACCTGGATGTACTACAGAAAGTATTGCAAAGGTTGCGAGAAGCTCATTTGTCTGCTAGGCCGACCAAGTGTTATTTCGGATTCGCTCAAGTGGAGTACCTGGGTCATATGGTAGGGAAGAACAAGATGGTCCCACTGGAACGTGTGATGGAGAAGATTCGACAAGTGGCACCTCCTACAACCAAGAAACAAGTGAAGTCATTCCTAGGATTGGTAGGGTTTTACCGACGATTCATTCCTCACTTCGCTGAAATCGCACTTCCACTGACAGATCTGACAAAGGGAGGCAAAGCAGGTGTAGTGCAGTGGACAGACCGTTGTCAGCAAGCTTTTGAACAACTGAAAGAGCGTCTGAGCAGTCAACCAGTTTGTTGTTTACCAGATTGGTCAAAAGAGTTCGTGCTTCGAACTGATGCATCTGATGTTGGATTGGGCGCGGTGTTACTGCAGGATCAAGGTTTCGGACTACAGCCGTTGGCTTGTGCCAGCAAGAAACTGAATGCTGCTGAAAGGAACTATTCTCCCATCGAGAAAGAATGTTTTGCAGTGGTTTTTGGGGTACAGAAGTATAGTCCGTTCCTGATGGGCCGTCACTTCAAAGTGCAAACTGACCACAGCCCACTTCAATGGTTACACCGAGTCAAACCTCAGAGTCCGAGACTCATGCGGTGGTCATTGCAGTTGCAACCCTACAGTTTCACAATTGAAGCAATTGCTGGACGCGACAATGTCGATGCAGATTTTCTCTCTAGGAATGTGTAAAGATGTACAAAGATAAGGTGATAAGTTCGCGACTTAGTTGTGAATTAAACTGTTGTTTAATCTTCAGGGGGGGGGATATGTCGCGAGTAGATATTATATTAACTAAGTACTGTGACCTGAATATAAAAAGTGAATATTTTCTATACTGGGTAGTGCGACCTGTTTTGCGTATTTGTTCTTTATGCACGGGATTCACGAGATTTTATATAGGCAGTACTCGGGGCTTATGAATTTTAGTAAGAATAAAGAACAAGATCTGAAAGTTGGTGAGTTTTCTATAATCATTATTATTTTGAACGCCAAGCTGAGAAGATTGGATCCTTTTTCTAAGGTTTTTCTTTCTCTTTTGAATTCTAGCTGTGATAATGGAGTGTGACTAAAGCTGTATTAATAGTTTAGCACTATTACAGTGACCATAGATTCTTGTGTCAAAGTTGACTTAGTCTATAATAGAGTATCGTTGTCTAGGCAAGTTGCTCTGGGTCGAGTGTCCACCTTTTCACCTGCACGGACTGGTAAGTGGCTTGTCGCTTTTTCCACTGTTTGTGAGGAGCTAGGTGCGAATGTATGTGTTGTGTGCTTGACTCCAATTTCAGTTGTCCATTTTATGTTCATTGTTTACGTAGTTCTATGATGGGAAAATAAAAGGGGATAGCATTATTGTCCGACCTCATGCTGCGTGAATGCGTACTGAATGTTGTTTTTTATAATATGTAAATAAAAATGCTTTTGACATTTAGTATATTTGGTAAATGCGCATATTGCATCGTTCATTTTGTTGAAACTGAGATGGTCGTAATTTATCAATGAGGTTGTATAACCAGACATATCGGAAAAGAAGTGAATGGGGGTTTATTGACTATCGTCGTTGACATTATAACTGGGAACGAGAAATTGAAGATATGTCATTGATTTCAGGATGAGTCTTCTCTTCTTTAATCTTCTAACCTGTGTTTTACGTTTGCTACTACATCATCATCCACCGCCACACCGTTTTGCTTGTTTGACCCTCTCGTCGCACTTCTTCTGCTGTTCATCTCACTGGGCTGGTTCTACGCACTTGTCCACTCTCGACCTCTGTCGCCTAAGCTTCATTTTGCCAGAGGGTCGAGGGGTGGAAGCGTCAGGACATCTTGGGACCAGCACCAAGTCACCTGTCCACCCCGCTTTTGGTTTCTCCATCAGCCTTCGTCATTCTCTTCTTCCAAGCAACCCTCGATCTCTGTAGCCTCGTCGTTTGGCCGGAGGATCGAGGGGAGAAAACACCGCTACTCGTAACCAGCACTGGATCGCCCAAAAGTGTTCTTCAACACTTGACCGATGAGTATCCTTATGTTGTGTCAAAGTTGCAAGTGAGCTCACTTCTTTAGATAACCAGCATACACACAGACTGTGCACACGTTTTATTCTTCATAACTTATCAGAGGAAAGGGGACTTGAAATCAAGAACTGATTCATAGCAAGGATTATCATAATCATTTAGTTATTCATCTTTGTTATTGATTGACTATAACATTCCATTTTGTTTTGATTTCTTTATCCATCCTTCTTGCATCATCATTTTGCTTTGTATGTAATACTGTATGCTGTGAATCTGTTTATTTTGCGTGAGTTTGCGTGCGGGTTTGATTGAATAAATTATTGTTTTGATTGCATCTTGGGACTTTGTGTTGTTTGTTTACATAGAGGGTTTAGTTAGTGAGCAGGGATGGTGAGGGGGGGAAATGCCAGGCCTTAAGCCGTGACATCGCATACATTCCATCATAACGGACTTTAAAGACCCTGACGCTCATGTCCTAGACGGGTGAGTGCCGGTAACAAGAACACACCCAGCATGCACTTGGTCCTTCTCCCCCATCCCTGGTTGGACAGGATAGTGCTCAGTTGTCCGGGCGTCAGACCATGCGCCCATAAGGCTGCGGGTGGTGCACTTGGTCCTTCTCCCCCATCCCTGGTTGGACAGGATAGTGCTCAGTTGTCCGAGCGTCAGACCATGCGCCCATAAGGCTGCGGGTGGGCGTCTCGGGCGGTTTGAAAAAAACTAAGAGAAAAAAGTCTTTAAAAAAATCAAGATATTGATGCGGGTTCAGAACCCGGGCACCTATTTGTTATCGGCTACCGTGCATGAAATAAAAACAAAAATGGCGCCTGTCTAGATTTCAGTCTTCTATAGGCTTAAATATGTGTTTTGTTTTGTTTGGTTCTTATCCCCCCGTTGTCTGGAAATCCATTGTGGTTATGTCTGCAAAAGATTCCTTTTGTCTAATGCTACAATAACATTCATTCGGCAGCACAACACTGCCTGCCAACAAGTTGTGCTGATTCAGAAGCAGAGACTAAAAAGGTCGGAGAAGAGGGACAGACCCAAGGTCGATACTATAGAAAGAGGGTAAACTGAATTGTTCAAAGGGAAATATACAAGGAAGTTGTTTTGCTTTGTTGTTGTTGTGACAATGAATTTACTTGGGAAATTGCATTGCTGTCAATTTAAAATACAATAATAATAATAATAATAATAATAATAATAATAATAATAATAATAATAATAATAATAATACGAATAGCTATTCTAGTAATCTCCAGACGTGGAGGGTCACACCGCTATACAAGACAGCGACCTCCACATCATATTCGTTGCTCAAATCGTCCCGCTAGGCACTTGACGTGTCTCTTATCTTGGTTTCGCAGCAAGCAACTTTTGGCTACTGTACTACACACACTTTCGCTGCTTTGCTGTTACTAGAATCCACTTTGATGCCATTAACAATAGGTGAATAAGCCAATTTGTCTTTTTTCTCGATGGGGCAATACTCATTGTGAATTTTGAAGAAAAAAAAAAGATCTCGTGTCGGCTCGCGCCTTGAGCAGGAATTGAGCAGGAAAAGCGCTATGCGAGGACGATACAAATATTAAGTAAGAGACCCAAAATAACAACCCCACCACTAATCTTGGGGGTGTCGAATAGCGCAGTGGTTGGAGCACTCGCTCCTGTGTCGCAAGTTAAGCACCGTCCAGTGCGGTTAGCACTTGGATGGGTGACCGCAAAACGTGAAGCGACAAATAACAACGCCCCCAGTTGACTCAACTGTGACTGAGTACCTACTCTCTTAAGGGTGGGAAGGTAAAGCAGCGAGGGAGAGAGATGGGCATCACCCTCATTATGCTGGCTCAAGATAAGTTTGATCTTCAACATCACGCTCCCCTACGGCCACAAGGCTATGGGACTACCTTTACCTTTTTACCCTTTACCACTAATATTATAATTTAAGCATCCAGTTCCCCACCCCCTCTCCTCCCCTCTCCCCAAAAGCGCTTTGAGCACGCCTCCGGGTGTGGATTTTTTTTTTAAAAAAGCTGTACAAGTTGTCATTCATTCATCTCCTCTCTCCACCACTTTTCCCCCACCCTACCTTAATTCGCACCCCTCTTCATGCGCCTGAGTGTTTAGGGCAAAACCACCATGACGCTCCTGTTGTATTTTCCTGCCATGCCAGCGCAGCAAGTTCAGCAAAAGCTACGACCGTTGTAGTGTCCTAATTTTGATGTGACAGAAAAAAGGAATAATTCTTGTAAGGAGCCCACGCTCCATATTCCCCAGGCTGTCTGTCTTGGCGCGACATTGATTCACCAGCACTGTGGACTCTTGAGATTGGGCAATAAGTCGTATACAGGCTGCCCGGTGGTAAAGATGACATGCGGTAAACGCTGACCTGTGGTAGAACTTTACCTGTGGTAAAAGCTGACTAGTGGTAAAATGTCGACCGCACACAGCGTGGCTGTGTGTCTCCGAGGTTTGCTGTTTACTTGCATTAGAGAGAGAAAGACAATTGTAAGTCTCCGCGAGTCTCAATTAAGCTGTACGTAAAAAAATGTAAAAGGAGGAGCAGGAAGCAGAAGAAGAAGAAGAAGAGGAAGAAGAAGAATGGATAAATTAATGAATAACTGCGGTTTACGCGGTGTCTTCTTAAATTAATCAAACTCAAAACGCGGCGATCTATAACTAACATACATATTCCATTCAATCTTCTTACCAAAGAGTTTAGAAATACCTATAATAATATCTTTGCTCTTACATACGCAACAAAGACAGAATCATCATTCAAACGTCTGGAGTAAAGGCCGACAGATCGCTATTACTATATACCTTATTACGATAAGGGAGGAAACCAGAGAACCCAGAGAAAACCCCTCGGTGACCTGATAATAGACCTACAGACAGTTTATATTCGCCGACAGATTTTGATCCATGCATTATTGTTGTTTTTTTTAACTTTAAATGTACTTTAATAATTCAAATCAATTTCATTGTCTTGTAGTACTTAAGAACACATTTTTTTGTAGATGTAAATGGAAACTGCACCCAACTCTCCTCATGAATATGTATGGGAACAATAAAGCTTGTATTTTGTATTCTGTTTCGAAGTTTATGGTTTAAACAGGAAGGGAGTTTGGGCATAGTGGATTTCAGAATTCTCTCTCTTGCTAAACCTGTCCATTGTCTCTGGTCAGTCTCAGTCCCAAAGGACGGATACAGAGTTGGCGAATCAATCTGATTCGGCGGACATTTTTATTGGGGCTTGCCGCACACTCCTCGAGCAGCAGCAACGTCAGGTCCTGCTCGCTGTACTCCAAAGCTAGTGGATTATGGTGATGTCCGTGATAATCACCAACATGATCATCACCAACATCGCCAGATGAGGATGAGGAGGAAGAGGATTCAGGTGGATGATGAGGATGAGGTTGTTGATGTTGATGAGGATGGTAGTGAGGAGGATGACAAGGCGGAAAAAGAGGAAGTGTATGATGATGATGATGATGATGATGAGGAGGAGGAGGAGGAGGAGGAGGAGGAGGAGAGGGTAATGATGATTAAATATTGTAAAGTGCACGTGCAAAACAAAAAAATCGGAAGAGAGAGAGAGAGAGAGAGAGAGAGAGAGAGAGAGAGAGAGAGAGAGAGAGAGAGAGAGGGCGACAGAGATAGAGAGTCAGAAAAAGAGAGTGATGAGGATGAGGAGAATAAGGTTGATGATGATTAAATATTGAAAAATATATGTGCCAACAAATCGGAAGAGAGAGAGGGAGTGAGAGAGAGAGAAAGAGTGAAAGAGAGACAGCGAGAGAGAGTGGGAGAGAGCGAGAGAAAGAGAAAGAGTGAAAGAGGGAGAGAGAGAGCAAGAGAGATGAGAGAGAGGAAGAAAAGGCAGGCAGGGCAAGCAGACAGAGCTATAGAGACAGAGAGAGAGAAACAGAGAGAAAAACTGATAAGGATAGACACACAAAGAGAGACAGAGAAATAAAGACAGAGAGAAAGAGAGAGAAAGACTAACGGAAAGAAAGAGAAATAGTGACAGACAGACATACAGACGGAAAGGCAGACAGACAGAAACCAACAGAGACTGACCTATCTTTTTTTTTTTAATCCAGCACAGCACAGAGCCAAGGATCGCGTGCTATACACTGCTCCCATTTCCACAACAGTGATTTAAGGGTGCGATGGTCTGCTTCCTTGGGACATTGGCTACCTTTATGTATGGTCGGTTTCTTTTGTGGTCACTTTAAGGTCAGTCTGTGAACCCATGGTCAAGAAACAGGTCTTGCGGCAGACGCTTGGAACTACACTACCGAGATTCACGCGTCGATGTCCTAGCCGTGCTAGACGGTACGCTTTATCTTCGGTCTGCGAAACTCTGGACCAACACAGTTGCTTGCTCTAGCAGCATTCAAAACACCCATCCAATGTACAGCACATATACATGGGATGGATTTTTGAATGGCTCTAGTGCAAGCAACTGTGTTGGTCCAGAGTTTCACAAATGCTATTTGACCGAATTTAGTTGCTTTGTTGTTTGTGGAGTCTTGCCTTCTAGGTGACGTTGCACTGCAGCTGCTTGACCCGGGGGAGAAGGAAGGAGAGCTTGGGTAGGAAGAGGGGTTCATACCGAAAAAGTTACCTGCATTACACGCCTACAGTTGTCAAGATTAGGCCTTTCCAAGTGTTCATCATCATCATCATATATGATGATGATTGATGATGATGATGATGATGATGATGATGATGATGATGATGATGATACTACTACTGCTACTATTAATAATAATAATAATAATAATAATAATAATAATAATAATAATAATAATAATAATAATAATAATAATGATAATAATAATAATAATAATAATAATAATAATAATAATAATAATAATAATAATAATAATAATATTCGCATAAATATGTATGCTTCAAACAAAATGAAAGGAAATGTATGTGTATAAATGAATGAAGATGAATGAATGAACGAACATTATATTAAGTGCATACATATTTCCACACAAAAAACATGATTGCAACGCTGGAATTTTTCTAAATATTTGTTTTAACACAACCAAAAATGGAACACTTCAAACAAGGTGAGCTAATTTACACAATATGCGTACTCTCTCTCCCTCTCTCTCTCTCTCCCCTCTCTCTCTCTCTCTCTCTCATTATCTTGACACATTTTGTTACTAAGCCTTTTTTTACTACTACTACTACTACTACTACTGCTGCTACTACTACTACTACTACTATTACTACTACTAATATTACTACCACTAATACTACCACTACTATTGCTACTACTACTAATAATAATAATAATTAAATTCCCCCCCCCCCCCCACTCCTCAAAAAAAAATAGTGTCATCTGGTAGAAATCATTATGTTCTAACTACATTCCACGTTTCAAAGGAATCTTTCCTATCTATCCTATCCTATCCCGTAACTCTAAAGTCGTTGGGGCACCACAGATGATCATTTAACCAGCGTACTCCATCTTTCTCTGTCCTCAGCAACCCTCATTGCTTCGCTCAGTGTGAAGCCAGTCCATTCTCGAATGTTGTCCTCCCACCTCTTCTTTTGTCTCCCTCTTCGTCTGCCTTCTTGGACCGTGCCTTGCAAGATGGTCTTTGCAGGGCCTGATGCTCTGGTGACGTGGCCATTCCATCGGAGTTTCCGTTTCTTCACCACTGTGAGCATGTCATGGTGTTGTTCAATGGCAATGGAATCTTTCCATTAGTTTAAGAGAAAAATTGCTCACAAGTAGCAGCCGACGCCGTACGGACGGACAGAGCCAAAATCAATAGTTTCCCAGATTATTAGTAGCTCGTAAGCTAATAATAATACTAGAAACCTATAACACACTTAACCAAATGCCACGATGATGATGATGATGATGATGGTGATAATGTTTGTTTGTGTGTGTGTGTGTGTGTGTGTGTGGGTACCCCCCACACACACACACCCACCCACTCACACACACACACACACAAAAGCGCACAAATTAATGGGTAGCAGACCTTGTCTTTCTTACAATTTTTTAGACGGAAAGAGCCAATTTTGCTTTAGATTTTTACATTTTTAGAAGAAGTTTGCGTTCTTTCCGTCAAAAAATCACTTTCCGATTCCTACATTCTTAAATAAACCCAGTTGTGATGTATTGCAAGTAGGTGGGTTTGTGTGTGTGTGTGTTGTGTGTGTGTGTTTGTGTGTGTAAAGTGATGCAGGGAACTTAACTAGGCCACAAGTTCAGCATGAAACACACGCACACTTTCTGACGCCGATTTTTATTTTAAGCCGAAGAATTCCCAAATGCTGCTGATGTCATCTGCAGGGCTAGAAATTATTTTTACAGAGTTGAACTTCCCTTCTTTCCTTCGCCTCTTCGTTCTTCATCATAATTATTCTCCCCAACCATCATCGTCATCGTTGTCGTCGTTATCATCATCATCGTCGTCGTCGTTATCATCGTCGTCGTCGTCGTCGTTATCATCATCAATCATCATCATCATCATCATCATCATCATCATCATCATCATCACCATCCATTATCTTCTTCGTCTTCTTCTTTGCCATATTTATTTCCTCCTTCGCCTTGTTTTTCCAATCTCGATTTATTTCCTCTTTCTCCAATTTGTTCTTCCACACCTTCTTCTTCTTCTTCTTCCTTTCCCAAATTCTTTGTCGTCCTCCTCAAGCTTCTTGTTCAATAACTCTACTTCATCATCTTCTCCTCAGTTCTTTTTTTGTTTTCTTGTAATCAATCTTCTCTTCATTCTCCAACTCTCCTTTCCTCATCATCATCATCATCATCCTTCTCCTCCTCCTCCTCCTCCTCGTCCTCCTCCTCCTCCTCATCATCATCATCATCATTATCATCATCATTATCATCATCATTATCATCAATCATCATCATCTTCTTCTTCTTCTTCTATTTCTTCGCCTCCTCCTCCTTCTCCTTGTCCTCCTCCTCCTTCATAATCAACATCTTCTTCTTCTCTTCATCCCACTCCCCCTCCTCTCCCTTCTTCTTCTTTAGGGTTTATCGGGTTTCAGCCTTGAGGAGTACTTAAGCACGTCACCATTTACATATAACATCTCTAACGTCTTCCTTAAAGCGCAGTTGGTGACGGTGTCTAACAGCGATAGGTTACTGTAACAAATTTGATCCAAGAGCACGTGACTATAACAGTAACAATGTAAACAAAGAATAAACAATGTGATGTATGCTAATGCTTTATCAAAAATATATTTGAAGAAGAAGAAGAAGAAGAAGAAGAAGAAGAAGAAGAAGAAGAAGAAGAAGAAGAAGAAGAAGAAGAAGAAGAAGAAGAAGATTTGAAGATGAAGATTTCAAAAAGAAGAACAATAACAAGAACAAGAAGAAGAAGAAAAAGAACAAGAACAAGAAGAAAAAGAACAAGAAGAACAAGAACAAGAAGAACAAGAAAAAGAAAAAAAGAAGAAGAAGAACAAGAACAAGAACAATAAAAACAAGAAGAACAAAAACAAGAAGAACAAGAACATGAAGAACAAGAACAAGAAGCAAAGGTTGACGATAACATCCCGATTTATCAACTTAGGTTTCAAATAAAGAGATTTCCCAAAACATCCTCCCACACGTGGTCTTTTTAAAAAGAAATGATTTTCTTATATTACGCAAAAGAAAAACAAACATAAAAACAAAAACATTGGAGCTGACGAGGAGTCACTGCTGTACTAGGATGATTCGTCTGGGGCACATTTCACATAAGAAAGACGAACCATATTAAAATCAGAGTGAAACTTTAACGTAGGAAATTGCCAATCTTCCTAAACTGGCTTTCTGCACCAAGATAACGGTGTCGTCTGCTACTCAGCGCGTAAGTGAAAGTATAGAAAAAGAAATCGACCGATTAAAACCAAGAGACAAACGACGTCCTCTATTGATTTGGACTAATCTGATGATGGAAATCAGGAGATTACCAACAACATACGTCAACACTAGCCTTTTTGTACCAGGATGACGTTTCGTCTGCGACATGTTGCGCAAGAAAAGAAATAGATTAGACTTTATTTTCTTCCTCCTTTCCCTATTTTTTTTTTTTTGTTTTCTCTTTTCTTAACAGTAGTTCTGGCGTTTCCAATTAAGAAATTGCCAACAACACTCACCTATTTTTGGACGTTGTACCAAGCTCTTAATTATGTATATGGGACAATGGATAGCTCAGTTGATTGAGCGCACTGTTGCTATTAGTCTGATGGCGGTTTCAGTATATGGTTTTCCTACCTACCGCATCCTCCTCTGAGGTTCAGAAAGTGCGCCCAAGGCAGGAAGTGCATGGGCGTCTCAGGCGGCCTGAGTTAGTCTAGATCCTGTATCGGCCATGCATGTGCGTGCGCCTTGTCATTGCAGGAGCTTGTGCACAGTGTTGATTTATAAATGTGTTATATAATAATAATAATAATAATAATAATAATAATAATAATAATAATAATAATAATAATAATAATAATAATAATAATAATAATTAGCATTTGTAAGGCGCCTACCCTGCTGATCTAGGCGCGCGCACACCGACATTCACATAATCATACATTTATGTTTAATACTAGACAGCATAGAACTGCATGCACACACGCAGACACACGACACACACACACACAGAAACACACAAAACAAGAATACTAAATGAAGATAGAATGTAAATTATGTAAAGTGCTGCTGAAAGAGAAAGGTTTTCATGTTGCTTTTAAAACTTTGAATTGAAAGAGAGTGTCTGACATCGGAGGGAGGAGAATTCCAGAGCTGAGGTCCATAGACAGAAAAAGAGCGGAGACCATGCGATTTCCGTTTGCAGCGGCCTTGGCGGAGGAGTCGAGTATCGCTCGAAGAGCGAAGGGTGCGAGAAGGAGTGTACAGAGTGACTAACTCATTAATATATTCGGGAGCTGATCCAGTGATGATATTGTAGCAAATACAGGCTGCTTTATACTTTATGCGTTTTAAAACAGGTAACCAGTGAAGATTGCGCAAGAGGTGCATGATTGTTTTCGATTTGACTTGAAAACAAGCCTCGCAGCAGCGTTCTGAACTTTTTGAAGGGGTGCTAGGGTAAAGTTATGGCAGCCAATAAGTAAAGAGTTGCAATAGTCTATTCTGGACAGTACACAAGGAGTAACGAGTGTTTTTGTGGCATCTACAGTGAGGAAACGACGGATGGAACTGATTCGTCTTAATTCAAAATAGCACATTTGGCATACTTTTGAAATGTGATCATTCATTGGGAGTTCAGAATCAAAGATAACTCCTAAATTTCTGGTCTTGTCAGAATAGAGCACAGTGTTGTATATGAAGAGCCTGTTGTGTAAGTTACAGCTTATGTTTGTTTGCTGCCACTATCAACTTTGTCACATGCATGCACTTTTGAAACTAAAGTGGAGAGATAAGAGAGAGAGAGGGAGAGAGAGAGAGAGAGAGAGAGAGAGAGAGAGAGAGAGAGAGAGAGAGAAGATGGGGGGGGAAAGAGAGAGAGATTACATAAAACTGAATGGTCTGTTCTGAATGTATTGTGTTTACACACGCGCTCGCGACTGTAGGGTCGAGATAAATAAACTCATTACATGAGAGGTTCATCTTTATGCAGTGAGTCAAATGTGGAGACACACAAATAACAATATTTATTCACAATTTCTTCGTCAAATAGTCATTGTTTCTGCTCAGAAATTCCCCACCACCAACCAACAAGGGCTTGCTAGCGAAGGATCGACGCTACGCAACCTGAAACTAGCCGCGTCCAACGGTCGCTTATTTAGCTCTTGTGCTGTGGCGTAACGCTTGACCATGGGACCAAGTTCAAGGTCCTTTTAGAGGAAACCGGCTCATTGTATTGTGTTGCACTGTTTGTATTGTATAGTATTATTGTTCTTTAACGCTAAAATTTTAATTTAAAAAAAATGACAAACAGCACCCTGGCACGTTCGCAACTTTACCAGAATGTGTAAGTTCGTCTGTGACACATTTCGCAATAACAGAAAGGAAGGGAAGAAAATAAATAAATAAATAAATAAAAACAAAGAAAGGACTCTGGTAGAAGAGCTGAGCAGACGACGATATTGATTTTACCGGTTTTAACGTTGTTTCCCCGGTGCAATATCCATTTCTTTGAAAACTCAATCCCTTTGACAATGCTGATGAACACTTTCCCTTTTAGCGGAGGCATAAATATTATGGATGTGGAAGCTTTCTCCGTAAGAGAAATGGGAGAAAATGATTAAAGTTTGACATTAATAATGTTTGGGAAAATCAAAACAAGATGGCAAGCCATTCAAATGTGTTCCCAGATACCCCACTCACACGCAGTCGAAAAAATAAACATTTTGAAAAAAAAAGTGCTGATTTTGTTGGCGGTGTCGTGACTTGTCTTTATCCCAACGAAAAGAAATGATAAAACGTGGATTGATAGCCCATGATTTGAACTTTCTGAAAACAAAAATAAAATCAAAATCGAATCACCCAAAGTGTAGATACAGCGCCACACGTGCTTAGCAAAGAGGGGACCACAATGACCTTAACCTTTGCGAAAGTACAAATACCAATGATCTCACGTGCTTTTGCAGTGGTTAAAGAGTCCGAAAAGTAAAAATGATGAGTTTCAGTTCAGTTATTCTTGAGATAAAGTGTGTCTTGAACAAAAAAAAAGTGGAATCCGGAGCGACAGACCGACCGACTGACCGACCACCGAACTGCTATTTGAAGGATGGCCCATGACCTGAAGTACATGTATTCCAAAACTCAACCAAAATGGCTCTTTGGGGCTAGAGCACAAGAAGTGTGTGTCTGGACTGCAGCTCAGGAGACTATCAAGTCAAGTCAAGTCAAAAGCGCTTTATTCCATAAAACCCCAATGGGCACGTGGATACAACTAAAAAAAACAAAAATCAAACATTGAATAATATGGAAATCATAAAATACAACATAAAATACATAAACAAAAGTCGATCTTTCACACTCGCGTTCTAGAGGACACATAGTTAACATTTGCAAATTACACATTCATTATTATCACATAACACAAGCGTACTACGTAACAGTTATGTCCACACACTCTGATCACAAATCGCACGCACTCTATCACAAGATTGGGTAATAAAGAAGGGGCGTGGGGGGGTACAAACTGGTATTGAATATTTAAATTGTCATCATTGATTAAAATTAATCACTATTATTACTATCGTTAGTATTACAAATCATTCTATTGCGTTCTAAAGCAATCCATTAATATTTTCATAAACCTATCGGCAGAGTTAATGTCTAGCTCGATACATATTAACCAGAGTCATGATCGCTCGCGCTAGAAGGGTGTGGGTAAGGAGAAGGTTGATAGAGGGGGGGGGGGGAGGTTGGCGTCATTGACGAACAGTCCTGAGTTTTCATTACAACGTTATTGAAGTTAACATTTTTTTGTACTAAAGAGGTCGAAATGTGTGTGTATGTGTGTGTGTGTGTACGTGCGTGTGCGTGCGTGCGTGCACGTGTAAGCTGCTTCCTGCCTGTGGGACGGTGTGTTTGCGTGTCAGCGTGTGTGTGTCAGCGGGTCTATCTATGCCTGTGCGTCTTGCGTTTGCGCCTTCGTTCTAGTGCGTCTGGGTGCGATCCTGAGATAGACAGTCTAAGGCCGTGGTTTAGCCATCAGCGTTCAATTTCAAAGCGGCGCCGTTTTAGTTATTAAATCTCCATAAGGCATGTTTTCTCCATCACCTACCAATGTGACAGTGCAATTTTTATTGCATTAAACCTCTCAAACTTAACGTCTCGGAACGAAGTTCTTGCTTTTTTCTTTCATTCTTAGGTATACTTTCTGTATTTCTAGACTTATCATGCTATCATTTCCTTTTGGCATTGTTAAGATAAAGCCGAGCCATAACACCAACATAAAAATTAATACATTTGAAAATGCGGATTTTTTTTTCAGGCTATGTGTATGTGTGAATGTTTGGTAATACATTTGAATGATTTGATATTATAGATAGATAGATAGATAGATAGATAGATAGATAGATAGATAGATAGATAGATAGATAGATAGATAGATAGATAGATAGATAGATTAGATTAGATTAGATTAGATTAGATTAGATTAGATTAGATTAGATTAGATTAGATTAGATTAGATTAGATTAGATTAGATTAGATTAGATTAGATTAGATTAGATTAGATTAGATTAGATTAGATTAGATTAGATTAGATTAGATTAGATTAGATTAGATTAGATTAGATTAGATTAGATTAGATTAGATTAGATTAGATTAGATTAGATTAGATTAGATTAGATTAGATTAGATTAGATTAGATTAGATTAGATAGATAGATAGATAGATAGATAGATAGATAGATAGATAGATAGATAGATAGATAGATAGATAGATAGATATTTTTTCTTCTCTATTTATTTATTTTCTGTTCTTTTTCCCAGGATTGTACTGTTAGGCGTTTTAACAATGTTACGGGTCTTCTTGAGAATTTAAATCTACACATTTCTTTTTTCATTTCTACTGTTCACCACGTTGCTACGTTTTCTTCTTGTTCGTCGTGTTTATCTTGTTTTCTATTTGTTCTTGTTAATTCTTGTTAGCATTCGCCCGTCTGGGAAATTAGCGTCAGGATCTTAAAAGTCCATGCGATGGAATGAGTGAGTGCACAGACTAGAACTCGGTATGTATACTCAAATCCGAAGGAGCAAGGACGCAGTGTTTCTGGGGGCACACTTACACAGTGTTATCTGGACAAATCAGTGAACATCTACATAACTCGCCTACTTGTTTTGACGTCAGAACACTGATCCGTTAGGGTTAGGGCTGGGTTAGGGTTAGGGTTTGAGTTTGGGAAAGGGTTCGAACACTGCAAAGTACTTAAAAATGGGGACGAAATATGACCCATTGTCAGCACAACGTATGTGGCGTTTCGGGAAAGTCATGATAATACTGTGTAACCTCGGTTGTGTGTAATTGTGTGTGTGTGTGGGTGTGGGTGTGTGTGTGTGTGTGTGTGTGTGTGTGCTGCTTGTTTGTTTGTTTTGACCCCATACCGTCAACAGGCTTTTGAACCACTGCCTGCACAAGATGCCATCCTGAGGTTCAATACTTCACTCGTTTCTGCCTTTTTGAGTAGACCACACAACCAACCTTTTTTTCAGGGTCATGTCATTTTTGTGTTTCGGCATTCCAGGCCCGCAAAGGGCTTCAAAACCCTGCCTGTAAGGTTATCGTTTAAACATTGGATACTTTAATTGTTTTACCACTGTATACGCCACTGAGCCACCGGCGTTTCAAACTATTTCTCAAGGTAAAAGAAGGCTAAATGCCAAGTCGCCATTCCAGCTCTATAATTATAATCAGAAAATGTCAGACACACGGAACATCCAAGGAAACGTGTGCTTGGGTGGTAGAAATTGTATTTATGTTATAGTGGTAGGTATCGTGTGTGCGCACATGTGCACCTCTGTGTCTTTCTCTCTCTGTGTTTGTGTGTGTGTGTGTGTGTGCGTGAGCGCGCGCGCGTGTTAGCACGAAGACATATGCGTACGTATGTGTGATCTCGCGCGCTCGCGTTCTGTCTTTTGGTAGGTCTGGTCTGTGTCGGAATACGCATGTAATTTCAGTCTCTCCGTATTGCACATTCAATTAATGTAATGCTATCAATCAGGCAACAAGCCGGGCGATGCAATAACAAAGCATGTTCTACAAGTACAAGTGCACCGCGACCCTCCCTCATTCACTCCTTCCCCCCCCCTACTACTCCACCCAAACCCCTCCCCTCTCATGATTGCAATATCAGACAGCAACAAACAAGGAAGCTATCAATCAGGAAATAGAAGGAAAAAAAAGATTGCAAGCCGTTCCAATTAGTTATTCATTACTTACAGGGTCCAGCGGACTGCAAAGAGCCGAATCAGGACCACAAATCAGGATCACAACTTGGTTGAAAGAGAACTCACCCCTGATCTGTATGAAAGATCTGCTGTAACAACCCTAGTGGTAACACTGAAGGCACTCCACCAGCCGGTCACTTTAAAATAAAGGCATCTAAAGGCAGGGGACGCTGAGGCTATAGTCTAATTTATCGAACTCCCGTTTACAAAAACAAAATAAAAAATAAACATAATAAAATATCAATAAAACAAATACATATAAAATGCCTACATTGCTAAATAATAAATATCATAGGAAGCCCCAGTTTCCCTCTGACAGAAAAGCGTCCAATATTCCCAAGCTGACCCCACAGACCTCACAGACAAATGAGGAGCTTTGGGAGAGTTTTAAGAAAAAAAAAGGTAGGTGACTGGTCTAGCGAAGAAGAAGTTAGAATCTATAGTAGATTGATAGAACAGAGTAGGAATGAAAAAGAACAAAGGAGAAAGACAGCGACAGTGGGAATTTAAAGCACTACATTTCCAGAAAGTGGGGATACTATTTATACAGAAACCCCCGCTATGCTCACGGGGGGAGGGGGGGGGGGAAGCCGTTCCAAGGTACTTCCAGACACATACATAGCCTACAAAATTAGCATTTTAAAAAGCGTTAGTTTTGATGGCGGTGTTTTGACTGGGCTTTATCCTAAAGAAGCAAACGGCACACCAAGGAATGATAGGCCACCTCGGGAACTATCAGCAAATCAAAATTTATCAAAATCGGATTAACAATTTTTTAGGAATAGTGCAAAACCTGTTAAGTTGTTTAGAAAATGGTGAAACACAATGCCTTTGACCTTTGACACAGTACAAATACGAATGATCCAACGGGCTAAAGTACGCACAGCATAAGAATGATGAATTTAGGTTGTTGTTCTTGAGATAAAGCAAAAATCGTGTTTTGAACGGACTGCTACTGAATGATGGCCTTGATTTAAAGTACCCGTATATCAACGAAAAAAAATCGCTATGGCCGTTTTTGTAGATATTGAGGAAAACATGTTTCGCAGCAAACTGACTTCAGTGACTTAGACCTTTGCATTAGAGTCAACATGATGCCATGGGAATTAGTTATTCATGGTTTATATCGTCCAGCGGACTGCAAAGAACCAAATCAGGACCACAACTTGGTTGAAAGAGGACTCACCCCTGATCCCTATAAAAGATCTGCTGATGCTGAAACAACTCTGTTCTGGGGACGTTAATTTAAATAATGCGAAAAACAACTCTAGTGGTAACACTGAAGGCTCTCCACCAGCCGGTCACGTTACAATAAAGGCATCCCACGCAGGGGACGCTGAGGCTATACTCTAATTTATCGAACCCCCGTTTACAAAAACAAAATAGAATATAAAAATCATTATAAAATATCAACAAAACACATACATATAAACTGCCTACATTGCTTAATAATATCACAGGAAGCCCTAGTGACCATTTGGCAGAAAGCGCCCAATATTCCCAAGCTGACCAAACAGACCCCATACACCAATGAAGAGTTTCGGAAGAGCTTTTTTTTTTTTAAAGATAGGTGACTGATCTAGCGAAGAAGATAGTATAGTAAATAGATAGAACAGAGTAAGAATCAAAACGAACAAAGGGAAAGACAGCGACAGTGGGAATTTAAAGCACTAAATTTTCCAAAAAGTGGGAATACTACTTATTTTAAAAAAACAAAACGGCATCCTCATAGGGGATGCCAAGGGAGGCAGGCCACTAACCTAAATAATGTTCTTTTAAAGTTTGATAAAAACTCGTTTAGTGGTTCTTAAGATGTGGCTTCCAACGGACCGATAGAACGACTTTTGCTCATTGTGATTCCCCCTATTTCAAAGTATTTCCAGATAAGTCTGAACATATACAGACAGATCGTCACTCTCATGCAAGGTGACTAAAAGTAAAGTGCACTGCCATTCTGAGATGAGCTCGGAAAGAGAAGGAGAAAGTGAAGGTAGGGGATTGAGAGAGAGAGAGAGAGAGAGAGAGAGAGAGAGAGAGAGAGAGAGAGAGAGAGAGAGAGAGAGAGAGAGAGAGAGAGAGAGAGAGAGAGAGAGACTTAAAACTTTTTGAAACTTGAAACTTTTTTTTATTAGGGACAAAGATTTGATACTAATGGAAGATAAAGGTAAAAGTAGTCCCATAGCGTTGTGGCCGTAGGGGAGCGTGATGTTGGAGATCACATTTATCTTGGGCCAGCGTAATGAGGGTGATGCCCATCTCTCTCCCTCGCTGCTTTACCTTCCCCACCCTTAAGAGAGTAGGTACTCAGTCACAGTTGAGTCAACTGGGGGCGTTGTTATTTGTCGCTTCAGGTTTTGCGGTCACCCATCCAAGTGCTAACCGCACTGGACGGTGCTTAACTTGCGACACAATAGCGAGTGCTCCAACCACTGCCAACCTGTCCCTTAACAAATTAACATAGTAAATAACCTTTAACTTAGAAAGCATATAACTCACACACACATGCACTCAAACACATGCACACACAATCACACCAACATCTTTATCATTATCTCTAAACAATTTTAGGCACCTCCTCCCCCATACCCTTCACCCTTATAATAATAATAATAATAATAATAAAACTAATATTAATAATAATAATAATAATAATAATAATAATAATAATAATAATAATAATAATAATAATAATAAATTAATTAATTAATTAATTAATAATTACATGAATTACTGTATGCTCATATATGTTGTTTTTCTTTAAATTTTATTTTATTTACCTTATTGTCCCTTTTTCCATAGGGTAATTCTGGGCCGCCTCCCATGGGAAATGCGTAGTAGCAGACTGTGGCGCGCCCAAACCCAACCTACCTAACATTATTTGTGATTTTGAAATGTTGTTGGGGGAGCAAACCGAGACGTTGTTTGAGTCGAAAGTAAATAATATTCGGAGAAACATAACGCCCAGATGCTGGATCGAACCCACACCTGTCAGGCGTCATTGGTTTCTGGCTTGTGGACAAGGCAAGTTAGTCCCGCCTAATAGCCCAATTGGCCCCAACGCTCGCTTATACATCACTTTTATAATTAATTTCGCAAATGCCTACATATTTTACATTTGAAAGTAAACAGTGTGTCGCAATGTTTACACTCCAGAGGGAGAGAGTTTCATACACTAGCTCCATTAAATAATGATAGGCTATTTTTGTATAAATCAATGCGAGAGAGGCGTAGTTTATAATTATAAAGTCTATGCCCATCAACTGGTTTAATAAAAAGTGTATCAAGATATTGTGCAGGTGTTTTTCCGTGTGTGATTTTGAACATAAGGATAGCTGTATTAAATATAAATTGTTTGTGAAGTGGTAATATTCAGAGTTCTTTATATTTCTCATTAGTTGTAACATCTGTATTTATATTTTAAGATTTATAAAGTAGTTTTATTGCTCTTTTATGAAGACTATTTAGATGTTTAATTTGAGCGTCATTGGCATTACACCAAATAATCGATGCATAAGTAAAATGATACATTCAGTGGGCATAGAAAAAAGATTTTAATGCATCAGCTGTAACAAAATGTCAGTTTATTTAGAAGGAAAAGTTTTTTAGAATTTTTTTTCACAGATATGGTTAACGTGTGACCGGCAGCTAAAATCACAATCGATGATTATGCCTAGCACCTTATGTTCATGAGCTTGCTCAATACTGTACGACCCTAAGTTTAGATTAAGGGAAAAAGATCCATTTTGGCGTTTTTGCCCTGTAGTGAGAAGCATACTTTTGCTTTTATTAGGATTTAATTTCATTCTATTGATGCAACACCAGTTATCAATTTAATTTATGCTTATTTGAAGACTTTGCTCCACCTGATGTAGATTTGCATTATGAGTATGGAGGGATGAATCATCAGCAAATAGATCAAGATTAACATTTTGTGTAAGAAAAGGGGGCATGTCATTGATAAATGTACAGAATAAAATAGGACCAAGGATCGATCCTTGAGGAACTCCACAAATTACATCACCAGAAGAGGAAAAGGAACAATTGGTGTATACTGTTTGATAAATATGTTTATAAAAATAATACAGATGCAGAACTTTAAAAATAGAATTTTAACTTATTTATTAAGATGTTATGGTTAACTAGGTCAAATGCCTTTTTAAGGTCAAGAAAATAGAGAGAGAGAGAGGTAAGATAAGATAAGATAAGATAAGATAACAATTTTATTTTGCAAGGGCAAAAGAGTAGGCGCTGAAGGCATTTTAAAAAATATATCTTGACCTTGGGGCTAGTAACAATAATTATTAAATACCACAAATTAATGTTATAACATTAAGGAATTCGTAGGTGCATGCCGTATTGCTATGTGGTTGTGATGAAGAAAATGGCAAAATGGTTATTTTACGCTGAGTGACGATTTAAAATGAAACAACTGCTTTATTTTCCTGTATTTTGTATTTGTTCGCAACAGTATTAATATACGAAACTGCAACGGAACAAGGAGGATCCATCATTATTTTTGCATTGACGGCATTGCCTGCAGAGTACTTTCGCCGTATTTCTTGTCAGTCCGACCTGCAAATCCCTGGTAGTTTCGAGTAAGCTGAAACTTTCTGTTTGAAATCAAAACATAATTCAACTCAAAAGAACAAACGGAAACACTGTCTCACTTTTTTTTCTTCTGACGGAAATACTCAAAACTGAACATTCCCGCACAAAACTGACATTTGACCTTTCGATTGTGTTCGGGAGGTTGCAGACGTTTTATCTTCGAATTTGTGGGGTGATTTATGTTGAAAAATAAATAGTTAACACACATTTTAAATACACAATCTTTGGAAATACTTTGTATTTCATTATAGAAAGCAGTCAAGTTATAAAAACCAAGTTTTCAAGCGAATCCTGGAATCCCCTAAATAATGAAAATTGCAGTCCCTAGACAATGAATTGTTCACGTAAATAATGCATTATTTAGCAACATCTTCTAAATAACACTTTATTTAGCAAATTCTGCTAAATAATGCATTATACAGGTAAACAAATAATTATTTAGAAGCATTCCTAAATAATACATTTTTTAACACAATCTGCTAAATAATATAGGTAAATATTTTTTTGTTATTTAGCAACAATGCTTTATTTACCTATATCATGATTTATTTACGTAAGCAATGTATTGTTTCGGTAAATAATAAGATATTTATGAAGAAAATATATTATTTAGAGAAATATTACATTGTTTGTAAACAAATGATTAAATAGAAATAACGAGTATTTAGCTAAAAGTGGTAAAAAACACCGAAAAAATTCGCAAGTAAATATTTTACAAAGAGAATCCCATAGACGCGAGGGATGGTAAATCGCAACCAAGGATTTTAGCCGCGCCTTTTACAATTCTTTCAATTTGAAACATCTCGCCCGAAGTGGCGCCTCCAAACCAGACCGTGATGCCGAAGCACATGATACTCTCAATCACGGCGCAATATAAGTGCGCCAGTATCGTCTGGTTAAGTCCGAGACTCTTCAGCTGTCTCAAGAAGTCGAGGCGCTGCTGGCACTTTTTGATGATGGACATGATGTTGTCCCACGGCAGGTTGCTAGAAATGAACGAGCACCAGCCAACAAGCCGCCCGACCCTCTCGCGAAATGAACTTTCATTTTCACCGGAGATAAGCCTATGAATTATAGTATCGTCGGAGAATTTGACAACTAGCACAGACGGATCTGACGTTTGTGAAGAGCGTAAATACAAGCGGTGACAGAACACAACCTTGCGGGGCCCCAGTACTGGGGACTCGAGAGCATGATGTAGCATTACTGACTCTCACCTCCTGTGGTCGGTCCAACAGAAAATCAAGGACCCAATGGCAAATGGAGAGATGGACGTTCAACGACGTCGGTTTATCAAACAGTTTATGAGGGAAGGTTGTATTAAAAGCAGAACTAAAATCAATAAAGAGTACTCTGGCGTACGTACGCGAGTTCTCCCGATGTTGGAGGATGTGATGAAGGCCCAGAGCGACAGTGTCCTCAATTGACCTATTTGTATGGTATACCTAGTTACATGTAGGCTTAATTAGCCTAGGTTTTCCATTAACTTATTCTTTCATCAATTATCCTATTTTCCCCCATGAACTTACATTTTTTACCCAATTACATTAACTTACACCTTTTCCCAATTACCCTATTTTCCTTTTGATTTACATTGTAATCAGTATTACAATAGTTTTCCTATTAACTTACACTTTTTAGCAATTATCCTGCTTCTACATTAACTTACGCTTTCATCAATATTACCATAGTTTTCCCAGTAACTTATACTTTCATGAACTACCCTAATTTTGCCATTAACTTACACTTTCATCAATTACCCTAATTTCCCATTAACTTACATTTTCATCAATTACCCTTGTTTTTTCATTAACTTACATTTTAATCAATTACCCTAGTTTTTTTCATATAACTTTCCTTAATTACCATAGTTTTCCCATTAACTTAAGCTTTCATCATTCGCCTTAGTCTTGCCATTAACTTACATTTTCATCAATCACTCTAGTTTTCCCAGTAACTAAAACATTCATCAATTACCCTAGTTTAGAAATTAACTAACACTTTCATCAGTTACCCTAGTTTTCTCATTAACGTACCTTCATTAATTACCTTTGTTTTCTTTCATCAATTAGCCAATTTTTGCCATTAACTTACACTTTCATCATTTAGTCTAGTTTTGCCATTAACATACACTTTCATCAATTAGCCTAGTTTTGCCATTAACTTACACTTTCATCAATTAGCCAAGCTTTGCTATTAACTTACACTCTTATCATTTAGACTAGTTTTGCCATTAACTTACACTTTCATCAATTAGACTAGTTTTCCAATTAAAATCCTTCCTCAAAAACCCCTAAGATCAGCCTAAGGCATTATGTAATTATAGTGCACTCAAGGGCATGTTTCATCTTGACTTCAGCGCTCAGCAAGCTGTGCTGTGCTGTGCTGTGCTGTGCATGCGATTGTCGCTGGTGGAGGGGTGGGGATGGTGGTGGGGGATCAGTGCTCTGAGCCGCGCTGTGATCTGGAATGCGCCCTATAGATAGATAGCATGGCTTTGTGACATGGAATTTTAGCGATCATCATCATCATCATCATCATCATCATCATCATCATCATCATCATCATCATCATCATCATCATCCATAGCAGCAGCACCATCATCACTACCACCTCCACCATCATCACCATCATCATCATCGTCGTCATCATCGTCCTCCTCCTCCTGCTACTATTCCTCCTCATCATCATCGTCATCATCATAACCGTCATCGTCATCATCACTGTCGTCGTCGTCATCACCATCATCATAACCACCATTATCATTGTCATCATCATCATCATTGTAAATATTGTCGTCGTCATCATCATCATCATCGTCGTCGTCGTCATCGTCGTCAATGTCATCATTAACATCATCGTCGTCATCAATGTTATCATTAAAATCAGCATCATCTTCATCAAGAGATAACGTTTTTTTACAAATAATATTACATATAAGAATACATAAGAATTACATAAGAATGCAGGGTCTGCCCTTCAGATCGCTAATACGTCCGTGTGGTGTTAATTTTAGGAAGATGTGCTAGAGCAACAGCGCTCGTAATTTAAACATGTATCGCCCCATTGCCATACCTTGTAAATCACCATCTATCGCGCGTCCCTGTTGAAGAAAACTTCAACACCAAACATGACAAGAGCACGGGGGGGATGTTGAACGTTAGCACAACATGCTTCAACACAGCTATAGATAGATAGATAGATAGATAGATAGATAGATAGATAGATAGATAGATAGATAGATAGATAGATAGATAGATAGATAGATAGATAGATAGATAGATAGATAGATAGATAGATAGATAGATAGATAGATAGATAGATAGATAGATAGATAGATAGATAGATAGATAGATAGATAGATAGATAGATAGATAGATAGATAGATAGATAGATAGATAGATAGATAGATAGATAGATAGATAGATAGATAGATAGATAGATAGATAGATAGATAGATAGATAGATAGATAGATAGATAGATAGATAGATAGATAGATAGATAGATAGATAGATAGATAGATACTTCAGCGTATGAGAGTATAAACCGAGGTCTATTTTGTGCACGCACGCCCGCATTCCATCTCAAGGACTTCTAAATATGCTGACGCTCCTCGTGTCCTAGAGTGAGTACTGGCAACACAAATACACTCAGCATGCACTAGGTCCATTCTCCCCGTTTCCTGGTCGCCCAGGATTGTGCTCTGTCGCTTGGGCTTCAGACTGTGCGCCCAAAGGATGCAAGTGGGCGCCTCAGGGCGGCTTGAGTGACGTGAGATCCTGTATCGCCAAGCGCCTTGAGCAGCTCTTGAGCTGGAAAAGCGCTATATAAGAGCGATTCAATAAACACATAAAAATTTGCTCAAGACAATGGTGATCCGCCACTACCCCCACCCTCACCCCCATCTTCCCCCCACCCTCCTCTCTTCCCTCCTCCTACTTCCACTATTTAAGACGATAACCCTCCTTTAGGACAAATTTCCCGTCGATTGCAATTTTATTTTTTTTAAGTACTAGCACTGGTGATTTGTATTGTTTCGACTTGTTTTTGCTAAAGTTAGCATTCTTTTTGGTGCATCCATTTGTTTCTCATTATTGCCAATGTCCTGTCTGTCAAGTCCTCTATCTGGTGCATCCATTTGTTTCTCATTATTGCTAATGTCCTGTCGAGTCCTCTATCATCTTCTCTACCTTCCAAAACCGCTCCAACCCTCTCTGTCTCTGTCTCTCTCTCTCCCTCCCTCCCTCTCTCCCTCACTCCCTCTCTCACTCCCTCTCCCTCTCTCTCTTCCTCTCCCTCCCTCCCTCCCTCCCCCTCCCTCTCTCTCTCTCTCTCTCTCTCTCTCTCTCTCCCACCCGTATTAATATACGGGCTTGAACAGTTTTAAGTACACAGGCGTGCTCTAGCCCACACAGGCTGCTTTCTAGACAAATTTTAAGTAAAATGGTTAGGGTAAAGGTTAGGGTTAGGAGACGAAATTGGTCCTTTTTTTCTTTCTTTTTTTGACGAAAAGATACATTTTTTAAATTTAATTCTTACTCCTTTTTTGGATGAACTTTGCGCTCTTTCCGTAAAACAAAAACCGCTTTCGCTTTCTGATGACTACCTTTCATCCCAAACCCTGCCCCTTGGGGTCATGAGCAATCTTGCCACTGTAGATTGTTCTAACCCATAAAAGGGAAAAGTGAAAGCCCCAGTTGAAAACCTGTCTTGCCTTTGTAGGCATGACTGATTCAATGCGGCAACAGTACCCCCGTTGGAGTGCCGGGGGTTTCAGTATAAATAGTATCCCCACTTTCCGGAAATTTAGTGCTTTAAATTCCCACTGTCGCTGTCTTCCTCATTTGCTCTTTCCCATTCCTGATCTGTCCTATCACTCTGCTATACTATCTTCTTCTTCGCTAGATCAATGACCTACCTTTTTTCTTGAAAACTCTTCCTGGACAAGACTCCTTGTTTGTGTATGAGGTCTGTTGGATCAGCTTGGGAGTGTTGGACGCTTTCTGCCGGGTGGTCACTAGGGCTTCATATGATGTTATTATTTAGCACTATAGGCATTTTATATGTATGTGTTTTGTTGATGATTTATAATGATGTTTGTATTCTATTTTGTTTTTGTAACAGGGGGTTCGAGTAGTTGGGGTAAAGCCTCAGCCGTCCCCTGCGTGGGATGTCTTTATTGTAAAGTGACTGGCCGGTGGAGGGCATTCAATTTTCCCACTAGGGTTCTTTCGGCAGATCTTTTATGCGGATTGGAGGTTGTCCGGTCCTGATTTGGCTCGGAAGAGTCCGCTGGACCTAAAACAACAATCAATCAATCAATCAATCCCAAACCCCAATGTGCCTCGAATACAGACTTTGTGTGCTTGTGTGTGTGTGTGTGTGGGTGTGTGCGTGTGTGGGGGTGTGTGCGTGTGTGTGTGGTATCTTTGTATCGTCAAATTCCACTTAGCTGAGTTTATGACACTCAGACGCTATTTAACGAGCAAACAACAGCCACACAGACGCACAAACCTCGGCCACGTGAATTCCGCCTTTGGAAAGAGGGTGATTTTGGAGTATGTGTGCACGTGTATGCGTGTGCGTGTGTGAATGCTGAATCGTCTCTGTATGTGTGTATACACTAAACCATCCATATCTGTACATCGCGAAATGAAAACTCTTGCCAACAAGCAGCCGCACTGCATGTTATATTTCGTTATTTGTGAGGGTATGTGGTGAGAGAGTGGGAAAGGGAGAGAGACAAGGAGAAAAAGAGACAGACAGATAAACAGACAGACAGATGGGGAATTGGATGTGGATTGAATTGGATCATTTAATAGGGCACAGTTTAGTCTTACAACCTATGTGTGTGTGTGTGTGTGTGTGAGAGAGAGAGAGAGAGAGAGAGAGTGTTTATAAGTGAGACGCCACGTACCGTGAAATATCTGCGCTATATAAATTGTTGTGTTACGTATTTAGGTTTCAGTGTGCGCGAGCGTCAATGCGCGCGTGTGCGTGGATGTCTGTGTACAGTGTCTGTAAGTCTGTCAGTCTTATTTTTAGTCAGTCAGTCAGTTTTATTATTTTATTTTATTTTATTTTATTTACTTTATTGTCCCTTTTTCATAGGGAAATTCTGGGCCGCCTCCCCTTAAGAAAGCGTAGTCGCAGCCTGTGGCGCGCCCAAACCCAACCTACCTAACATTAGTTGTGATTTTGAAATTTTGCTGGGGGAGCAAACCGGAGTACCCGGAGAAAACCCCCGAGACGTTGCCCGAGTCGAAAGTAAATAATATTCGAAGAAACATAACGCCCAGATGCTGGATCGAACCCACACCTGTCAGGCGCCATTGGTTTCTGTCCTGTGGACAACACAAGTTAGTCCCGCCTTAGTCCACTTGGCCACAACACTCGTATGTATAAAAACATCCAAATAATCAACGATTGTTTATTTTACGTCAGTCACAAGTATAAACATGCAAACCAATTACCAGTCTCCTTAGGAACGTCACTTTAGTTGTCTGCGTGTATAAAGAAAACACTGTGCAAGAGTAAAAACAGAGAGAGAGAGAGAGAGAGAGAGAGAGAGAGAGAGAGAGAAAGAGAGGGAGACAGAGACAGAGAGACAGAGAGAGTGTGTATGTGTGTGTATGAGTGTGTGCGTACGGGTGTACAATATTTTGTTTACGTGCGTGCGTGTGCGTAAAAAAGAGAGTGAGAGAGAGTGTGTGTGTGTGTGCGTGTGTGTGTGTGTGTGTGTAGGTGACTATGTGCGTGTTCTTTTCTCTGTTCTATGTCTAAACATAAAAAAGAACAGCAGTTTGTAAAAGTCAGAAGTAAAACATCCAGTTGATTGATTGTTGATTGATTGATTGTTGCTTTAGGTCCAGCGGACTCTTCCGAGCCAAATCAGGACCGGACAACCCCCGATCCGCATAAAAGATCTGCTGAAACAACCCTAGTGCGAAAATTGAATGCCCTCCACCGGCCAGTCACTTTACAATAAAGACATCCCATGCAGGGGACGGCTGAGGCTTTACCCCAACTACTCGAACCCCCGGTTACAAAAACAAAATAGAATACAAACATCATTATAAATTATCAACAAAACATATACATATAAAATGCCTATAGTGCTAAATAATAACATCATAGGAAGCCCTAGTGACCACCCGGCAGAAAGCGTCCAACACTCCCAAGCTGATCCAACAGACCTCATACACAAACAAGGAGTCTTGTCCAGGAAGAGTTTTCAAGAAAAAAGGTAGGTCATTGATCTAGCGAAGAAGAAGATAGTATAGCAGAGTGACAGGACAGAGCAGGAATGGGAAAGAGTAAATGAGGAAGACAGCGACAGTGGGAATTTAAAGCACTAAATTTCCAGAAAGTGGGGATACTATTTATACTGAAACCCCCGACACCCCAACGGGGGTAACAAACAAACATCCAGTTAACCAACAGTTTGACGTAAACCACGAATAAGCCTTTGCTAACTATCTACATGGAAGCGTAGCTGAGACTCGCCAAAGCTTACGTTTGCCTCTAACTAGTGAGAGGTAATCTGCCAGTCTCAGATACGCTGTGTGAAAAAAAAAGGTTTGCGAAGAAGATTTTTCAAGTTTTTTTTTGTGTTTGTTTTTGGTAGCTTTATCAAGAAAAAAGGTAGGTAACTGGTCTAGAGAAGAAGATAGTATAGTAGATAGATAGAACAGAGTAGGAATGAGAAAGAACAAAGGAGAAAGACAGCGACAGTGGGAATTCAAAGCATTAAATTTTCCAGAAAGTTGGGATATTATTTATACAGAAACCCCCGGCGGGAGGGGGGGGGAAGGAGGAAAGAGAGAGAGAGAGAGAGAGAGAGAGAGAGAGAGAGAGAGAGAGAGAGAGAGAGAGAGAGAGAGAGAGAGAGAGAGAGAGAGAGAGCTTGCATGACGCCTGTTTAGGCAGGCCTACGTACGCGTACAACACTAATCCAACATTGTTTTGACATCACCAGTTTTTATAAAACCCACAAAAACACCTCTATAGCTAGTTAGCAGCTTCATTAGGAGGTTGTTACCGTCGTTCCCACTTCCTTATAACACGACACGGAGCTTAGAAGCACCAACGATAATGCGTAACGGTGCTTCTGAAAGAAGACTGCGTGCAAGCTGATTACAGCAGACACCTTCTTTTTCCCTTTAACAAGCACGTTGCTTAGTGGGCTAGGAATTTCCGGGCTCAGATTCTAAAACAGAGGCTATTTACCTTGATTGGTTAGCCCTGCCCATCTGATCAGCTTTTTCTTACAACTTTCTTTGAACTCAAATCAAATATTATCATTCATTCTCCTGCAAATGTTAGTCTGTAGTCTTGTCAACTCGGTCCACTCGGCGGCAGGGATAGCTCAGTGGTCAGAGCGCACGACTTGTGTGAGTGCGTATTGGGCGACGTGGGTTCGAATCCTGACTTCAGCCAACTATTTTGTGATTGCTGGATATTACGGGCCAGCGCCTTGAGAAGCTCTCTGAGCTTGTAAGTGCGCTATATAAGAGAAATCTCTTCTTCTTCTTCTTCTTCCACTGAATGCAGCTTTCTCCGACAGCCAGTTGTATTTATTCGTTCTTTTACAGCTCAAGCCGCTGTCCGATGCAGGAAATCCAATCCGCTCCAGAGGCGCTCACATTCTTGCCGTAGGAGCTTCGTCTGACGAATAGGGACCAGACAACTGAGGAAATGTCCTGGGCCACATTCTTCAAGCCGTAGTCCCTTGTGACACCGTGGGTTTTTTTTTTTTTTTTTTTTTTTTTACATTTAAAGATATAATGTGTTACACTCTCTGGTGAATACTTACCCATCAAGATAAGCTGTTTAGACCTTTGGAAAGTTATTGCTAGACTGACTGCCATTTTGTTTAAAAATACTTAAAGTGTTTCAAAAGTGTAATTTCAATTAATTGCCTAAAATCACGTAAATGTGTGACCATCGTCATCATCATCATCATCATCATCATCATCATCATCATCATCATCATCATCATCATCATCATCATAAAGACATGAAAATTCGAGTTTACGTTTGAAGGCTATCTGATGAATCTTTAAGTTCAAGACATCCCCGTAGGTTTATTAACATTAACACTAAACTATCCAGGGGCCAACTGCGTAAGAACAAACCAAGATGGCATAGACCTGGGGTTGTGGTATTCAGAAAGCATTTACCCATTTATCCGCGAAGCTGTACAGTACGGTACGGAATTACCCACCGCTTCGCGGATTTCTTCACTGGGTATCTGCTTCCTCACTACCACCCTTAAACGGCATAATCGCCATCAAACAATCAACCCCCCAAAAAAATCAACAAACCTCTTTTTTTTAACGCAATCCTTTTACTCTTTTGTACGTTTTGCACTCGCAAAACAAACCAAAACAACAACAACAACAACACAGCAACAGCAACAACAGCAAAAACAAATATTCAAACTCCCTTTATAGCAGCTGAGCTCTATGTAGACTACTCTCTCTTGCAAACTAAAATGTATGACCCAGTATGATATCAATAATGAAATTATTATCTCCCAGATATTTCCTTAATAATCAAAACCATCAGGGCTTCCTTGATAGAAATAATATCATGAAACAGTTTTAGTGGAATTTAATAGTTTAGGTTTTCTTTTAAGCATCTCGTGTCTGTAAGATTGTAGAATGGGGTTGTGGGTCATGACGGGTGTGGGGTGGGAGAGAAACAGTGTGTGCGTCGCGAAAGGCTTTGTGTTGAGGGATGAGGAGTGACTTCTGACAGAGAGAGAGAGGGGAGGATGGAAAGAGAGAGAGGGAGGGAGAGGTAGAGAGAGGGGGGGGCGAGAGGGATGGAGAGAGAGAGTGAGAGTGCCTGTCACAGAAGGCTAGATTTAGATCCTGCACTAAGACTTCACGCCTTAAATAGTTCATCCTGCTGTAGCCTTTGTAAATTAAAGTCGATGCCAAGCAGACGACGCAAGTCAGTTGTGTGCTAAGCATGTGTACACTAACGCTGGCTCAGTTAGGCAGTGACCTCATTCAGCTGACGTATGGTCAGAGAGACACCCGCTAGATGCGCCACTTGTAGTACTAGTTTTCGCTGGGCTTGTGCTGACCACTACAAAAGGTAGTCATTCTGTGCCTAACTCTCACACTAGACAGAGCAACGCTCTGAAAGATCTCTAGCAGAAGACTAAAGCAGAGACGGGTGAAATTCAATTCAAACTAGTTTAGCCACAGCCTGACATTGTCAAAAAGACGAGCAGGCATCGTTGGCCCGAGGCAGGAGGAAGACCACTAAGCGTCAATCCTGACATTCGGCCTGCAGTGGAGCATCTAGCACTGAGCTACAATAGCCCTATAGTCTACAACCAAGAAGGAGACACCATCACCACACCTCAAACTGCAGTTTAGTGACAACGAAAGCGTGCACCCACACTGACATAGAAGGACTGTGCGGTAGTCCACTCTCCTGAAACCAACAATAGGACAGACAGAACAAATAGCCTAATGATGAGACATTAGCAAATATCAAGAACAGTAGCAGCATAGACCCATCAAGGAACGAACTATTTGAAGTGAATTTGGACATTTAAGTTAAGAGTGTTTAGAAAATTATGTATAGAGTAGAGGAAATAAATGTGTGATATTTACTGTTAACAAGATTAGTGGCTGGACTACCTATGTTTCATAGCCGTGCGAGAGCTAGTGTGTCAGTGAATCTTTACCGTTTTCTCCCCATCTCTATAACCCTATCCGCACGCAAACTTGTTTTTTCCAACCTAGTTCCAGTCATTCGCCCAAAAAGGCAATCATTGAAGTCGAACGAAGCTCTTCGATGTGTTACGAAATGATGCTTGCATGACTACGACTAGTTGACATTAAAAATAATCGGTGTTGCTTTTAATTCTGTTCGATTTACACAGATTTAGCATTTTGCAACGGTATACTTTGTTAATATGAGCATAATTATTATCGACCATATTTAATAGTTGCGTTTCTTGATTTGCATTTTGTTAGTTCTCAGCAGTAGGCTAATAATAGCATTCCCCATTTCCTGCCTAGAATCAAGTAGACACTGTTATACAGTATACATAGGCTTAATCTACATTATATAAGTCAGTCTCTGCGCAGCGAAAAAGCTCACTAGCTTAATATAATTATTAGACCTGTATTGTTTGTTTTATACGTAAATAAATGTATAAACTATATTATTCTAAGTAATACTATTTAGGCCTATACTTTATAATATTCGAATCTTTAAATTTCCGGAGAAGGACGAGTAGCCTAAGCGATTAAAAAAAAATATAACTCGAGATCAGAGTAAAATTAATAGCTTATTAGTTATTCATTTCTTACAGGGTCCAGCGGACTGCACAGAGCCGAACCAGGACCACAAAATCAAGACCACAACTTCGCTAGTAGTAGTAGTAGTAGTAGTAGTAGTAGTAGTAGTAGTAGTAGTAGTAGTAGTAGAAGTAGTAGTAGTAGTAGTAGTAGAAGTAGTAGTAGTAGTAGTATATGGTAGTAGTAGTAGTTTAGTTAAATCTTTAATTTGTTTGTTATTATTATTATTATTATTATTATTATTATTATTATTATTATTATTATTATTATTATTCCTACTTCTATTTAAAAAAAAAAAAAAAAAAGAATAGTGTGCTGCTGTGCGTGCTCAATGGTGTAAATATGATCAGTGACGTTTTGTTTGTTTTTGCTGAAGTTGGGTGTAACCCGAAATATTCAGATGGTGTTACTGGTTATTTTTTCTTATAGATTGACCGAAGTTTTCAGATGATTTATGGAAATTTCCGCCTGCCACGCAACATTTTTTTAATACGTGTTTCTCATTAAAATACATATCATTGAAATACATATAACAAATGTACTGTATCAGTTAAAAAGAATAATATTAGTTAAATAATTATTGCTTTGGTGCTTGCAATAAACATGTCACTGTTTTTTTAGGCCATTATAAACTTGCTTTGACTTGTTGTGCTGAAGGGACATCAACGTAACCATAGCGCTTTGAAGTTTTGTCATGGTTTTATTGTTGATATAGATGTGAAATCGTTGTATGTGTGCATTATGTGTTATGTATTATTTTTACTCTTTATTACTAATTGTGTCAGTATATTAATCATCATAAAATAATAATAACAACAACAACAACAACAACAATAATAATAATAATAATAATAATAATAATAATAATAATAATAATAATAATAATAATAATAATAATAATAATAATAATAATAACTGCTTCAAAATGCGAATCTCGACTTGACTTACAGTTTGAAGCTGTGCAGATCGAAACAGAATTAGATCTAGAAGCAACAGCGGCTATTTTTATGCACGGATGTTTCACCACAGGCTCTGAAGTCTTTTCTTTTGTCTTTGTAAACTTGTGGGCCTCCTACATACGTACGTAGTATAGTATGGGAGGCGAGATATAGCAAACGCGCGCGCATTTGCGCAAATGCGAGCGCACTTGCGAGCGCATTTGCGCGCGTAAATGCGAGCGCATTTGCGAGCGGTGCGCGCATTTGCGAGCGCAAATGCGAGCGCATTTGCGCGCGTAAATGCGAGCGCACTTGCGATTTGCTATATTCCGCTCCATACACGTAAAAATTATACCCGGAAAAGAATGTGTCTGTGAAAGAATTTGAGACGTGCACAAATTAAATATTTCTTGCATTTATTATTAATAATATTTGTAATAATTAGTGAAAACTAGCACTACTAAACTTAATATCATTCATGAAATAAACTTATCATAACATTAAGGACGATTAATAACTACTTTTCTTACCGTGATTCAACATTCACCAAACTAATGCGGATAAATACAAAATATCTAGGTCGGAGATCTACAAAAAAACATGTGTTCATTTTCAGTTCCTTTCCGTTGACAGTTTTCAGCAAAACCCTCATAGCAACGGGCGTAGCAAGTGCGCTCGTAGCAACCGCGCGCGCAAATGCGAGCGCACTTGCGAGCGCAAATGCGAGCGCATTTGCGCGCGTATTTGCGCTCGCATTTGCGAGCGCAAATGCGCGCGCGTTTGCTATATCTCGCCTCCCATAGTATAGTATGTAACTGAGGCCTACGAAAGACGAGACTTCCCAGCCTGTGGTTTCACGTAGTCCTGCCAGCATTCGTTCGTAAAACATCGGATAGCATCGCTCGACTCTGAGAGCTTCATTCGACTTCGGTAATTTCCTTTTTCGTCGAATGACTGGAACTAGGTTGGAAAAAACAAGTTCGCTATCCGCACACAGACCGAGCTAAACTTATAAATGTATTTAAGATTAGTCATAGGGTGATTACACTAGCCGATCCCCGCAGACAAAGATGAGTGGGTAATAGCATTCCATTGTGCAGAGCCCAGTAACAATAGACCTACCGTCACAGTGCCTGTGGCGTGTGTTTGTGAGAGAGAGAGAGTGTGTGTGTGCGTTTGTGTGTAACTGTCTATGAGCGTCTCTCTCTCTCTTTCTTTCTCTTTCTTTCTCTCTCTCTCTCTCTCTCTCTCTCTCTCTCTCTTATACAGTCACTGAGGTTAGAAATGGAGGCGAAGAAAATGAGAACCAGCAGGCGGTTATAGTTGTAAAATCTGGCAGTAATCATGCCGTCTTAATCTATATTCAGAAACCGGAAGAAGAAGAAGATGATGAGGAGGAGGATGAAGAAGAGGAAGAGGAGCAGGATGAGGAAGAGAAAATAAAGAAGGAGAAGGAGGAAGAAAAAGAGGAGAAGGACGAAGAAGAAGAAGAAGAAGAAGATGAAGAAGAAGAAGAAGAAGAAGAAGAAGAAGAAGAAGAAGAAGAAGAAGAAGAAGAAGAAGAAGAAGAAGAAGAAGAAGAAGAAGAAGAAGAAGATCAAGAAGAGAATGAAGAAGATCAAGATGATGATGATGAAGGAGGAGGAAAGGAGAAGAAGAAGAAGAAGAAGAAGAAGAAGAAGAAGAAGAAGAAGAAGAAGAAGAAGAAGAAGAAGAAGAAGAAGAAGAAGAAGAAGAAGAAGAAGAAGAAGAAGATGATGATGATGATGATGATGATGATGATGATGATGATGATGATGATGATGATGATGATGAAGGAGGAGGAGGAGGAGGAGGAGAGGGAGGATAGGATAAGGGTAAAAAAGGAAGGAAATAAGAAGAACAACAACAAGAAATAAGAACAAAAAGAGCAAGATCAGGAGGAGGAGGAGGAGAATAAAGAATATCTAAGAACAACAGATAAGAATGTATGTCTGTCTGTCTCTCTGTCTGTCTGCCTGATTGTCTTTTGTCTGTCTGTTAGTAAAGTGTATCTTGACCCAGTGCAAATTATAGGGCTGAAGAAAATAAATGTACTGGAGGAAAGAAAGAAATTCGAGAAACCAGGCAAAGCACAAGTACACAGACAGTGTGACACTAATTGATAATCAGGATGTCCAGATAAAAAAAACCAATGCAACGACAGGTTCGAAACCACATAATCGCTATTATCCACATAAAAATTGACCATAAGATGGTATTTCTTTTGGGCCTTCCTTCTTCTGGATCTCATTTATTTTGTGGACGGGAAGCTGCAGAAGAAGAAGAAGAAGAAGAAGAAGAAGAAGAAGAAGAAGAAGAAGAAGAAGAAGAAGAAGAAGAAGAAGAAGAAGAGAAATAGAATTTATAATAAAATACATACAACAAAAAAAAACAAAGAGAACTGATTTCTGAGCCTCACAAGTTAGTCTTCTACCGAAGGAAAATAAGACAGTTTTGTACAATTTAGACAAGTCTGATTTTCAGTGGTTTTGGCGCACTGCAAACTGCTTTGCTGAGACTCGCGGTCGCTTATACTTTTGTCTCTCTCACTACTGTGAGAGGTAGTGGGAGAGTCTCGGGTACGCTGTAGGTGCTTTTGGTACTCGTGGTCATTACAGGGGGCTGAAGCTACGATGGATTGGTATTGGAGTCGATCAGTTGTTGCACTTTACTACATACTCTGAAGGGGGCGATCCAGCGTCTCCTGTATTATGTACGCCTTTGCGATTGCAAGTGACTATTACAACAAGATAAAAGTTAAAATACAACGTTTAACCTTTTAAGAGTTACGATACACTATTTAAGATTCAAGATGCAAGATTTAAGATACACGATTTAAGATACAAGATTTAAGATACACGATTTAAGATTCACGACACACGATTCAAGATACAAGATTTCAGTTACACGATTTTAAGATTCACGAGACACGATTTAAGATTCAAGATTTAAGATTCACGATACATGATTCAAGATTTAAGATACATGATTTAAGGTTCAAAATACAGAGACTATAAACCGAGGACTAGTCTGCACGCACGCATGCATTTCATCGCATAGACTTTAAAGATCCTGACGCCCATGTGCTAGACGGGCGAGTGCCGGCTACCCACATAAACCCACTAGGTCCCTCCCTTCTCCCTATCCCCGGTCGCTCAAGATTTGCTCAGTGGTCTGGGCGTCAGACTATGCGCCCAAAGGTTGCAAGTGGGTGCATCGAGCGGCTTTGAGTTAGATCCTGTATCGGCCAGAACCCTGGGAATCTCTTGTGCTGAGAAAATGCGATAGAACAGAACGATTAAATTTTAAACAAATAATAAAATTCAAGATACTAGATTCAAAATACAAGATTTGAGATAGAAGATACCGGATGCTTTATACAACGATTTTTGACAATTTGAATTTTGGCAGCAAGAAGGGATGCGCCATACACTCGTACGATTTCTCTTTCTCTTTCTTTTCTTTGCTTTCCTTGGTTTTTTTTTTTTTCGTGTTTTTTTTTTAACAAACATTGGTCTATTTTCAGTGGTACACCGTACGTTTTGTGCGATTCCTCCCGTTACAGAGTTAAGAGAGTCACTGGAACATCTGCATCTTACACGTTTGTACGTCTAATATTAATACTGGATGCTATACAGGTGCTTTTCATCCAAATCCTCAGTCAGGCTCAACGCACGGCGTTCGGAACCAACAAACATGCTCACCTGTTACATACACTCTCACATATACAACAAATACACATCTATCACTCAAACATGTGGTGTCAAGGCAAGGAGATCGCTATTAGAAGACTGGAAGGGAGGAGTAGCCTAGATTGTTACCGTCGTTGGACTTGTGCTTTTGTTATCACTCTGCAGTATTGCTGTGAAGATTACCCTGCGCGACATATTGCTGATGGTGAATAAGTATTACAAAAATAATAAGCCATTAGACATTAAATAATAAAAAGCGAACACGCGTTATGTGGGTTTTTTTTTTTTTTTTTTTTTTTAAAGCACATGAATTTGTGGTGGAAAGGGAGGTGACTGGTTCACGGCTTGGTAGAGATTGTCTACCTCCCATTTGTTGGTTAGTCTAGCTTTGGGTGGCTCCTGCTGTACAGAATCCTTTGGTGTGGCCATTGGGCTATGCGCAGGACAAGGCTACACGACATATGTTCTCCCCGCCTGACCATTCGTCTTCTGCTTTTGGTGGTTTTTTATTGATTGATTGATTGTTGCTTTAGGTCCAGCGGACTCTTCCGAGCCAAATCAGGACCGGACAACCCCCGATCCGCATAAAAGATCTGCTGAAACAACCCTAGTGGGAAAACTGAATGCCCTCCACCGGCCAGTCACTTTACAATACAGACATCCCACGCAGGGGACGGCTGAGGCTTTACCCCAACTAATCGAACCCCCGGTTACAAAAACAAAATAGAATACAAACATCATTATAAATTATCAACAAAATACATACATATAAAATGCCTATATTGCTAAATAATAACATCATAGGAAGCCCTAGTGACCACCCGGCAGAAAGCGTCCAATACTCCCAAGCTGATCCAACAGACCTCATACACAAACTAGGAGTCTTGTCCAGGACGAATTTTCAAGAAAAAAAGGTAGGTCATTGATCTAGCGAAGAAGAAGATAGTATAGCAGAGTGATAGGACAGAGCAGGAATGGGAAAGAGCAAATAAGGAAGACAGCGACAGTGGGAATTTAAAGCACTAAATTTCCAGAAAGTGGGGATACTATTTATACTGAAACCCCCGGCGCTCCAACGGGGGTACTGTTGCCGCAGTGAATCGGTCATGCCTATAAAGGAAAGACAGGTTTTCAACTGGGGCTTTCACTTTTCCCTTTATAGGTTAGAACAATCTACAGTGGCAAGATTGCTCATGACCCCAAGGGGAGCTTTTGGTGGTGAGCAGGACTATATTGTCGGCAGGCAATTTATGCACGTCAGTGGCAGTGACTTGTATGGAGTGTGGTGGCACTAGTAACCGGCAAACCGGTTTAACTATCTACGCGCTGCACAGCATTCCTGGGCAAATATGTATATGTTCATCTTACGAGGGATACATAAGAGAGACGGGAGTCAAATACTCCGCTCGGCTACAAAGCGAATAGGGGTTATATAATTTAAAAAAAAACTCAATAGGCTTTTTTTTTAAAGGAAATATTTATTGAAAAATTAAAAAGCAGGAAAGAATTATATATTAAAAGGCGAATAAGCTTACTGGTTATGTAATACAAACCGAATAGGCATTAATGATAAAAAGTAAATAAACATTACATGATTTTTTTTTACTACAGTAAATAAGCATTATGCTTATATCATAAAAAGCGAATATGGGTAATATAATAAGAAGCGAATAGGCATTATATAATAAAAAAGGAAAGAGACATTACATAATAAAAAGCGAATCGGATTTCTTGTGTTGCCAACCGAAGCAGACAGCTTTTTGATGAAAACCTTCAGCGTGAATTTATTGCATGACTGTTCACCACACCGGTTACTCCTGCGTCATCAACCGCGCTCGCTGATTGCACAGACTATCCCTTACCCGAGAAGAGAAACTCCGACGATCAATCTCACCAAAATAACTTTAAAAAACTGCACTGCACTGGGATGGCTTGGTAGCACAGTGGATATTTTGCTGGTTTCCTATGCCGAAGCTCGCGGGTTTGAACCCCGCAATTAGACAAACTTACGTGATTTAGTGACGAAAACTTTTTTTTTTAGGATACCGAGGGTTTTTTCCGGGTACTCCGGTTTCCTCCCTCCTTTTAATAATAGTATTGAATGCAGTCTATTTAAATTTTTAAAAAATAATAATAATGGATTTCTCTTCCGCCTTCTATCCTATTCCATCCTATCCTGTCCCGTAACCCGGAGGTCGTAGGGGCACCACAGATGATCGTTTAACCAGCATACTCCATCTTTCTCTGTCCTCAGCAGCCCTGATGGCTTCGTTCAGTGTCAAACCAGTCCATTCTCGAATGTTGTCCTCCCACCTCTTTTTCGGTCTGCCTCTTCTTCTACCTCCTTGCACTGTACCTTGCAGAATAGTCTTTGCAAGGCATGATGATCTGGTGACATGGCCATACCATCGGAGTTTCCGTTTCTTCACCACTGTGAGCATGTCATCGTGTTGTCCAATGGCTTGTGTGATGGTCTGTTGGACTTCGTCGTTGGTGATGTGTTGGGTACAGGGGTATACGTTACTACAGGTTCAACGACCACGTGCTCAGGGCCAAGGCGAGCCACACTGTATTCGTGGATTTCGGCTGTGGCCAACAGCCTGGAGAGGATTGGGCACCGCCAGGTCTTTTTTGCCCAAGACACACTGACTACATGATGGCACAATCCACTAATTCCGCCTTCTGTAATAGCGATTTTCTTAGATCGCCGCGCTTTGAGTTCGACTGAAGAAAAAGCGTGATAGCATCCTGTATTGTTGTTGTTGTTGTTGTTGTTGTTGTTGTTGTTGTTGTTGTTGTTGTCGTACTAGCTATTTCAGCCCCTGAAACACCTTGTGTTGTTAACTGTTGGAATTGTTCTTATTGAATTAATGTGTGTGTTGAATCGTTCTTATATAGCGCTTTTTCAGCTCAAGAGCTGCTCAAGGCGCTGGCCGATACAGGATCTAACTCGAGCCGCCCGATGCGCCCACTTGCAGTTTTTGGGCGCATGGTCTGGGGACTCGTGGACAACCATAACATAATTATGGGGAAGAAAGGACCAATGCTTACAGGGTGTGTTTATCATTATGTGTTTGGCACTCACCCGTCCAGAACTTTAAAGTCAGGACCTATGTGTCAACATAATTCATAGCTTCCAATATTTAGGAGCCATTGTATCAGACAACGAGTCCAGACAGGATGTCATCTCCAGGATCGCACGGACAACTGCTGCCCTGACGAGTTTGACGGGACCATCGGTCTGCATTCCAGAGTGGGACTGCTGCGCTCCCTTGTCATCTCCGTCTTCCTGTGTGCATGCGAGGCATGGACCCTCGCGGCAGATCTGCAGCGAAAAGTGCAGAGCATGGGGTGGAGTGCTGCAGAGGACTTCTGGGTATTTCCTGTGCACAGCACATCGCCGGCAGCGGGGACCCGCGGACCATCGCACAGGCCATTGGGCAATATGATGGCACGCTCGCAGTGGTAGGGAAACGGAGACTCCGATGGTATGGCCACGTCGCCAGAGCATCGGGCTTTGCGAAAACCATCCTGCAAGGCACGGTGCAAGGGGGCGGAGGAAGAGGGAGACAGATAGGGAGGTGGGGGTTGGAGGGGACGACATTCGCGAATGGACTGGTTTGGCAATGAACGAAGCCATGAGGGTTGCTGAGAACAGAGAAAGATGGAGTACGCCGGTTAAACGATCATCTGTGGTGCCCCAACGACCTTTGAATAAGGGATATGATAGGATATGATATGTAATTCCTGACGGACTCAGTCATCATTACGACAGTTACGAAAGTAATTATTATTTAACCAGCGGCGCGCCGTTTGCCTAAAACTGCTGTTATAGAGAGGAATGTACGAGATCCAGCTTCAGAACGATACACATTAAAATTTATGATAATTTGGAGAATCCAACAGAGACTGCATGACTGGTGCTTTTGAATTGGTTTTGATGTGGCTTTCCACCATGCATCAAATCAAACCTCTCTCTCTCCTGTGGCGATCGGTACCTCCGCCCCGCCAGTGTTGAATGGAACAGCTGCAGTTTTGATCCCCCCACGAGGAGTAAAGAACCACCCCCGTTACAAACTAACACAGGCAAAATGTGAATTGATGATACTTGGGATTCACACAGAGTATCTCCGAGTGATGATGATGACTCCACAAAGCTTACGTTTTATGATAGGTACCCGACGAGTTTCTGGTACACGATATGACTTTGGGGAGGCGGTGGGGGAGGGAGGGGGAAGGGAGGGGGAAGGGAGGCCTGGAGGATTTTACACAAAAGACAGCGACTTCTCCATCTCTGTAGAGAGAATGTCTGCTGTACGCGCACCACGTTGGCGTTGTTTGGAGTAACGCGTTACTTGTTAACGGGACTCAGAAGATAAACAAACAAACAACAATTGCCTTACGCTAGTCGATAGAAGCCGGCAGGTGTTGTGTAAAGTTATGGTTGTTTGTGGGACAGTTTACCCCGTGTTTTACTACTTCACTTTGTGCCTGGCAAAACAGGAGGAGGAGCGGTACGATGGTATCAACTTAGCCAACGGCGCGTAACACGCGTTTGTCACTGAGCATCACAAATTATGTTGCTCCTTTTTCCGCCGTTTCTATTCACACTTTTCTGCTATCCTATGCACCAACGGGAATCCCCACTATGTACTTCCGTTTTTTTTCTCCGCGTGTTTTAGTGAGTTATTTCCAAATATTCAAGAATAATAACATGTGTCACTGGCCACCTGTATCGTACCCTCACATATTTTTTTTTTCTGCAGTTTATTATCCCTTTCTATCGCCAGTGGCGCGCCTAAACCCTACCTACCTAACATTATTTGTGAATTTTTGAAAAATATTCGGAAAATCATAACGCCCAAATGCTGGCTCGAACCCACACCTGTCAGGCGCCATTGGTTTCTGGCTTGTGGACAAGGCAAGTTAGTCCCGCCTTAGCCCACTTGGCCACAACGCTCGCCTAACATATAGTCAGTTACTTCGTGTTTTGTGAAGGTTGCGACGGCGAAGCTATGGAAAACTACAAGAGTCTTCAGGTCCTGTTTCACTTTCTGTCGATGATCGACGCACCTCCGAAGTCGCCACAAATACAGGCCTCTACGATTGTTTTTTGCATCCTTTCACTGAGCATGTACTTCCTCCACCGTTTTTATACTTATCCCACTCGTTTTCTGGCTCTAACAATCGTCGTTTTCGGCAATTTGCCATATTTAAAAGTCACGCATCAAGCTTTGATAAAAGCAAAACAAGCTAGACCGGAACTTGGTTTCATGCTAACCTCGTTTTAATTATAATGGCGATACCCACGAGTTTTTATGAGAGGTGCCGGAAAGTTGTGAATAGTGCCGGGAGAGGAGAAGAGAGAGAGAGAGAGAGAGAGAGAGAGAGAGAGAGAGAGAGAGAGAGAGAGAGAGAGAGAGAGACAGAGACAGAGAGACAGAGAGAGACAGAGAGAGAGCGGGGAGAGGATGGGGATGGAGAGACAAATAAGGAAGAGACTGAAGGGCTGTGAATGCTGTGGAGTAGAAGTGTGGGATGTGAGGGGGGGGGGAGGGACGAAGAAAACGAAAGAGAGCGTGGGGGAGAGAGAGAGAGAGAGAGAGAGAGAGAGAGAGAGAGAGAGAGAGAGAGAGAGAGAGAGAGAGAGACAGAGAGAGACAGAGAAATAGAGAGACAGAGAGAGAGAAAGAGACAGAGACAGAGAGAGGCCTAGTAGCCCATGTTTCTAGTGAGCTGATTTCCTATGTCAAAGGTCGCGGGTTCACAGGGGACGCACATCAGTAACTTATAGGTACGAGACTTTCCGGTCACCGAGGGTTTTCTCTGGTAACTCCGGTTTCCTACCAACCTCCCTTCAATAATGGTACACTATTGTATGAACGCAGTCTGTCTAAAATTTGAAAATAAAATTCTATTTCCTTTCCGTCTTCTAGAAGCGACTTTGCCTTTACACCACATGTCTTGAGTGAAAAATGTGTGCGTGTTGTGGAAGTAGGTATGTTGATTACAGATCGCCCCGCTTCGAGTCTGATTTACGAATAAGGCGCGTATGGCGTCCATTATTATTATTATTATTATTATTATTATTATTATTATTATTATTATTATTATTATTGAGAGAGAGAGTGAGAGAGAGAGAGAGAGTGAGAGAGAGATACAGAAATAGAGAGAAGATGACGGATACGGATAGAAATAATGGAGAGGAGATAAAGAAGGGGGAGATAAAGCTGGTAATGGAGTCAACCACAGGCGCATTAACCAAGAAAAATGGACCCTCGGCAAGAATTGTGTGGGCCCATTCTTCTTGATTAATGCGCCTGTTCAAGTGTTCTCAAATACCTTCAGTTCTGAAGCAAATCTTTCAAATGACGCAGTTTAATCTTCCGCCATCTTTACCGTTTCATTTAATGCCTGTCTATCCTAGCCTATCCCCTAACTCGAAGGTCGTAGGGGCAACACAGCTGATCGTTTAACCAGCGTACTCCATCTTTCTCTGTCCTCAGCAACACTCATGGCTTCGCTCAAGTGTCAAGCCAGTCCATTCTCGAATGTTGTCCTCCCACCTCTTTTTCCGTCACCCACTTCTTCTACCTCCTTGCACCGTGCCTTGCAGGATGGTCTTTGCAAGGCTCGATGCTCTGGAGATGTGGCCATACCATCGGAGTTTCCGTTTCTTCACCACTGTGAGCAGGACATCGTATTGTACAATGGTTTGTGTGATGGTCTGTCGGATTTCGTTGTTGGTGATGTGCTGGGTATAGGAAATGCCCCGAAGTCTTCTGTAGCACCTCATCTCCATGCTTTGTATTCTTCGTTGGAGATCTGCTGTGAGGGTCCATGTTTTGCAAGCGTATAGGAAGATGGAGATGACAAGGGGGCGCAGTAACCTTACCTTTGAATTTAGACTGATGGTCCTGTCTTTTCAAATGGGCTTCAACCTTGTTAGGGCAGCAGTTGTTTGTGCGATCCTGGAAAGGACTTCCTGTCGGGACGCGTTGTTTAATACAATGGCTCCTAAATATGCGAAGCTATGCACTGTGTTGAGGGATGGCCTTGGACTTTGATGCCAGTGTTGATGCCATTGGTGTTGTTGGTCATCATTTTGGTCTTCTCTGCTCTTATTTCCATTCCATAGGCTCTGGAGGTGGTGTCAAGCCTCTGTACCAGCTGTTTATGTTCTTGTTCCTCTCCAGCCAATCCATCAATGTCATCTGCAAAACGGAGATTGGAGATTGCTCTACCCCCTATGCTGACTGTGCCTTTGTGACCTGCAAGGGCATCTGACTTGATGCGCTCTATGAAGATATTAAAGAGTGTTGGAGAAAGGAGGCATCCTTGACGAAATACCGACTGTTGTTCTGAACCAGTTTCCGATGCGCTGTTGTGGAGGACTGCACTGGTAGCCTTGTCATACAGGCTTTTGATAACTTCTATAATTTAGGGCTAATGTTGTACACTCTCATGGTTGCCCACAGAGCTGCATGCCAGACTCGGTCAAACGCTTTCTTGAAGTCTACAAACACGTGATATAGATGTTGGTGGTGGTGTAAGTATTTCTCGCAGATTATTCTGAGGTTGAAAATCTGTTCAGTGGTACTTCGCCCTGCCCTGAATCCTGCTTGTTCTTCAGCTATGATTTGTTCAGCTTGGGGTTTTAACCTGTTGAGTATTATTTTCAGGAGGACCTTGCTGAGATGGCTGATGAGGCTGATGGTGCGGTAATTCTCACACTCCTGAAGGTTACCTTCTTTGGGAAGAGTGATGACAAGCGACTTGGTCCATGATGTAGGACACTCCCTACTCTGCCAAATCATGTTACAAATAATGGTGAGGGCGTCAATCATCGCTTATCCTCCTTCTTGAAGCAGTTCCGCGGGTATGTTGTTCACTCCCGCTGACTTCCCCTTCTTCAGCGAATGCACTGCTGCCTCATCTTCTTCTCGGAGAATTGGGAGGATTTCTTCTTCTTCTTCTCTGTTCTGGGAACAAGCTAGAACTAATGGGTCTCCGTTTGGTGTGTGGTTGTCAAGGTCAGAACAGTACTCTGTCCATCTATTCAAGGCTTCTTGTTCTTCTATAGGGCATATTATGCCAGACTTGCTTTGGATCGTGGAGACCTTGGGCTGTTTAACACTTGTCAGCCGCTTCACAGTCTGATAGGCCTTCTTGCTGTTGTTCTTGTTCAGACTGTTCTCTATTTCCTGGCAGTGATCTTCTATCCAGTTCTCCTTTGCTGTGCGCACGCCTTTTCGGATTTCATAGTTGATTTTTCGGTAGGAGGAGTCCTTTTTCTTTTTCATCTCTTTTCGATTATCACACAGGTCTAAAAGTTCAGGTGCGATCCAATTTTCTTCTTTGGGCGCTGCTTGCCAAGGATCCCAGTGGCGGCATCTGTCATAGCTGAGTTGAAGGGTGTGGTCATTGTGTCGACATCTACTTTACCAGCTCCAAAAATTAGCAGTGATGCAAATTTCCCTCCAATTGTGGCTTGAAATATTTCTTGCTGTCTTGCAGTTTGTCCAGGTCGAACTTCATTCTAGTGCACTTTGCTGTGTTTACTCTCTTCAAGTGGAGTTGGAAGGACATCATCACGAGATCGTGGTCACTTCCGATGTCTGCTCCTGGAAAAGTGCACTGTAAAACAACAACAAAAAGGCCAGGCCGACCATTGCATTCATATTAAGAGAGGGGGAGAGAGAGAGAGAGAGAGAGAGAGAGAGAGAGAGAGAGAGAGAGAGAGAGAGAGAGAGAGAGAGAGAGAGAGAGAGAGAGAGAAGGGCGGGGGGAGAGAGAAATTTAGTAATTTGTTTACCTTAAAAATCCCAATTCTTCTCTTTTTTTTTTCTTTCTTCATTCCTCCTCCTACTCCTTCTTCTTCTACTCCTTTCCCTATTTTTTATCCTCCATCTTCACCCACTCCCTTCCTCCCCCCTCCTCTTCTTCCTCCTCCTTTTTTTCCTCCTCCTTGTCATTCTTCGTCTTTTTCTTTGTTTGGGGAAGAAAGGGCGAGAGAATGCTGCGATGTTTGTGTGACATTTGCAGTGATTTTTCTCCTCCTGTTTTCTTTGGTCTCGCGCTGATCGGCCCAGACACCTGTGAGTGCCGCTGTAACGAACTGGTTTGACGCACCTCCACCATATCATTTATTTATTTATTAGCTCCCGAGCTATTTATAGCTGTTTGGGAACTATTGTGTACAATTGTTTTTCTGTAGAGCTTTGCCGGCTTACAAACTGCTCAAGCCGCTGGCTAAAACAGGATCCAACTCATTCCACCCAGGGCGCCGAAATTGCTGCTCTATGCCCACTCTTTGACACGCCAGACAACTGAGCCATCATGAACGACCGACGTACGGTGGAATGAGGCTAAGTGCTTGCTGGATGTGTTTACGTAACTGCCACTCACCCATCTAACATAAGACCATCGGAATTGTAAAAGTCCATGCGTTTTAAGACACGGTTGCACAGACTAGACCTCGGTTTATACTCTCGATCTGTTCTCCATGAGTCCAAATCGAGAGCGGGTCTTGAGCTGTCAAAGCTGTATATTAGAACAGCAAATGTATATATAAATGTATATAAAAATATCTACTGATACAATCCACAAAGAAGCAGAATTAAGGCGACCTTACACTCCACCCCCACCCCCCACCCCCCATCCCCACCTCACTCCCCTTCTATCCACCCTTCCCCACATCCTTCGTGTTTCGTCAAGATATTATGGAAGATCTCTGTCGAAATAAACGGGTCGAGAACTATTGAAATATGTACTTCCCGGCGTACTTCCTTTCGACCCCCGGTGGTAAATGCTAAGCAGGAGTCATATCAGTACGTTATACCAGCCTTCAAAGGCAAAGATCTCACTACAAATGGCTAAACATATGTTTGATGTGTGTGTTGTGCCTGTGCAGATAGCCTATTTTCTTAGAAAATGATTTGTCTACTTCTGCTAAGAAACACATTGGGTTAAGGCAAGTCCTTAGAAAATAAGTATATCGGTGCGAAAGAGCTCGTTATATTTATAAAAAAAAAAAAAAACCAAGTAACATCTTAGGCCCCCCGAAAGTCTGTATACGGTATCCCGACCGAATTTAATTGGCCTGACCCTAAACATTTTTTGGGATCATCTGAAAAAAAAATTGAAAAAAGCACCCAAAAAAATCGCACCCACGGTGGAAAAGGTTTTAAAAAAAGATAAAGAAAAAAAATAAAGCCGTCTAACCGACATTTTTTTTCATATACTTTTTTTTTTTTTTGGGGGGGGGGGGGTGTTAGGGGAAGAAAAGAGGGGAGGCTTATATGGGTAAAAGAGACAGAGCTATTGCCTTAGAAAATAAATAATGGAAGCATTTATTACGCCAGAAATATACAGATCTACGTCTCTCCGGACGTTGCGCAATAGCAGAAGTAATGAACGTAGGTTGCCTACTTCTTTAGAATTCCTGCTGGACAGAACACGCCTCTTAACAACAGCTGCAGGCAGCCCTAAGTGGCGAAAATTCTACGCGGCAATATTGCCCTCGTGTCTCGCCCACCGGTTGCGGGACGGAAGATGATTATGACGATGCTCTTATTTACCGTAGAATGGTGGGATGGTTTCAATGGTCCACGGCGTCGTGCGCGCCCCTGGTCGACGTGGTTTCCATAACGACTTCAGCAAACCATACTTTCTTTTCCTGATCTAAAGATGACGTCTAGTCTTGATGATATGTTACCTTTTACTATAGGCCAGACGACTTCTACCTAAACGTTTGGCTTTGACTGCCTTGATTATTCTAATCCTGTCACTCTCTATTCTATAATATTATTGTAATGTTTGGTATTTATTATTATGTCGCGCATTGCAGGGCATAAAGAGGGCTGCGCGTCTTGAGCAGCTCTTTGAGTCGATGAGCGTGGTACATACAATTCCTTTTTTTGCGCGAGTCCAAGACCAACCTGTACAGTATAGACAGCGCTTCCTGCTCTTGGATCTGGGGTCTTTGATATTTCTCACAGCTAAATAGTTTATGTGTTCTGTTGGTACATAATTATGTCGTTGTGTAATATATTAGTATCAGACAATGAGTCCCGACAGGAAGTCCTCTCCATGATCGCATAAACAACTGCTGCCCTGACAAGGTTGAAGCCCATTTGGAAAGACAGGACCATCAGTCTACATGCCAAGGTAAGGCTGCTGCACTCCCTTATCATCTCCATCTTCCTATACGCTTGCGAAACATGGACCCTCACAGCAGATCTACAACAAATAATAAAAAGCATGGAGATGAGGTGATACAGAAGACTTCGAGGTATTTCCTAAACCAGCAACGACGAAAACCGACAGACCATCACACAAGCCATTGGACAACACTATGATATTCTCACAGTGGTGAAGAAATGAAAACTCCGACGATATGGCCATTTCACAAGAGCATCAGGTCTTGCAAAGACCATCCTGCAAGGCACGGTGCAAGGAGGCAGAAGAAGAGGGAGACAGAAAAAGAGGTGGGAGGACAACATTCGAGAATGGACTGGCTTGACACTGTGCGAAGCCATGAGGGTTGCTGAGAACAGAAAAAGATGGAGTACGCTGGTTAAACGATCATCTGTGGTGCCCCAACGACCTTCGAGTTACGGGATAGAATAAAATAATATATTAGTAAGTGTGTCTTGCTTTGAATGATTTCATTTCATACTTTTCTGGATGATAACGGTTTAGTATGAATGAATGCGTGAGAACTGCGCTTTGAACCGATCTATCTGTGGGAAAAAGCGCTATATATATCATCATCATCATCATCATCATCATCATCATCATCATCATCATCATCATCATCATCATCAACATCATCATCATCATCATTTATTATTATTATTATTATTATTATTATTATTATTATTATTATTATTATTATTATTATTATTATTATTATTATTATTATTATTATCATTATTATTATTATTATCATTATTATCATTATTATCATCATTATTTGATGGTGACGATCTTAACAAAGTGCAAGACCAAAGCTCTATCTTCAAAGACGCTTAATAATTTCTACACTGTTAGACAAATATGTGCCAGAATGATCGACGTGTTGATCTTGGGCACTCAACAAAGAAAAGAAGAATAAGAAATTTGTACAAAAGAAATGCACACGATAAAATCACAAACATTCGCTGTTTCTCGCCACTCACACACACAACAGACACACACACACACAGACACACACACACACATATACACAATAACGCATCAAGACGCACAAAAATGTTAACAGAATCCTGACCTTTTGTTCCGGAAACGCAAAATGATGTGCTATTATAGTCTCTGATGGTTTGTGAATGTTTCATATGACAAACAGGCATATTTTTATAATGTACGATAAACATTACCCAACAAATATGAACCTTTAAATAAACAAATATAAACGGACCTTGAAATGTTGAATATAAAACCTGCCCGGAAACGGAAGTGGCCCTGAAATCCTGAAAAACAAAACCAACCGGAATGTCAGCCATCCATCTTCGTGTGATCAATATCTCGGGAGGATCACGCCATTATCGCCGTATTGTGATCGATTCCTCATTGGCGTGATCGGTGTTTGGGGGTTACATGCTGAGAATTGTCCCTTGTCCCTTCATAATTAAAATGTGTGCTTGCCCTTGACTGGTTGCCAACAAATCTGATAGTGAGCGTTCACAATTTTGCTATGTTTTCATCAACACATCTTCCATAATGCCTTTGGAAGGTCTGCCAACATCACTGGAGAGAATGCTGAGAACCCTGCTCCAAGAGAAGCCCATGTCATCTTTGAAAATCGAAACAACAGGCGACAAGACAGTCGTGGTTCTTCTTCTACAGTCAACCGTCACTACAGCCAGCCACTTTACCAGCCACAGCACGAACAACTTTCGTCGAAAGTCGGAAGCCCAGGCCTACAAAACGGGAAACTTCAGTTACCAGAAAATGATCAGGCAAGTGAAGTTGACAATTATTTGACCGATTACCCCTGAGGTTTGTTTTTGCCTATTCCATCAAATCTGGTGTCAACTACTTCCATTTTCAGCACAGCTTTATCACCCCATGTTATAGGCATGATGCTTGACCCAGTGACACAGTGTCCATGTAAGCCTTCGTCACCTGCAGAATCTGATAACTGCGGGTCAGTGACTACATCGCATGGGGTTAAAGTTATTTATTATTATTATTTAATTATTTAATCGTTCTTATATAGCGCTTTTCCAGCTCAAGAGCTGCTCAAGGCGCTGGCCGATACAGGATCTAACTCAAGCCGCCTGAGACGCCCACCCGCAGCCTTTAGGCGCGTGGTCTGACGCGCCTGACAACTGAGCACAATCCTGGGCAGCCAGGGATGGGGGAGAAGGACCTAGGTGCATGCTGGGTGTGTTCTTGTCACCGGCACTCACCCGTCTAGGACATGAGCGTCAGGATCTTTAAAGTCCGTTATGATGGAATGTATGCGACACAGACTAGACCTCGGTTTATACTCTCATCCGAAGTTGACGAGGATTCATCCAGTGAACTTGAATCGTCGGTGAAGTCTTCAAGTGAGAACATTACATCGTGTCCGGCGCTTGTGACACATACCTACAACAGGCCTGCTCGCCTTATTCGCAAATCCACAACAGCAGAGAAACGCGACTGACAAACACAAGGGGAAGGACGACGCCGCCGCATCTCTGCATGAAAGCTTCCTGAAGGAAGTTGCCGCTTCTGAAGTGAGGGTTGCCATTGACAACTTCATCAAATCTTTGGAGACCAACAACTCCGGGGTGAAGAAAAAGACAGTTCGGAGGAAATAACGCGTATCGATTCCATAAGACATATCAACTATGTATTATGTACATGAAAAAAAAAAGACATTCTCGCGATCTGGTAACAGTCGCGACATTTTGATTTTCAATGTTGTGGTTTCGTTTCGATTTAAATGTAATCCCACCCCTCTCCTCTCCATCCTCCCCTCCCGCCTTCCCCTGGTCTCTACCTCTCCTTATTGTGCAAAGGTCCTAACAGGCCTCACACAATGATTTACTAAACTAAACTAAACTAAACTACACAAACTTTATATGCCACTACAAATAGTCCAATACAAATAGCAGGACACGTACTTTTCCAGGAGCAGACATCGGAAGTGACCACGATCTCGTGATGATGTCTTTCCGGCTCCACTTGAAGAGAGTAAATACAGCAAAGTGCACTAGACTGAAGTTCGACCTGGACAAACTGCAAGACCCGGAGGTGGCAGAACTATTTCAGGCCACAATTGGAGGGAAATTTGCACCACTGCTCATTTTGGGGGCTGGTGAAGTAGATGTCAACACCATGACCACCACCTTCAACTCAGCTGTGACAGATGCCGCCACTGAGATCTTGGCAAGCACCGACCAAAGAAGAAGCTGTGGATCACACCTGAACTTTTGGATCTGTGTGATAAACGAAGAGAGATGAAAAAGAAAAAGAACACCTCACAGGGAGCTGATGTCTACCGAAAAATCAACAATGACATCCGAAAAGGCATGCTCACAGCAAAGGAGAACTGGATAGAAGATCAATGCCAGGAAATAGAGAACAGTCTGAACAAGAACAACAGCAAGAAGGCCTACCAGACTGTGAAGCGGCTGACAAGTGTCAAACAGCCCAAAGTCTCCACTATCCAAAGCAAGTCTGGCATATGCCTTACAGAAGAACAAGAAGTCTTGGACAGATGGACAGAGTACTGCTCTGACCTTTACAACCATACACCAAATGGAGACCCATCAGTTCTAGCATGTCCCGAGAACAGAGAAGAAGAAGAAATCCTCCCAATTCTCCGGGAAGAAGTTGAGGCAGCAGTGCAAGCGCTAAAGAAAGGGAAGTCAGCGGGAGTGGACAACATACCCGCGGAACTGCTACAAGCAGGAGGAGAAGCGATGATTGATGCCCTCACCATTATCTGTAACAAGATCTGGCAGAGTGGGGAGTGGCCTATACCATGGACCCAGTCGCTTGTCATCACTCTTCCCAAAAAAGGTAACCTTCAGGAGTGTGAAAATTACCGGACCATCAGCCTCATCAGCCATCCCAGCAAGGTCCTCCTGAAAATAATACTCAACAGGTTGAAACCCCAAGCTGAACAAATCATAGCTGAAGAACAAGCAGGATTCAGGGCAGGGCGAAGTACCACTGAGCAGATTTTCAACCTCAGAATAATCTGTGAAAAATACCTACAGCACCAACAACATCTATATCATGTGTTCATAGACTTCAAGAAGGCGTTTGACCGAGTCTGGCATGCAGCTCTATGGGCAACAATGAAAGTGTACAACATCAGCCCTAAAATTATTGAAGTCATCAAAAGCCTGTATGACAAGGCTACCAGTGCAGTCCTCCACAACAGAGCCATCGGGAATTGGTTCAGAACAACAATCGGTGTGCGTCAAGGATGCCTACTCTCTCCAACACTCTTCAACATCTTCCTAGAGCGCATCATGTCGGATGCTCTTGCAGACCATGAAGGCACAGTCAGCATAGGGGGTAGAGCAATCTCCAATCTTCGTTTTGCAGATGACATTGATGGATTGGCTGGAGAGGAACAAGAACTTGAACAGCTGGTACAGAGGCTTGACACCACCTCCAAAGCCTATGGAATGGAAATAAGTGCAGAGAAGACCAAAATGATGACCAACAACACCAATGGCATCAATACAGACATCAAAGTCCAAGGCCAATCCCTCGACACAGTGCATAGCTTCAAATATTTAGGAGCCATTGTATCAGACAATGGGTCCCGACAGGAAGTCCTCTCCAGGATCGCACAAACAACTGCTGCCCTGACAAGGTTGAAGCCCATTTGGAAAGACAGGACCATCAGTCTACATTCCAAAGTAAGACTGCTGCGCTCCCTTGTCATCTCCATCTTCCTATATGCTTGCGAAGCATGGACCCTCACAGCAGATCTCCAACGAAGAATACAAAGCATGGAGATGAGGTGCTACAGAAGACTTCTGGGCATTTCCTATACCCAACACATCACCAACGACGAAGTCCGACAGACCATCACACAAGCCATTGGACAACACGATGACCTGCTAACAGTGGTGAAGAAACGGAAACTTCGGTGGTATGGCCACGTCACCAGATCATCAGGCCTTGCAAAGACTATTCTGCAAGGCACAGTGCAAGGAGGTAGAAGAAGAGGGAGACCGAAAAAGAGGTGGGAGGACAACATTCGAGAATGGACTGGTTTGACACTGAGCGAAGCCATCAGGGCTGCTGAGGACAGAGAAAGATGGAGTATGCTGGTTAAACGATCATCTGTGGTGCCCCTACGACCTTCGGGTTACGGGACAGGATAGGATAGGATAGGACAAATAGTCCTAGAAAGGAGAAAAGGTTACCGTGCAAGAAATAGTCCCAGTTTACGAACAAGCGTGAATTTTATACTGGACAGTGAAAGTCTTGCGAACTATATATTATAGCTTTGGGTTGTTGATTCTACCCCCTTGGGGTCATGAGCAATCTTGCCACTGTGGATTGTTCAAACCTATAAAGGGAAAAGTGAAAGCCCCAGTTGAAAACCTGTCTTTCCTTTGTAGGCAAGACTGATTCACTGCGGCAACAGTAACCCCGTTGGAGTGCCGGGGGTTTTCAGTATAAATAGTATCCCCACTTTATGGAAATTTAGTGCTTTAAATTCCCACTGTCGCTGTCTTCCTCATGTACTCTTTCCCATTCCTGCTCTGTCCTATCACTCTGCTATACTATCTTCTTCTTCGCTAGATCAATGACCTACCTTTTTTCTTGAAAACTTCCTGGACAAGACTCCTTGTTTGTGTATGAGGTCTGTTGGATCAGCTTGGGAGTGTTGGACGCTTTCTGCCGGGTGGTCACTAGGGCTTCCTATGATGTTATTATTTAGCACTATAGGCATTTTATATGTATGTGTTTTGTTGATGATTTATAATGATGTTTGTATTCTATTTTGTTTTTGTAACCGGGGGTTCGAGTAGTTGGGGTAAAGCCTCAGCCGTCCCCTGCGTGGGATGTCTTTATTGTAAAGTGACTGGCCGGTGGAGGGCATTCAATTTTCCCACTAGGGTTGTTTCGGCAGATTTTTTATGCGGATTGGGGGTTGTCCGGTCCTGATTTGGCTCGGAAGAGTCCGCTGGACCTAAAGCAACAATCAATCAATCAATCAATCAATCAATCAATGTTGATTCTACGCAGTTGTCCTTTCTTCATGATGTAAATTCACATTCACTAGAAGAAGAAGAAGAAGAAGAAGAAGAAGAAGAAGAAGAAGAAGAAGAAGAAGAAGAAGAAGAAGAAGAAGAAGAAGAAGAAGAAGAAGAAGAAAGTGGTTTGGAATGAGTGGGGTTGCCTAGTAGCTCAGTGGATAGTGAACTGGTTTCCTATGCCGAAGGTCGCGGGATCGAACCTAGGTACCAGACATTTCAGGACATCAAAGGCTTTTCTCCGGGTACTCCGGTTTCCTCCCTTCAATAATGACATTGGAGGCAGTCAATCTAAAATTTTAAAAACATAAATATTGGTTTATATTCCGACTTCTGTAATAGCAATCTCTTAACTTTGAGTTGGGCTGAAGAGAAAGCGCGTGATAGCATCCTGTAGTATTAGTAACATCAGAAAGACAGGTCAAAAGGTTGACGGAGGTAAAACACAGTTTCTCTATACGCGTATTTTGCTTAAACGCTTCGTCAGGAGCTACAAGCCAACTCTATTATTATTATTAGTATTATTATTATTATTATTATTATTATTATTATTATTATTATTATTATTATTATTATTATTATTATTATTATTATTATTATTATTATTATTATTTCTTCATGTAAATTCATATCACTAGAAGAAGAAGTAGAAGAAGAATAAAGAAGAAAAAAAAACATAAGAAGTAAGAAAGAAAGAAAAAGAAAAAGAAGGAAGAGGAAGAAGAAGAAAGAAGAAGAACAACAACAACATTAACAACAAAAATAAAAAAATAAGGGAGAAGAAGGAGGAGGAGGAGAAAGAGGAGGAAGTAAGGTCCACACCCATCATTAGTCATACGATGAACAGGGATAACTATTCCAACGCAGATGGAAGTGGGGACTTCAATCAAAACTCAACTACCGCAACAATCAAACTGCTAAGGTGGACAGGGCAAAAATGATCACCACAATCTTGTTCACCATGGGATTCGAACCTGGGTGAACGGTGTGGCAGACGCTCTACCACTGAGCTAAGGCAGTGGGTATTACTTTGTTTTGTTCATTCCTTGCAATTGGTTCATGTAACTTCATATTTACTAGAAGAAGATGAAGAAGTTGAAGATGATGATGATGATGATGATGATGATGATGATGATGATGATGATGATGATGATGATGATGATGATGATGATGATGACGATGATGATGATGATGATGATGATGATGATGATGATGATGATGATGATGATGATGATGATGATGATGATGATGATGATGATGATGATGATGCAATCATGTTGGTCAGAGATCGCCGCGTTGTGAGTCCGGTTTAGGAATAACTGAAGCGTTTATAGTATCCATTCTTTTTCTTCTTCCTATTGTTATTGTTCTTCTTGTTCTTGTACTTCATCATCATCATCATCATCATCATCATCATCATCATCATCATCATCATCATCATCATCATCATCGTCATCATCATCGTCGTCGTCGTCGTCGTCGTCATCCTCATCCTCATCATCCTCATTATCTTCTTCTTCTTAGAAAAAAAGCATTTTATACAGACTGAATACCATATATGCGTATCGAATAGGAAACGGCAGTTCCTGACAAGAAAAGAAACCTTGTCAGCAGTATGGCGCGGCGGAATCAAAGACTCGCTAAGAAGCTCATTTGCATTAAGGAATAATGACTTCAGGTCTGCAATAGAAAGGCACGGTTAACATAGGCGTCTTTGAAGCCTTTATCGCCCAATAGAAAAAGCTCCGTCGATTTTATTTCCGGAATTTCGGAAAGGGAAATTCAGTAACACCGGAGACTCTGAGACTCAAGGTCTAGCTGGATTTTTTTTTTTTTTTTACCTCGATTGCGGATTATGTTTGCTACGAATGCGGTCGAAATTCGGAATGCGTTTGAACGCGCGGCCGATTCAGAACAGCGCCTCCCAAGAGATGATGATACAACATCATTAGCAACAACAACAACAACAACAACAACAACAACAACAACAACAACAACAACAACAACAACAACAACAGAGAATAGTTACAAGAAAAGCACGAGAAGGGGATGGTGTGGGCTGGTTTTAGAAGCGGCGAGAATGACTTCCGATGGCACGGGAAGCTGCCTACCAAGACTGGTAATGTTCCTATGAAATTTGAACAAAATCCGTTCAGCGGTTCTAGAGGAATGAAGTACAAACGGATCGACAAAAGAGCGACTTTTTAGCTCGTTCTGTTTCCCTGTCAACCATTTCAAAGAATGTCCATATATTATCTGGAAGCGAGCGAGCGCGCGCGCGCGCGTTCTCTCTCTCTCTCTCTCTCTCTCTCTCTCTCTCTCTCACACACACACACACACACACACAGATGGTAAAATGTTGGATGATACGAGAGCACAATGTGTAAAGGGGGAAGAGGGAGGAGAGGTCGGCAGAAAGGAAGAAAGCGGGGGAAGTGGGGAGGGGGGGGGGACGGTTCACGACCAAATTGTGACATTGATTCTGTTTAGCATTATTATCAGAAATAACCGGAACACGAAAGGCACAAATGAGAAATAAATTGACAGACTAAAGGTCTTGCTGCGAATTCAATTATTTAAATTATGCCTATCGATTTATCACGGACTCCCTCTTTGTACGATCTCCATATCTTAAAGTACTGCTGCTGTCCTGGGTCTTTTCCTTCATCATCTTCTTCTTCTTCTTCTTCTTCTTCTTCTTCTTCCACTCCACCTCCACACACACGAACACACACACATACACAAAACACAGACACAAAACAACTTTTGCACTATTGTCCCTTCTTCATTTTCTCCTTCAACATCTTATGATGCGCGCCACCGAATGTGTTCGTGTGTGTGTATGTGTGTGTGAGGGTGTGTGTGCACTTGAGCTTGCGAGTGTGTGTATGTGTGCTATGTTTGTGTGTCTTCGTGTACATGTGTGCTCGTGTGCTTTTGTGTGTGTGCGTTGGTGCGTGTTTGCGCATGTGCGTGTGTGTCTGTGTAAGCCTCGACAATGGTCCACCTCCCTTCCTATCTATACTGTTCAGTGCTTTCCCCCTTTATTGAGGAAATAGCTTGGCTGAAGCTGAATATGGGGGGTGAGGATAGGAGGAGTGACTACACCACATACACACACACACACACACACACACACACACACACACACACACACACACAACCGTGTAGAAACGCCGTTGTGATGACTGTCATAAAATTCTAAATACATTATTTTGACACTTTTAACATTATTTTGACATTTGTCCATTTTTTGAAGCTATCCCTAATCCTAACTATAACCCTAACCCAAACCCTAACCCTAACTATAACCGCAACCCTTAATCTAACCCCAAGCCTAACACATCCCTAACCCTAACGGAACATTGTTTTGACGTCAAAATAACGGGGTCGTAAAAAGAAAGTACGTAGAGTTTCAAGTGTATGTCAGAGTAACGGCGTTTCTACCTAGCCACCCACACACACATACGCGCGCACACACACACACACTCACACACACACACAGCCTAGCTGAGACTCGTTGATACCTCTCACTAATGATTACCTCTCACTAGTGGTTCAGAGGCAACCGTAAACCTTGGCAGCTCTCAGGTACGCGTTGCGCCAATGCCACAGCCCACTGCCCGCTGAACACAGTGGGATTGCAATGCTCTGCTGACATTATGAACAAGACGAAGTACCTCAACCCTGCGATGCGTTTCTAAAGAGCAGCGCAAAATAATGACATGGATAGATCTGCCTACACTACAACCCGTTCTTTGCGCTCATCAGGTAAAAAAAACTGTTGAAAACGCCCAAGCGTCTGCTTAAGACAGTTGGCGACCGGTCTTTTAGTTTTCAAGCACCCAAGGTTTGGAATGCGCTGCCTGCCGGTTTAAGACATTGTACAGACCTTGTTTCCTTTAAGAGCTGCTTAAAAACGCACTTGTTCCGCAAGGCGTTTTCTGTGTAATAGTATGAACAGTAATAATACTTTCTCAATGATGCTGTACATGATGTAGTGCGAATGTTGTGATGATGCGTAAGCGCATTGAGTTGTTATTCTAATGAAAAATGCGTTGTGTAAATGCAATTTATTATTAGTATTATTATTATTATCTGCAATTTTATGTAGCCGTATCGAAGAAGTTGTATTCGACAGCCTTTATTCTTCACTAGAATACGCTAACAACATGGAAGCATGGGATATGGAATTAGGGTAGCCAAATGCAATCCTACATCTCTGCGCATAGTCCCACCAAAGATTTTGTATTTGGCATTTTGGACAACATGATGACATATGCTCACAGTGGTGAAGAAAAGGAAACTCCGATGGTATGGCCACGTCACTAGAGCATCAGGCCTTGCAAAGACCATCCTGCAAGGCACGGTGCAAGGAAGCAGCAGAAGAAGAGGGAGACAGAAAAAGATCGAGGTGGGAGGACAACATTCGAGAATGGACTGGCTTGACACTCGAACGAAGCCATGAGGGTTGCGGAGGACAGGGAAAGATGGAGTACGATGGTTAAACGATCAGTTGTGGTGGCCCAAACAGGCGGTGGCTGCTTCTAGCTGCTGAGCACACAGCGTAGCAGAGACGGCCTGGGCTTGCGTCGCCTCTCCTCTCCACCATGGCTGCTGAGATCATAAATATGCAGGCAGCGAAGGCAAGGCAAAGATAAGGAATGATGGGTTACATTACATTACATTACATTACATTACATTACATGATTATTGCTTTAGGTCCAGCGGACTCTTCCGAGCCAAATCAGGACCGGACAACCCTTGATCCGCATAAAAGATCTTCTGAAACAACCCTAGTGGTAAAACTGAAAGCTCTCCAGCAGCCAGTCACTTTATAATAAAGACATCCCACGCAGGGGACGCTGAGGCTGTACTCTAATTTATCGAACCCCCGTTTACAAAAAACAAATAGAATAGAATACAAACGTCATTATAAATTATCAACAAAACACATACATAGAAAATGCTTACATTGCTAAATAATATCAAATGAAGCCCTAGTGACCACCTAGCAGAAAGCGTCCAATATTCCCAAGCTGATCCAACAGACCTCATACACAAATAAGGAGTCTTGTCCCGGAAGAGGTTTTAAGAAAAAAGGTAGGTGACTGGTCTAGCGAAGAAGAAGACAGTATAGCAGATTGATAGAACAGAGCCGGAATGAGAAAGTGCAAATGAGAAAAACAGCGACAGTGGGAATTTAAAGCACTAAATTTCCAGAAAGTGGGGATACTATTTATACTGAAACCCCCGGCACCCCAACGGGGGTAATAATTGAAATAAAAATAAATAAATAAATAAATAGAAAAATAAATAAATAAATAGATAAATAAATATGCACTCAAAAGAACAATCGCATAAAGATGCAATATAAAACAAAAACAACAGTCATCAGAGAAGTGAAAGAACAAGGTAAAGAATGCAAGAACAGTAAAGCACACATGCATGATCACCAAACGGTATTCAAACATTTGAGAACAAAAAAATAAAAAATAAATAAATTAATAATAAATAATAATAATAATAATAATAATAATAATAATAATAATAATAATAATAATAATAATAATAATAATAATAATAATAATAATGTAAAAAAAAAAAACACCAGTGCAGTACTACTTAAAAAGTGAAAATATTATTCCAATAAGACGACTTCTTGTATGTTGTCCTCCCACCTCTTTTTGTGTCTCTTCTTCTACCTTCTTGCACTGTGCCTTGCAGGATGGTCTTTGCAAGGCCTGATGATCTGGTGACGTGGCCATTCCTTCAAAGCTTCCGTTTCTTCACCACTCTGAGCAGGTCATCGTGTTGTTCAATGACTTGTGTGATGGTCTGTCGGACTTCGTCGTTAGTGATTTGCTGGGTATAGGAAATGCCCAGAAGTCTTCTGTAGCACCTCATCTCCATGCTTTGCATTCCTCGTTGCAGGTCCGCTGCGAGGGTCCATGTTTCGCAAGCGTATAGGAAGATGGAGAGGACAAGTTTGAAATGGTGAAAAAATAGAACAACCAAAAGGCAGACAACAAGTTTTAAAGGTGGCTCGCCTAATGAGATGGACTGGAGTTTATTTACAGCATCTCGGATATGAGTCGGTCTGTCCGTCTGTCTGTATGTCGGTCGGGCCTTTGGAAGCCATATGTCAAGAACCACTGAACGGATTTTGACCAAACTTCATAGGAACATTACCTCGGTTAGTAGCATGTCCCACATGCCATCATATTGTCTCTACCGCAAAGATCAAGGTCGCTGAGTTCAGTTCAATTCAGTGGGTAGATTACCGTCCCCGGACACAATAGCGTATAGGGGACTTCTGGGTCGCTGAAGCCGTTTTTGTTGCTAAAGTACGTTTTGCCCAATAACTCGAAAACGGCTGCTACTTCCAATCATGGGCGGTTGTCGGTTTGTCCGTCGCTTTGAATTTCACTTTTTTTGGGGGGTGGGGGGATGGGGGGTGGGGCGCGTTAAAACACACTGTTTATTTTATCTCAATAACACCTTATCCGAAATTCGTCATTTTTACTTTGCGGATACTTTACCTATTGCTAAGCTTGTTAGATCCAGATTCGGATTTGTACTTTCTCGAAGGTCGCGGTCAATGTGCGTCACCATTTCCTAAACACGATTTGGCTATATCTAAAAATAGGCTAAGCCGATTTTGATATTTTTTTTCTCTTTTTTTGCGGAAGTTCAAATACTGGCCTATCGCTACATGCTTTCCTTTTGCTTGGTTAGGATATAGGTGAGGGAGTCCCTGTAAAATGAAACAAAATTAACACGTTTGAAATTGCTTATTTTGGGGGCTATGAGTGCGGCTGTCTAGAAATACATTTGAATGGCTTTCCATCTTGTTTAAACTAAAAATGGGCCAATGTTTTGTCAACTTTGAATGTTTCGTACGCTGTCTTCAACTATCCTATCCTACCCAATGTTTTGTCAACTTTGAATGTTTCGTACGTTGTCTTCAACTCTTAAGTTTAAACTGCCACACTTCAACCGCAGCTGTTGAACTGTGACCGTCCTGCCTAAAAGTCGTAGAGATTGAGCTTGCTCAGATGATACTGTATGGTTGAGCTTGTGTTGTCAGCTGTCCTAAGATGGATCGCTGGGGTGGACTGGACATAATCGATTGCCCGAACACTGGACTCCACATGAACGTCACAGGAGCTGCGACTTTAAGGTCAAACTCCGCGCGCTCTTTTCTTTTGTCGTCGCTAGAGTAGCTCTGCCAACCGAGATTTAGCCAAGTCAAGTCAAGTCAAGCCAGACACACACACACACAAACATACACACCCACACACACACTAGCCCCCCCCTCCCCCTCTCTCTCTCTCGCTCGCTCTCTCTCTCTCTGCTCTCACCCCCTCTACAGTTCAGTTTAGTGGGTAGATTACCGTCCCCGGACACAATAGCGTATAGGGGACTGCCCCCTCTACAACCAATAAAGATTGTAATTAAACGGTTCAACACGACCAGTATACATGCGTGCACGACAAGCTGATATGGCCCTGTGTGTGGAACGACTACTATAGTGAACCGTCACAGTCCTTCTGAGGGTTCGACTTCCAAGTATAAAAAGTAGGCGTTAGAAAATAAGTTTATAAATCTCCAGACGAGACAGGCTATGTACTCTACAAACAAGCATGTACGCTATTCTAAGAAAAACGAAAAAAAAAAACCACGCACACACACGCACACACACACACACACACACACCTTTTAACCAATAAATGGATAATTTCTTGATTTAATCGTTCTTATATTTGCGCCCTTCCAGCTCACAGCTGCTCAAGGCGCTTGCTAACTCAAAAAAGCTGCCGATCAG
>CM072516.1:55859716-55979716 GCA_036898135.1 Oncomelania hupensis | reverse complement strand
CGGTTTATACTCTCGCCCGAAGGAGTAGGGGCGCAGTGTCCCGCGGTGACGTAATTTTTGTTTCGGCACTCCAGGTCGTCGTCAACCATCTTGGAAGCACTGCCTGTACGGCTGGGCTCTGCACAATGGAATGCTATTACCCACTCGTCTATCGTCTGCGGAGATCGGCTTGTGTGATCATCCTATGAGTAATCTTAATACATTTATAAGTTTAGCTCGGTCTGTGTGCAGATAGGGTTATAGAGATAGGGAGAAAATGGTAAAAGATTCACTGACACACTAGCTCTCACACGGCTATAAAACATAGGTAGTCCAGCCACCTGTTAACAGTAAATATCATACATTTATTTCCTCTACTCTATACAAAGTCTTCTAATCTTTACACTAACTTAAATGTCCAAATTTCACTTCGAGTAGTTCGCTCCTTGATGGGTCTATGCAGCTACTGTTCTCGCTATTTGTTACTGTCTCATCATTGGGCTATGAGTTCTTTCTATCCTATTATTCGGTTTTCTGGACGAGTAGACTATCGCACAGTCCTTTTAGAGTAGTGTTCGTGCACTTCTTCTGTGGACTTAACTGTATAGTCGATGTGCGGTGTTGTTGTCTCTTCTTCTCGGTAGTTGACCAATGCTCTCGCTGCTCAAGGTTGAAGGCCACGTGTCAGGATTGCCTCTCTGTGGGATTTCTTCCCTGCCATGGACCAAGATGCCTGCTCGTCTTCTTGATAATGTCAGGCTCTGGCTATAATGATTTTCACCCCTCACCTGCTTTAGTCTTTCTGAGAGAATTTACAACGTGCGTCCTTCTACCGTGCTGTTCAGACAACGACTATCCATCCTCCCGCTGGGGTCTGCTTTCGTGCGAGAGACTACGAGAATAGTAACGCCACCTAGTGGGGGTTTGCGGGTTATTGGTCAGCTGGATGAAGTCACGGCTTATCCTAGTAAAACTGTAGCCTACACATGTGTAGAACAACCTAAATTCGGTCGTCTGCTAGTCAGCGACTTAACTTTACACAGGTCACAGCAGGCTGAACTATTTAAGTCGTGAAGCCGTAGTGCTGGGTTGAATTAGCCTTCTGTGACAGCCGCGTACCAACGAATCTATAATATCTTCATCAACATCCAAAATAACAGTCCTATAGGCCTACCTAGAAAGACATTGATCCAATTCTATCCTATCCCAACCTATCCCGTAACTCGAAGGTCGTTGGGGCACCACCGATGATCGTTTAACCAGCGTACTCCATATTTCTCTCATGGCTTCGCTGAGTGTCAAACCAGTCCATTCTCGAATGTTGTCTCCCACCTCTTTTTATGTTTCCCTCTTCTTCTGACTCTTTGCACCGTGCCTTGATCTGGTGACGTGGCCATACCATCAGATTTTCCGTTTCTTCACCACTGTGAGCATGTCATCGTGTTGTCCAATGGCTTGTGTGATGGTCTGTCTGATTTAGTGGTTGGTGATGTGCTGGGTATAGGAAATGTCCAGAAGTCTTTTGTAGCACCCCATGTCCATGCTTTGTATTCTTCGTTGTAGAGCCGCTGTGAGGGTCCATGTTTCGCAAGCGTATAGGAAGATGAAGATGACAAGGAAGCGCAGCAGCCTTACCTTGGAATGTAGACTGATGGTCCTGTCTTTACAAATGGGCTTCAACCTTGTCAGGGCAGCAGTTGTTTGAACGATCCTGTAGAGGACTTCCTGTCGGGACCCATTGTCTGATACAATGGTTCCTAAATATTTGAAGCTAAACACTGTGTTGAGCGATTGGTCTTGGACTTTGATGTCCATGTTGATGCCATTGGTCATCAGTTTGATCTTCTCTGCACTTATTTCCATTCTATAGGTTTTGGAGGTGGTGTCAAGCCTCTGTACCAGCTGTTTAAGTTTTTGTTCCTCTCCAGCCAATCCATCAATGTCATCCGCAAAACGGGGGTTGAAGATTGCTCTACCCCTTATGCTGACTGTCCCTTCGTGATCTGCAAGGGCATCTGACATGATGCGCTCTAGGAATATGTTAAAGAGTGTTGGTGAGAGACATTGATATAGGTCTATTTTTTTTGTATGCGTGACTTTCACCTATCATAGGCCTATATCGTTTCGTCTTCAAGGTAAGATTACTTGGTCCCTGTTTTACGCGGGTTTGAGGATCGTCAGATTCGTTTCGCCAAAATACGCAATCTGACCCCACCCTTCTTTCTATCTTATGATACATGGGCTGTACGCTGTTACTGACCCCACCCTTCTTTCTATCTTATGAAACATGGGCTGTACGCTGTTACTGACCCCACCCTTCTTTCTATCTTATGAAACATGGGCTGTACGCTGTTACTGACCCCACCCTTCTTTCTATCTTATGATACATAGGCTGTACGCTGTTACTGACCCCACTCTTCTTTCTATCTTATGAAAAATGGGTTACTGACCCCACCCTTCTTGCTATCTTATGAAACATGGGCTGTACGCTGTTACTGACCCCGCCCTTCTTTCTATCTTATGATACATGGGCTGTACGCTGTTACTGATCCCACCCTTCCTATTTATAATACAAACTGGCTGTGTGTTATCTAGCGCGGCGCGATCGAGGATCCACTTTCTTTCTGCTAACGCGGACCCATTCTACTCCGTTTAGGTCCATGTGGCATGACCGGTAATAGAAAGAAGGGGAGGGGAGGTCAGAAAGAAACGAAAAGACGTGGTATGATTGTGGGTGATAGAGGAATAGGAAGGATAGGTGAAAGGGATGGGGTGGGGTGGAAGAAGGGTTGGAGAAGGAGGGGGGAGGGAAGTGTGAGAGTGGGCTAGTCACAAATCTGACCTTTGCCAATAAAGACAATCGATCTCGTTATTGAATTTCCCAGGAGCTTCCTTGCACCAGGGTGAGGACCCGGAGACCCCTCCCCTCCCCCTACCCTTGCTCCCTTTCCCCCCAAATTCAGGGGAGACCCGATGAAAGTGGTGCGCTCAAGTGCAGTTTGCAGGACATTCTCTAACTGGTGTACGTGAAGCAGGATTCTGTTCGGCGCAAGTGACAAGATGAATTGTCTAATTCTGCGATTAAATACAAAAATCAAAATCAAAAACAAAAACAAAAACAAAAAACAAATACAACCACCCAAAAACACACCGTCTATTTTTTCAAATGACTCTTTACCCGGTTTTCGAAATCTCTCTAACCCTTCCCCTTATTCATCCTCCACCCCTCCTCACCCACTGACGGGGGGAGAAGAAGAAGAAGAAGAAGAAGAAGAAGAAGAAGAAGAAGAAGAAGAAGAAGAAGAAGAAGAAGAAGAAGAAGAAGAAGAAGAAGAAGAAGAAACAATAACCAGAGCAACCAAAAAAAAATCAGTATTCAGCCAAGTGGCACATTTTTAAGGAGGCTATATAGATAATTAGGGGTGATTTAGATCCAAATTGGGTAAATTGCATTGCGGTTCCTTCAATCCTTGCTTCTTCCGTTCAGCTCCACTTGTTTTTTTGTTGTTGTTGTTGATTCGTCATCTTCATCTTCATCATCTTCATCATCTTCATCTTCATCATCTTCATCTTCATCATCTTCATCACCTTCATCGTCTTCATCTTCTTCTTCTTGTTCTCGTTCTCGTTCTCCTCCTCCTTGCTGTTTTGTGGTTGTTGTTGCTCTTCTTCTTTTTCTCCTTCTCCTCTTCTTTCTTCTCCTCCATCTTCTGCTCCTTCTCCTTCTCCTTCTACAATCGCATTCGACATTAAGTGTCTTACAGGGAACAATTACAATTACGGCCCCACATATACAGTATTAACATTAGTTAGTTAGTTAGTTAAAATAGATTAACGTCCCCGGACACATAAGCGTATAACATTATCCAACCTAGTGAACATTTAAGGTGAGCAGTTCTGACCTCAAGTTGTAGAGATGGTTAAATCCATGTGTTTTGAAATAAAAGGACAAAGTTCCAGTATTGGGTCGTCTAAGCGCGACCGACTTGACAAGCGTTTAAAACTACACACACGCACAAAAAGAAGCATTTCACAAAACACAAAACGAACAGTAACAATATAGTTGTAAAAGTAGAAGTAAACCACTTAACACTAGACCGCACTCGGTGAGACAAACACTACACTATCAACACTTCTCGTTCTTCTTCTATCTTCCGCTTTGACCTTTCTTCCTTCAGCCATACCCTCATGTTAATCCTTCCGTGATCTCTCCTATAAACTACTTCATTTAATTTTAATTCCTTAATTAAACTTTTTTTTAAAACACAGAAATCTTCTTAAAACTACAGTGCGATTTCAAGAAGACGAGTTTCATGATCCTCCCAGATAAACTTGATGATGAAGAGAGAATTGAACTTTCTTATATAGCGCACTTTCCAGGCCAAAACAGCTGCTCTAGGCGCAGGCCGCCGAGATCGTATAATGCGCCCCGCAAACCACCCACAAAAAGAAAGTTTGACAGAAATCATGATTCTAGCCTAAGCCGCCCAACACGCACAACTGCCTGCAAAGCACTGCAAAATACTGCCACATTCAGTCCAAACAGAGCACTGCAAAATACTGACAAAATCAGTGCAAATGAAGCCCTTTCAGTTACTGCTAGTCGTTTAATCAGTTGCGCAAATGTCCGAGAAATTAGGGGAAAATTCCGTAGCTTGGTTGCTTTGTTTGAACTTCGACTAATACCGTTCATACTACAGCTGATGCAACATTGTATTCCCGAACGTTCGATGAAATCTATAAGGGTATAACTGTATCTAGCTCGTGGATAATCCTAATGATTTGTGGTAACTTAGCCCAGCAATGCTAGGATCTACTTCCATTATTTTGTAAGTAGTGAAGAAGAAGAAGAACAAGAACAAGAAGATGATGATTGAGATGATGATGATGATGATGATGATGATGATGATGATGATGATGATGATGATGATGATGATGATGATGATGATGATGATGATGATGCCGGCGTTCACAAGAGTTTCTGCTTAACTGGCGTATAAAGAGAAACCAAAAAAGAGCAGTAAGCAAATAAACTCGTGTGGACAAGGTAAAGGTGTTCCCGTAACCTTTGTGTCGGTGGGGAGAGAGGCGCCTTTGGAGCTCCCTTTTCTCTAAGTCAGCTTATTGAGGGCGGTTTCTATCTCCTCTCCCTCGCGGCTTTAACTTTTATCCTATCCTATCCCATAACTCGGAGGTCGTAGGGGCACCACAGATGATCGTTTAACTAGCGTACTCCATCTTTCCCTGTCCTCAGCAACCCTGATTGTTTCGCTCAGTGTCAAACCAGTCCATTCTCGAATGTTGTCCTCCTACCTCTTTTTCGGTCTCCCTCTTCTTCTACCTCCTTGCACTGTGCCTTGCATGATGGTCTTTGCAAGCTGGTGACGTGGTGACGCTTTAACTTACCCGGTTTTAAACTGGCCGAGATACCCATTCACAACCATTCAAATGCTGTACACAAGCTGAGTTATGACCGTCTCGTTAGAAAATAAAAATCAGCGTAAAGCATGAGTTTGGCTTTTGTACATTACATACAAAGGATCTTTCGTACTTGAAGCTGCACAGCTGCAACATTACAGCGCATCCCTGTATGTGTAAATGTTTGAATGTGCGCCCATTTGATGCAAGGGCGCATATGTTTATGTGTGTTTGTGTGTGTGTGTGTGTGCGCGCGCGCATGTTTATGTATGCAGGCGTATGTTTATGTATGCAGACATTTTGTGCACACCTTGCAAGGTGTGAGCGCGTACACGCAGCGCACGTATTCCTGCGCCTGTGGTAAAGCAGATACAGGTACAATAACCCCTTCCCTTCTAAAAGGACCGTTCCAGGCTCTATCTTTTTGGCACCTGCCGGGTCCTACCGATGCACTGACCTAAAACGATGGCAAAAGATATCCACCCTGACCTTCTTAGATGAGGCATGCACCCTACTCTAGTTTCACGCAGGTGGTCATGGTAGATGCCAGATCAAGGCAAGGCAAGGAGCCGAGCAAACAAAAGTTGGTACGCTGATTTAGCTCAGACCGGCAAATTGCCTGACGCAGCGATAAAGCTGGTGGAGGTGGGGGGGGGGAGGGGGGATGGGGGGGGGGGAGGGGGGGGGGGGGGAGGGAGGATCTAAACAAATCGAATTTGAGCGCGCAATCGCCAAATCCTCGAAATTCGCGAGCGAATTTGCCCCACCCTTTCACATTCACCGTCTATTGATTTTGTTTTATTTCCTCTTAATTCTGCTGCTTGATTCATCCATCTCTGTTCTTTCTTCTTAGGATCTTCTGGCTTCAATTTAGCGAATCCTCGAATTTCGTTGGCGATTGCATCCACCCCCCACCCCTCCCCCACCCCCATCAAATCCACCGTCTGTTTTTCTTTTTCGAGTGCCGGACACTACCGCGATCGACTTTACAGCGTAGACGTTACCGCGAACGACGCTACCGCGAAAGGCACCTTGACGTGAGTGCGACACTGCCATGAAGGATACCTTTCTGGAGATCACACACGCAAATACCCCCCTTCTCCATACACACACACCCACCCACACGCACACACACATACACACACAAAGGAAAGATAAAGAAAACGCGCACTAACATTCACAAATGATTTAGAATAAATTTAAGTTTCTAGAAAATAAATGTAACTCTCTTGACCGTACAGCTTGCATTATTTGGTGGACGATTATTTGACCGTTTTATTGACGATGTGTGGTGTAATGATTCTTCCTTTGCATCCCTCAGTCGTACATCTTCAGCTGACGGAGACTTCGTTCAAGTGGTCTCGTCTGTAAGTGTAACTATCCTATCCTGTACTATCCTATCCTATAAATCTGAGGTCGTTGGGGCACCACAGATGATATTTCATCATGCAGTGTGTCTTGGGCAAAAAAGACCTGGCAGGGCCTAATCCTCTCCAGGCTTTGGCCACAGCCGATATCCACGAATACAGTGTGGCTCACCTTGGCCCCGAGCACGTTGTCGTTAAACCTGTAGTAACATGAGGTTCCTCCTATTTAGGCGACTTCTGTGTAGAAGACTTTCGCCCAGTGATGCCGTGCTGACATCACCTCTGTTAGTCGCCTCTTACGACACGCCGGGAAACGTTGGGTCTATTTTATTTAGTGACCGAACCCACAGGGCACAAACAAAATCTGGTCTTTTCCTCGGTGAGATATTAACACTTCCATTTTGTGAAAGCTCGAAGTTATGACAGTAGAGAATAGACTTTCAAAAACTGACTACCTCTGTCAAACGCTAGTGAACAGTTTATGGTTATAAATCTAGATAATTAATTTGCGTGCTTCAATATTTCTCTGATTTAATTTTTACATAATTATAATTAGCAGTAGCTGTAACAAAAATTGATTGACATTGATGATTACAGAGGATCGAGGTACAAAATGTGGCTACACAATAACTGTGACCCCACTCTAAAGTGTCGATAGCGCACGATAATGTCGCACTCGCGATAGTGTCGCTCGCGGTAGTGTTCCGCTCGCGTTATATCGCACTCGCGACAATGTCTCTTGCTGTAGTGTCCCACTTGCAGTAGTGTCCATCGCGGTAGCGTCGCTAACGGTAGTGTCGCATCTTTTTTTTTTCCTTCCTCTCTGTTCTTTCTTCTTCGGATCTTCTGGCCTGACTGAATTTGTAGTTTCCTCCAAACACCTATGCAGATTTGATTCAGAAAAGGGGGCGGGGGGGGAGGGTGGGTGGGTGGGTGTTGATTGTATGTTACAATGTAGTTCCTCTAATAAGTACTAAACAAGTGTTGAATGTTGAACTGAATTGACTCCCTGTCACTCACAACTTTCATCGCCAATCAGGCACCACATTTTTATTTAAATTTTTTACAACCTTTTTTTCTTTTATTTTATTTTTGCTTTATTTTATTGATCTTTTCAACTTTTCCCAACAATTGCAGTCATACCATTCAAGGGTTGAAAGGATCAAAGACGGCTAACGTAGAGAGAAGGTCCAACGAGCTGAGCGTTCAAATTGTTCTTCTATAAAGCTTTAGTAGCTCAAAGAGCTGTTCAAGGCGTTGGATGTAGGTCAAGCCACAAGGTATACTCAATTTCTGCTTGAAGGGAACTGCCTAACACTCCAAGGAACTAAGAAGACACTGTGTTTGTTTGCTTGTTTGGGTGTGTGTGTGTGTGTATGTGTGGGTCTATGTGTGTGTTTGTGTGCGTGTGTTAAATTTATATTTCATATGACGCTAATGATTTCAAAGAGATATTATAGCGAAGCTAAAAATTCTCATTCGAATGATGGTTACAAAATCGATTTTTTTTCTTTAAAACTGAAGAATAAATAAACTCAAATGTTCCTTAAAACCGAAAAAAAAGAAATCAGAATTTTCATTAACAGTAACACTGAAGAATAAATAGAAATAGAATGTTCACATGAACTGAAGAATAAATAGAAAGAATAAATAGAAATAGAATTTTCATTAAAACCGGGCATGACGTTATCGAAGGGAAAATCTTCCCTGAGAAAACTAAGAACGGGGGCGGGAAGGGGAGAGGAGGTGTTTGGAGAAGAGAGGAGGGGAATGGGCTGGGATGAGTGATAGGGGTTGGTGGGGGATGGGGGGGGTAAGGAGGGCTAAATGGTCTTTATTCACTGCATACTTTCGGATTCCGATTAGATCTACAGAAATAGCAATGTAACTTTTAGTTAAGAATTTAAAGATTTCTTCCGCCGGTCGACGAAACAAGTCGGCTGTGATAGGTGGAAGGGAGTGGGGCAGAGGGGTGGTGGATGGAGTGAATAGTGAAAGGATGGAGATTGGGGGTTTAGAAAGAGGGTGGTGGTGGTGGTGATGATGCAGATGGAAGTGGTGGTTCCAATCAAATTTCGAGCACTATACATTGCATGGCTCTCGTGAGGATCTAGGTTTAGACTCCCAAAATTTCCGAAATTCAGTAAAGTTTCGCACAAACACTGACGGATAAAAACATAATCGTTACTCCAAATTTTCATTAAGAAGATTGAAGGGACTACCTGGAATCCTGTAGCGAAAACTCCAAGCGTCTAATCTTATTTCACCAACAGACACAGAGCGGTCAGACGGAAGAATACCAGAGAAATAAAAGCCGTTCGATTAAGTTATCGTTGACCGATGCTTTCTCTGGAATGAACCTTTCATCTCATCCACGGAGAAAGGCCTATATATTATTTTCGCACTGTAGCATTACTTTACCAGATGCGGCAGGGATGGATGCGTGTGGGAGGGGTAGGTGGGTGGGTTGGGGGGGGGAGTTGGTTGCAGGAAGAGAGAGAGAGAGTGCAGCGGAGGGGGTTGAGGTCAGGAAGAGAGAAAGACAGACATACAGACACAGAGACAGAGAATGCAGCGGAGGGGAGGGGAGAAGAGAGAAAAACAGACTGACAAAGACAAGAGAGGAGAGACAGAGAGACAGACAATATAAGAGGGGGAGGCGGGAAGAGAGAGAGAGAGAGAGAGAGAGAGAGAGAGAGAGAGAGAGAGAGAGAGAGAGAGAGAGAGAGAGAGAAAGAGAGAGAGAGAGAGGTGATGCATATATCCGTTTCTTCTTCCTTCTCATTATTCTTCCTCATCACCTTTCTTCTTCTGCCACGTCTTTCACTTCTTCCATCTCCACCTCTGTTTTTTCTTCCTCATCCCCCTCACCCTTCCTTCTAATACTTCCAGCAGCTCTCTCTCTCTCTCTCTCTCTCTCTCTCTCTCTCTCTCTCTCTCTCTCTCTCTCTCTCTCTCTCTCTCTCTCTCTCTCACCACCACAGCCCTCGCGAATATTGCAAAATGTAACAGTTTAAACCCAGAACGCATTGCTGCCGAAGAAGTAGGCACAACTGAACTTTAAGAGCCAGAGAGAAAAATGCTTTCGTCTAGACAGAGGCTTAGTCCGTACTCGTTTTTTTTTTTCGCTAATACGGGATATCATGCACCCAAAGCTACATGCCATCTACCTCCTTTTGATATGTACAGTACAGTGCTCTCCAACGTGCACTTATCCGTCGTGTCACACGCACGTTAATTGAATCCCTCTCGTGTCTCCTATTTCCGGCTGAGTGGAATTGCCAAATAAATTATGGTTTGTAGGTAAAGATGGGTTCCGTTTTCTGATTTAGTATGTCCTAATTTTGTGTGTGCCGACTCAGAAACAATAATGTACTCACCAAAGCGTTAGTTAAATGAGGATTCGCTTGACAAAGTTGATCTCCGTATCTGTCTGTCTGTCTGTGTCTCTGTCTCTGTCTCTCTCTTTCTCTCTTTCTTTTTTTCTCTTTCTATTTCTCTTTCTTTCTCTCTGTCTTTCAAAAAATTTCTTTCCCTTTCTTTCTTTCTCTCCATCTATTTCTCCCTCTCTCTTTCTCCTCTCCATCGTTTTCTCACTTTCTCCCTCTCTATCTCTTTCTCTCTCTTCTTTTTTCTCTCTTTTTATTTATTTCTTTCTCTCTTTTATTCCTCTCTCTCTTTCTTTCTCCTTTTTTTTCTCTTCTTCCTCTCTCTTTCTTCTTTTCTCTCTCTTTCTTTTTCCTTCTTTCTCGTTATCTCTCTCTATATCTCCCTCTCTTTTTCTCCCTCTCTTTTTCTCCCTCTCTTTCTCTCCATCTCTCTCTCTCTCTCCCTCTCTTTATCAGCGGCTCACCAGAAAATTCATGTCTGATAGTTTTAATCTTGTCAACAAAGAAAGAACTAAGTAAATCAGCAGCTTGAAAGTCACTTCGAGATGGCAAAACAGGAGGAGTAGAGTCCTTGCCCAGAAGGATGTTCACAATGAAGAACATCTTGCGGGGATCAGAGCCGGTTTCGTCCAACAGCGACTGTGTTTGCCTAGACTTGGCTGACCTGACTGCTTGGGAAAATACATTTCTGGCATTCTTATAAATCTGTCCCGGTCCTCTTCCAGTCCACTTGCTCGCCGGCTCTTCTGAGCTCACGCCGTGCTGTATTGGTCCGATGGACCTCAGTAGAAAACCAAGTGACATCAGGACGATCTGGAACAGTTTTCACAGTCTATGGGGCATGTGTCCAAAAGAATAGCTAAAATCTCATTGTACAAACATACACATTTCTCGACATCCTCAGGAGGGGTTGTAACTAACTCTGATGCACTCAGATAATAACTGAAAGATTCAACAATCATCTTGGCGAGGTTCCTCACACGAATTTTGTTCTTAGGTGCTAGGGATCTATCCATGTTGGTTTCAAACGTCACAAGAAAGTGATCAGACATCTGCAGGTCTTCAATGACTACTGATTGAACTAAAACTGACATGTCAAATCTAGAAATCAACCAGTCTAGAATGTGCGATCTTTTTTATGTGCATGCTGTGGAAATCGCCAGCAAGCTTAAGCAAGCTCCTTGAGCAAATGCTTATGAAATGGCAAACGAGCTTTGTCAGAACAATCCATTTTAAAGAAAACTAGCAAGAGATGTCAAGAAGTTTCCATCCCGATAGACTTAGTTCAGGAAATGCAAATCTCGACTGATCCACTTTGTCAGACTTTGGCACAAAAGAGTTCCCACTCATCCTGTTTTCCCATGCGCCCAGAGATCCATTGTATCCTGTTGGCGAGGAAAACAAAGTTCGTTCGGTCTTCGAAGCTCATAGTGGGTCACACAGACGTATCACATTACACAATGATAAAGTGGGCTTTCGTTGTTCAAACCAACCTCCAAAGTTTGAATGTTCAAGTTCGGTTCTGGCAGGGAGTTATTTCCCCTGAGTAACGGTACATGGAATAACACAGCTGTGTGACCTTTGACCCTACAGCGAAGCTGAAGATTGTGTCTTTGGAGTCTGGGGTTGGTAAGGGTCTATTTTTTACAACCAGTACTTAAAACGAACAATCTTACGAGCAATTGTTTTTACGGGTTCTGTCTCTTAGTGGCTTTGGTAGATGCTATTTTTAGCCCCAGAATGTTGGCTGGCTAGCCGACCGCTGTTGTGTGGCTAAGCTTATATTTTTAGTGGGACCACACTCACTGTGAATGGTAAAAGAGTTTGTCAAGGGGTCGTGGTCACAGAGGTCCCATTTTAACAATACTGTCATTTCAGTCACCGCAAGCTGTGGCTAGATCAACAAAGAAGGCGACCACTTGTAGGACTATATAACCTGAAGTCGGGTGTTGTGTGAGATCGGTTGGGAGGGAATGGATGGAGGAACTGACATGACTGCATGAGAAGAATAACTGGTGGAGCTAGAGGGATGGAGTGGAGTAGAGGTTGGAGAGATGGTGCAAAGCCAAGAGCTGGTTGTGGGCTTGAGGGTAGGGGGAGGCTGAGGAGATTGGGTCAAGCCGAGTTAGGGATGAAGGGATAAAGTGATGGCCGGGATTTGGGATTTGGGAGATGGGGTATGTAGGGTCTGAGCATCAGTCATAGAAGTTAGGATAATAAGCTTACTCGAAGAGAAGGAGGAGGATGTTGACGATGACGATGACGACGACGATGATGATGATGATGATGATGATGATGATGATGATGATGATGATGATGATGATGATGATGATGATGATGATGATGATGATGATGATGATGATGATGATGATACCTTTGTGGACTGAAATCGAAAAATGGAAGGGTGGGGGTTGAGGTTGGTGGGTTGAAACTGAAGACACAAAATACAGACATGCGCGTGGCTATCAACACAAATCATGATTTCCGGTTCCGGTTGAAGACTATCGGTACGCACACGTAAACGCCCAGGAGAAACCTTCTTCACGAAAAAAATCTGAAAATGTTCCCAACCACACCAGGCAGGCGTCATAACATATACTTCGCGTCGCGGAAGTTGATGTGACGGCTCTACTTCTCCTTCTCAAATTTTCTCATCCTTTCGATCCCCACTCCCCCTCTACCTCCCTCCCTCTCTCTCTCTCTCTCTCCCTCTCCCTTTCTCTCTCTCTCTCTCTCTCTCTCTCTCTCTCTCTCTCTCTCACTATTCCATTTTTCTTTGAATGCGGATAGTTGTGTTGGTAGGCGCAATTACTATATACACTTGATGTCGCGGAAAACAGGTCCAAGCAGATCACGGTGAGAGACCAAAATCCTATCCACAGACTAAATAACATCACTGGCAAATTATTTTAACAAGTGGGAACGGAAAGATGATGTTCGAATCCGAAAGCAACTAAACAGTAATGCAATGGGAACGTGAAAAAGCAGTTTATGACAGGAGAACGAACAATTGGTGCTTAACTGTCACCTAATAATAATAATAATAATAATGTATATTTAATATAGCGCGTTTTCATATAAATGCTCAACGCGCTTTACAATAACAGCCATTTACAAAAACATGTTACACATAGAAAGCACAATATTTAAAAACAAAATCAACAAACAAGCAAAGCATACCAAGCAAGACCTCAACAACATAGCCATACATACAAAGCGCGAAAGGATGTACAAGCACACAGTAAAACCACGGCAGTACAAACAACGGGGTCATAAAGACAAAAACACTAAACGTACAAGCAAATCATAGTACAACATAATCAGAGCAAGACAATTAAACAACATTAACAATTAAACCATACAAACAATTAGCATATCACGCGTAAATAATCAGCAACATACATGACAAAACACAAGCAGGGCATACTCGCAGGCAAAGTAAGTCACTGAGATGCAGGCACGGACATGAGGGGTGGAAGGGTGCGGGAGGGAGGGGGAGGGGAGGGGGAGGAATGTTTATGTGTATGCAAGTGGGAAAAGATGAGTTTTTAGGCCTGTGCGGAAAGAGTCAGGGGAGGGAGAGTGACGAAGACTGGCAGGAAGAGAGTTCCAGACGAGAGGAGCAGCAACGGTAAAAGAGCGTTCACCAAAGGATTTAGTGTTAACTCTAGGGGTGGAAAGAATGGAGGTGTCTGCCGAGGAGCGGAGTGTTCTGGATGGTGTGTATTTCTGAATCATATCTGTGAGGTATGCGGGTCCCGTTTGTGTAAATGCACCAAAAGTAAGGCATGCGATTTTGTATTTGATGCGTGTCTCTATAGGAAGCCAGTGAAGTGCTTGAAGGTGGGGGGAAATGTGCTCAGACTTGCGGATTCTCAGGATTAGGCGGGCAGCATTATTCTGCAGTTTCTGTAACCTGATAAGGAGGTACTGGGGACAGCCATGCAGCAAGGCATTACAATAGTCCAGACGAGACAATATGAACGCAGAGACAAGAGTCTTTGCAGCTTGCTCAGACAGATAGTATAGTGCCGAATCGAACCAATACGGCGGAGTTCAAAGTTGACAGCACGAATGATGCTCAGTACCTGTGCATGCATAGTAAGGTGTGAGTCTAGCGTGACGCCTAGGTTCTTTACTGTATCAGAGAGAGGGACAATAGCATTGCCTATGGTAATGTACTCTGGGAGTTGAATGGAGGAAGACATGCGTGGAGAAGAGACAACCATGACTTCCGTTTTTTCGTCATTTAGTTTTAGCTTGTTATATGCCATCCAGGATTTAACGTCCAGGATACATTCTTGCATTGAGCGCACCAGAGTGTCAAAACTTTTAGGATCGGCAGACTTCTGTAGCTGGGTATCATCTGCATAGGAATGATGAAGAACTGAGTGGGCAGCCATGACATCAGCGAGAGGCGAGGTGTATAAAACAAACAATACAGGACCCAATACGGACCCTTGGGGCACGCCATGGCGCAGCAGAACAGGATCAGATGTGCTACTGTTTATGGAGACAGACTGAGTACGGTTGGACAAGTAGGAAGAAAACCAAAGAAGCGCAGAATCGCGGACTCCAAAAACATATTCCAGGCGACTGAGGAGAAAACCGTGGTCAATGGTGTCAAATGCTGCTGATAGATCAAGCAGCATTAGAATAGAAACTTTTCCTTGATCTAAGGCAAGTAGGAGGTCATTTACAATTTTCACTAAAGCCGTTTCCGTACTGTGTCCAGACCTATACGCAGACTGCAGGGGGTTGAACAGATGGTTTGATGTGAGGTGATCAGAGAGCCGGGACAGGACAACTTTTTCTATTAGTTTAGAGACAAAGGACAAGTTACTGACGGGACGAAAGTTTTTCAAGTCATTGTGATCACACGAAGGTTTCTTCAACAGTGTTAGTGTTACACTCAAGTTCGATGTTGGTGTTTTCTATCAGTATCTGATTCAGCCCCGATGCTTGAATTCCTGATAGGGTGTAACTCAGATTCGTTTATTCACACAGCCCGTCCAAACAGCATACAATTCACAAAGTCGACGTATGAAGTTTTCCACTTTTATTCAGCACACATCAACAACTGCATACAATTCTCAACTCAACTCAACAACTTTCACAGCAACTCTCCAAATCACTATCAACAACTTTACTCTCTCAACAGCAACTCTGCACACGATTAAATAACCTCTCTCTTTTCCGGAAAGATTTCGTACATGGTAGAAAATGACGTACTGCCACCAATCGAATAAAAGATCGTCATCACTGACTTACGTCAATACATATTTTTATATCTTCCAGAACGACCTCTTGCTTCTACATGTATCAGGAAATTTCTATCAAGAGTAAACACGCATATCCAGAAGATTCTCAAATAATATCGACTAACGCAAATTATCAACGTTATACAAAGCCTCTCCTAACAACAATGCAAACTCAAATCAAAGGTAAATAAACTCCATTATTGAATACTTTGCAAAACGAAACGATTAGATCTATCGTACACGCTTCCGACATACTTTTGTACGCGTTTCAACGTAACATAACCCCCCACTCAAGAAGAAATTTACCCAATTTCTTTCAACAACGTTGAAACGTAATGCACAAACAATGTACAGAATTAAAACTTATTTCAGATTGTCTGAACACTGTCACTGTTCTCAGCTCATTCACACAGAGTCAATGGTTTTCATCTTCAAATCTGCCTAGATATTGTCAATTGTTCACAGTTCATTCACACAGAGTCAAAGTTTCTCATCTGCAAGTCTTTCTGGATACTGTCAATGTTCACAGATCATTTACCCAGTCAACGATTTTCATTTTCAAGTCTGTCATTACCAATATTCTTAGTTCGTCCACACAGTCAATGTTCTTTCGTTCGCAAGGAATCGACGCCCTCGTCAGTTGCGGTTGTCATTGGCCCAGGGTCAAAGACGATGATCACGTGGGCTTCCCTGGAATCAGTGCGTCTTCCGTTGTCTTCCTCTTCCGTCGGATGTCCGACGCAGTCGACGTTGTCAGCTCCCAGAATGCATTCTCTGGGTCTCACGGTCAGGTTGGCTTCTGTGGGACGGTGGAACGGCTCCCTCAAGGTCTGCAGATGCTCCTTCCAGGTCTGGGTGTGGACTTCATGTTCGACCAAAGTCGTAGAGCCTGGGACATCACTGAAGCTATGGGGAAATTCGCCCATAAGGTCCTTGAGCCCCAACTTTTGACCTTCCGTCAAGCCTGGTCCCAGCTTAACGTCATCGATGCCTTCTTTGCTGTGGAAGTCTCCCAGTTCCAACAGTTCTTCGCTGTCAAAGCTGTCGTCGGTCACAGCTGCTGTGGCTGCGTGCACAGTCTCTGATGGCCTTTCCACGTACAGCTTAAGGAGGTTGGCGTGGTATATCTTGGAATGCTGGCCGACCTTCACCTTGTAGTCGTTGATTCCCACCACGGTCTCCACTTCGTACGGGCCTTTCCACTGCATCAGCAACTTATTGTGATCGGTAGGTAGCAGCACCAGCACTTTGTTGCCAGGTTTGAACTTCCTGTTCACAGCCCTACGGTCATAGTAGTGCTTTCCACAGTCCTGGGACTTCTTCAGGTTTTCTCTGGCTATCTCGAGAGTCTGCTCCAGCTTCTCTCGTAGCTCAAACACGTACTGGTAGCTGTTCTTCACCTCTGGGGTGTCTACTTCTTTCGTCCACAGTTCTTTTAGGATGTGCATCGGCCCTCGGATGGTTCTTCCGTACAGCAGCTCGAACGGAGAAAAACCGGTGGACTCCTGCGGTACTTCTCTGTAGGCGAAAAGTAAGGCGTTGATGTAGCGATGCCATTGTCTGGGCTGCTCGCTGCACAGTTTCTTCAAGGTGGACTTCAACGTAGCATTGAACTTTTCGACAAGCCCGTTGCACATCGGATGGTAGGGTGTCGTAGTCAAATGCCGGATGCTCAGCAGTCTGTTCACCTCCTTCATGCAGTCGGAGACGAACTGCGTCCCGAGGTCTGTCAGGATCTCTTCAGGCACTCCAAGTCTACTGAACATGTCCACTAGCGCCTCAGCGACAGTTTCAGTGTCAATCTTCTTCAGAGGCACTGCTTCTGGGTACCGAGTCGCATAGTCCACTAAAGTCAGTACCCATCGATGACCTTCTTCACTCGGAGGTCTTATTTCGCCGATTAAGTCTAAGGCCACCCTCTTGAAAGGTCGGTCGATCAGAGGCATCCTCTGCATAGGCACTTTCGGGACCCTTCCTCGAGGTATGGTCTTCTGGCAAATGTCACATGATCGGCAGAAACGGCTGACGTCCGCATGAAGTCCTGGCCAGTAGAACACCGCCTGGATTCTGTCCGACGTCTTCTTGATGCCTAGGTGACCTCCCATAATTGAGTCATGCGCTACTTCCATCACCTGGCGCCTTAGGGGTAATGGTACCAGTACTTGACGTAGTGGTTTACCTCCGTTGACCCTCGGGTGCTGGAAGATTCTGTACAGGATCTTGGCCTTCACCTCAAAATAGACCGTGCCACTGCGTTTGGTCACGTGATCTTGGCGGTTCCTGTACTTGTTTAAAGTGCTATCAGCTTCCTGGAGCTGGATCAGCTTATCTCTGTCCACGATGGCAGCTTTGGAGTTGTCGGCGACCTTCAGTGGCGTAGACGTCTTGTCTCTCTTGGCCTGGGCCCTGGTTGTAACGGCACCGACGATCTCTGGTCGGCAGGGCTGAGCCGGAGTAACCACATTGTCCCGTAGCAGCTCTGTAAGGTCTCCATCGGGAAATGGCAATGGATCCTCCTCCACAACTTCGACGCGTTGGGTTGAGGCAGGACTCCACTCTGGATCGGGGTTGTCGGGTCGTCTCGCGCCGTCGATATTCCCGATCATCAAATCATACAGCGGCTTCTTCAGGCAAACCGCTTCGACTTCGCCTATGTAGAAAGGGGTGTTGACATGAATCTTCGCAACTGGCGCTTTCAAACATTTGCTGTCGGCCATAAGTGTCCATTTTGAATCGCCAGTGAACTGTTCTTTAGCGATTAGGTCTTCTCTGACGATGACCCCACTGCAGCCAGAGTCTCTTAAGACAGTCACTTCATGATTTCCGACGCGTCCCTTTGAAACAGGCATGTTCTGGACGGTCACAGCTGCGCTGGCGACGACGGGGATGGATTTTCCGTTGGCAAGGAGAAGTTGGCCATCGGTCATGCACTCTTGCACGTCCGCAGGGGTAGCTGTGCGCTCGGTCTCACTCGGAAGAATGACGCTCCCGCCGCACACCTGATGGTCAGATCTACTGGTTTGCCGTTGATTGGAGAACCGCCTCCGCCGGTTGCCCGCCGCTGCGTTGTCCGTACTGCTCCGCTGTCCGCTACTTTTGTTTTGAGGACAGTTAGAAGCTCTGTGGTCTGTAGCGTTGCAGGTGAAACAGCCCCTTGAATGCCCTTCCCTGGGAGGAGGCGTGGAGTCTGTCTGTCTCTGGCTCGTCTGGCTTCCTTGGATCTGGTTCCCATGGTTTGCAGTCTTCTGAAAATGTTTCGTCGCGCTGGGTGGCCCCAGGGTTTTCCCATGAGCGATAAGATATCTTTCAGCAGCCTCAGTCACATCTTTAAGCGTCTGCAGCTTTTGTTCTTCTAAGTGGGTCGCTAGGTCCTTGTGACAGGCATTGAGAAATTGTTCTTTCACAATCAGGTCATGGAGACTGTCGTAAGACTTCATTTCGCCTGATAACTCCACCCACTTGTGTAGATATGACGACAGGCGCTCCACAAACTGCTTTGGCGTCTCGTCTGACTTAGGCCGGCATTCACGGAAGCGTTTACGGTAGCCCTTCTCTGTAAAGTTGTAGCACTGCAACAGGGCCTCTTTCAAGACGTCGTAGTTTTTGGCGTCATCGTTCGACAGTCTGGTGTAAACTTCGAGCGCTTGCCCTGTCAGAAGTGCACTTAGTCGAATCGCCCAGTCTCGAGGTTGCCAGTTAGAGCTTTCAGCGAACCTTTCGAATCTCGCCAGATAACTGTCAATCTGGTCCTTCCCGTCGACGAAAGCTGGCAATTTTGGAGCCGTGTTGTCACTGATAACTTGTGGCGCATGCTGCTGTTGCTGGATGCGCGCCAACTCTAGTTGGAACTGACGATCAGCTTCTCTTTCCTCACGCCTGCGCTCATCTTCTCTTTCTTGCCGCTGCTGTTCAATTTCCAGACGCTTCAGTTCAAATTCTCTTTCTTCACGGCGACGCTGCTCTTCTAATTCTCGTTCTTGTATTCTCTCTTGGGATTTGACGTACTCCGTCAGCTGTTTGCCTTTTAGATTCAGTTGAATCCCTTTCTGCCAGAAGTCAGCCATCTTGATGCTTCTGGAAAGTTCTTTCTCTGGAAAGTTCTTTTCTGGAAGGTTCTTCTTCTAGAAAGTTCTTGACTGTAGAGTTCTTTTTTTTCTGGAAAGTTCTTGACTGTGCTGTACCTTTCTAGACTGTTCTAGAACAGCACGCTTTCTGCAGTAGCGCTGATGCTTGTCACTAGTCGCCTTCGCTGACGCAGGCCCCGCTGTCCTCGTCGTATGCGACGCTGCACCACGCTGGTGTTGATGTATACGCTCCTGTGCTGAAGTATACGCGACGTCCGCTCGCCGCTCTCTGTAACACTGGCGATGTAGCTCCGAGACTGTCCCTCGACGTAGTCTTACGGCAGCTACGTAGTCCCGATCTGTTGTTCGCTCACGAAGCAACTCTTCAGCGACTACACGCCCTTGCAGTCAACCCGAACCTATCGGTGATGTAGTCCCAGTATGTTGGCCCCTCTCGACGCAACTCGTTGGCGGCTACCCTCGATGACTGCTTCTCGTAACGTTGACTCGCTTGTTGTAGCAGTTGAACCCTTGGCTATGGCGTGAATCGCGGCTTGACCCCCAAAATGTTACACTCAAGTTCGATGTTGGTGTTTTCTATCAGTATCTGATTCAGCCCCGATGCTTGAATTCCTGATAGGGTGTAACTCAGATTCGTTTATTCACACAGCCCGTCCAAACAGCATACAATTCACAAAGTCGACGTATGAAGTTTTCCACTTTTATTCAGCACACATCAACAACTGCATACAATTCTCAACTCAACTCAACAACTTTCACAGCAACTCTCCAAATCACTATCAACAACTTTACTCTCTCAACAGCAACTCTGCACACGATTAAATAACCTCTCTCTTTTCCGGAAAGATTTCGTACATGGTAGAAAATGACGTACTGCCACCAATCGAATAAAAGATCGTCATCACTGACTTACGTCAATACATATTTTTATATCTTCCAGAACGACCTCTTGCTTCTACATGTATCAGGAAATTTCTATCAAGAGTAAACACGCATATCCAGAAGATTCTCAAATAATATCGACTAACGCAAATTATCAACGTTATACAAAGCCTCTCCTAACAACAATGCAAACTCAAATCAAAGGTAAATAAACTCCATTATTGAATACTTTGCAAAACGAAACGATTAGATCTATCGTACACGCTTCCGACATACTTTCGTACGCGTTTCAACGTAACAGTTAGGTCCCAGCCTTTAAGAGTTTTGGGCCGAGTAGCTGTAGTGTTGTGAAGACGAAGATCTATCTATCTATCCATTTATCCAACTATCTATCTATATCTATATATATCTATATATCTATATCTATATATCTATATCTAATCTATATCTATATCTATTTATCTGTCTATCTATATACACCTATCTATATACACCTATCTATATCTATATCAATCAATCTATCTGGATATCCATCTATCCATTTATCCATCCATCCATCTCTCGATAGATTAGATAGATAGATAGATAGATAGATAGATAGATAGATAGATAGATAGATAGATAGATAGATAGATAGATAGATAGATAGATAGATAGATAGATAGATAGATAGATAGATAGATAGATAGATAGATAGATAGATAGATAGATAGATAAATATCCGTCGCTTCTCCCTATCAATCAATCAAGACTTGCGGTTTGGTGTTAATAAGGTCGATCTTTTCGATAGTAACAGTTCTAAAAGCAAAAGCAGAAGTGATGCAAAATGTCAGAAATTAGTAGACAGCCGACGAGGCAGGGCTTTTGTTACCAAACACAACTGTGCTCTGCGTGTCTGTCAAAACACTCTTTCCCATTTACCAGCCCTATGCCTTGAGCGGCCGGTCTTTCCACCATACAACCAAACACAATTATCTTTCAGCGCTACTCTTCTTCTTCTTCACATCGGTATTCCTTCCTTTAATCCAATTCTCTTGAGGGTTCGAGGCCGGCAGAGGGAGGGGAGGAGTGGGAGGGGGAGAGGGGAGTAGTGCGTGCGTGTGTGTGTGTGTGTGTGTGTGTTTGGTGTTGGGAGTGGGTGTGGGGGTAGAGTGTTTGTGTGTGTTTGTTGTGGGGTCTGGAGTTGAGGGGGCAGAAATCCTACTTTTCATCTACACGGAAGACATTTGATCGAGTAACATTCTCAGCCAAAATAGCAAGACGGCCGCACTATACAGCACCTCCACTCAGGTATAGCAGTAATCACTCCTTCAGATGGGAGTATAAACTGAGGTCTAGTCAGTGCGCGCAGGCATTTTATCGCACGGACTTTAAATAAAGATCCTGACGCTCATGGCCTAGGTGGGTGAGAGCCGACTATACAAATACACCCAAGAAGCAGAAACATTATAATCCTTCCCCCCCCCCCACCCCACTCCCTTAAACCCAGTCGCCTAGGATTGTGCTCAGTGGTCTGGGCGTCAGACTATGTGCCCAAAGGCTGCAAGTGGGCGCCTCGGGCGGTTTGAGTTAGAACCTGTCTCGGACAGCGCCTTGAGCGGCTCTTGAGGTAGAAAAGAGCTATATAAAAACGATCCAATTCAATTCTTTTATTTAACTTCTCTTCACTTGCTGGGTGATATTAGACCTTAAACACTTTCTCTCGCACAGACAAACAAACACAAAAGCCCATAGACAATAAAATAAATAAAAAAAATTCTACAACAATTTGTTGATCAGAGATTCACTAATAGCCGTAGCAACGTCAACTATGACATGATGATGAATCTAATGGTTTGTTGTTGCCAATCACTCTTTGTTTTTCTTTGCATGTGTTAAGCAGGGCAAGCACATTGTCGTAATGTGTTCCACATATAATCTTTGCGAGCAAACACACAAAAATATTCTTAGGAACCTTAGTATTCCACGAGTTTGTGAATAATCCTACTTATGTGTCTTGAACAAATAAAGTCTGGAGCTCTACAATTTAAAGCTGAACGCATGTCATTTTCAATGACAGATAGCATTTCATGAGCAGAGAGCTCAAAGTTCAGGATGCTGAAACAAGCATTTCATTTTCTGTGCTCCGTTCTTGGCCAGAATGTCTACTTTTTCGTTCCGGAAGAGACCACAGCAGGATGAAACCCAACAAAAATAGACATCAGTTCCTCTTGTCCGCAAAATATGAATTAATGCTTTAATTTCAAATAAATAAATAAATAAATAAATAAACAAGTAAATAAATATAGGAACGAGTTTGGTTGGGAGTCACACAGTAGCGTAGCGGTTTCTGCAAATTTCAAGAATTATTGTCATCTAATAAAAAGTCAGTATTATTAAAGCTTGTAAGGCTAGTGAAATTAATTACTAAACAATTGTGACGTTGTTATCCCATGTCAAAAACTAATTATTAAACAATGGTAACGTTGTTATCCCATGTCAAAAATTAATTATTAAACAATTGTAACGTTGTTATCCCATGTCAAAAATGATATCTAGTTGCTATCCCCGATAAATTTCTTTTTTCTTCTTTTCCCCTCTCAATCGCTCCCTTCCCCACCCTTCTGCAATCGCTTTGTGTAAATAAATAGTTTTAATTTTAAAAATTTCAAATGTTATGTAATTAATTATTTTGCATGTGTGTGTATATCATTTTAACGATGTCCATGTGCCATTAATGGTTTTTTTTTCTGGAATAAATTTGCCTTGGCTTGCCTTGCCTTGCCTTGCACGTGCTAGAAGCATTAAGCAGGTAAGCAGTGTCGAGATGAGTTAGTACTTCGACAGGCGGACCACACTTTGATGCATCCACTGCACTGATAGACATACATTAATTAAACTAGCGCATTACACACACCTTCCTACCCACCCAGCTGTAAATGGGTACTTGGCTCCGCTTAGAATCGGGGAAGGTGAGGCAGCGATCGAGAGAGAGAGAGAGAGAGAGAGAGAGAGAGAGAGAGAGAGAGAGAAGATAGGCACTACTCTCATTAGGCTGGCCCTGAGAAAGAGGGTACCCACAACTCCTCTCTCCCAACAACTGACAGCTTACGATAACATGTAAAACCTTTGTGACCTTTGTGTTTGTGCGTGGGTGTGTTTGTATTTGTTTGTTTGCGTGTGTGTGTGTGTGTGTGTGTGATGTGTGTGTATGTGTATGTGTGTGGACAACTCCTCCAGGAGAGGTGGAACTGAAAGAGACATAACTTCTTGAGGACTCATGACGCGACTGAAGCTGCTAAATTTAGTCTGGAGCTCTGCGCTAATTATATAAGCTTATTAAACTCAGCTTATCTTGACGTGACTCCCCCACAAAAATCCCAAGCAGAATTTGTTTTCTTTTTAATTTTTTGGTTGGTATTATTATGTACGCCGTGCCTCGGTAAATTACCCAGCTATGCAAGCTTACTGAAACGAGTTGCACAGTTAGCACACCTTGACCAAGTGCCAGAACAAGTATTTTCAGTTACATAAGATACTCGCTACTGTCTCTCCCTGTCTCTGTCGTTCTGTCTCTGCCTCTTTGTGTGTGTGTGTGTGTGTGTGTGTGCGTGTGTGTGTGTGTGTCCTTCTCTCTCTCTCTCTCTCTCTCTCTCTCTCTCTCTCTCTCTCTCACTCTCTCTCTTTCTCTCCAACACTTCACCTAATGCTGTTTAGGAAATCTATCACATCTGGTTATAAGGCCTAAGCTTACTACATCTGGTTCTGTGGTGTGTGTGTGTGTATATATATATGCCTAAGCAGTCGCCCATATTCTGATTGCCGACTTTGGGTTTTTATCATTAATGAGAAACTGTCCAAATGGTCGTCAGGATGACTTCTTGTTGTGGTTCATTAAATTCATGTACATGTACATAATTGAGTGGTCTTTTGGCTTTTTTTCGTGTTTTGGCACATACTAATCAATCAGCGGGGTGGAACGTTAGGTCAAAAATATAAGCCTAATAGCATCCATGACCAACTGCTGTTCTCAGTGCAGCAGTACCATGTAAGTCTATACTATAGACTGATTGATAATTTCCTCTTCACGCTCAACGAAGCAATAAATAAAAATGCGTCTTGTCTCTCGTTTTTTTTTCCCCAATCAATCACCGGCATTCAGTTACACTGAGAAGATGATTCTCTTTTAAAAAGGTATGGAGCAAAGTGCCAAGAGCAATCAGTCACTAGTACAACTTCCCCCCCACCCCCCCCCCCCCCCCCCCAAAAGAGAAGGAGTCATTTTCTGACAGTTGCACAGTACGCCGAAACCTCGCGAGCTTGTGATATGCAGTACACTGTAATAATTACATCACATTGCTTCGGATGAGAGTATACATGACATGTAAACAACCTGTGTAGGCACGCAATCCACCGCACTGGCTTTAAAGATCCTGACGCTCATGTCCTTGACGGGATGAGTGCCAGCAATACCAACACACTCCGCGTGCCCTATCGGTCATGTTCCCCTCCCCCACCCCAACCCAGCACACCTGCTCTTGCAGTTGCTTCGCTTTCGCCGAGAGGGCAACTCGAATTTCGCCCTCATCGATGAGGTATAAAAATCAACAACAAATAATATGAAACTTTAGTTAATATGTGGCTAGGCGATCCATGCGGTCAGCAGTGTTTAATAAGTTGCGTTTTTAGATAATATTAAAAGCATCCTTGCTTGAATCTTGGATCTTGATGATAGCTGACTCTATAGTATAATAGCATTCTTATAATTGTGCCTGCGGAAAGGGATCACTACCCTGAACGTGGACATGAAAGTGATAGCGTGACCCCTGGTACAGTAATCAAGAAGTAAGCGAAGTCGGACACGCAAAGGCCACCCCCCCCCCTCCCTCATCCCCACCCACCTCTCGGAGACTTGCGAAATACCGGGACTAGAAAAACAACTGCACAGACCACGGAATTAGATCACTGGAAGGCTGGCTTTGAATCTAGGTCACGAAAGTGTGCACGAGTGGGAGTGACTAAATTGAAAAGATAGCGCCCTTCCGGTCTCATATTCTGCATGGTAGCCTAATACGACTTCACGAACTTGGAGGCTGCACTGAGATTAGAATCTTTATCAAGGTTTGAACATAAATATGATCAGGTAACTGAGAGATATACTTTTTACGACCAAACGGTCACACAAGCTGTGGTTTAAAGATTTATGATTTAAAAAGATACAGATCTGGGGTTTAAAAATCATATTATGTATAGTATTTATTGTCTTTGATTCCCAAAACAAAAACATCTGAACATCGAAATTTTATCAAAGTATGAAAATAAAATATTATCAGGTAACAGAGATAATTACGACCAAACGGTCACACAAGCTGCGGTTTAAAGATTTGCGCTGTAAAAAGATACAGATCCGGGGTTTAAAAATCATATTATGTACAGTATTTATTGTCTTTGATTCCCAAAAACAAAAACAATTAAAAAAAAAAAGTTCCGTTGGGGAATTGAACCGCGGAATTCCGCGTGACAGGCGGGGATACTGACCACTAAACTACCGTAGAACTGAGATCTTACAGGCTCTGTATGTGGTGTCAAGCCTCTGTACACGCTGTTCAAGTTCTTGTTCCTCTCCAGCCAATCCACCAATGTTATTCGCAAAACAGAGGTTGGAGATTTCTCTACCCCCTACGCTGGCTGTGCCTTCGTGATCTGCAAGGGCATCTGTCATCATACGCTCTAGGAAGATGTTGAAGAGTTTTGAACACTCAAAAATAAAGTGAAATTCATCCCCAATAGTGATCTAATTCCGTGACTCAATGAATACTTTATGCAATACAGTCTTTGACAGTCTTTTTGGTTAACAATGACAAGAAGTACTTGCAAAACATATATTTTGTATACTACCACTTTTACCCCTTCACATCCTTCATGATCATCACACCAAAATAAACATAAAAAAAAAAGAAATTCGTCCCAAGTTTAACTGAGAAGCCATTGCAAACCAAAAACGGAAGTGAAGCGTCTTTTCAACTCAAATTGTGACGAATCGCATCGCTTCGCGAGCAGAGAATTGAAGAGTCGCTCGCAAAGCCAGCCTTCCAGAGTGATCTAATTCTGTGCACAGACCATGAGAGGGAGGGAAGTCTCACAGACAGCCTAAATGGTCTAGCCGGAGAATTGGTCAAACTGTGTCGATAATTGAATGACCATCAATGCTGCTGACCCCGCATCTGCTTATCTTCTTTACCCTCGCTCCCTTTATTACCCCCCACCCTCCCTCCCTCCATCTCTCATTCCCGCGCTCCATCCACCTTCCTTTCCCCTACCCCCTACACAATACAAAGCCATCGATGATGATAATGATGATGATGATGATGATGATGATGATGATGATGATGATGATGATGATGATGATGATGATGATGATGATGAACACTTGTATATAGCGCGATTCCATCCAGGCCAAGTAAGCATGCTCGGTGTGCTGGAAAAAAATCTGTTTTGGTCACTTAGTCCTTGGTCACTGATTAAAAAGATGGGTCTTCAGCTGACGCTTGAAGGCTGCTTTGGAGCTACACTGACGTAGCGAGAGAGGAAGTCTGTTCCATAGGAGAGGAGCTGCACATTCAAAAGACTGCTCCAAAGTTCTTTCTCTTATGTCGATCGACACTTGGCACAGAGATCTTGCACTGTGAGCTTGACCGAAGGTTTCGCTCAGGAGCGTGCCAAGGGAGGAGTTCTTGCAGGTACTTGGGTGCTGATCCTTCCATGCATCCAAACACAAGGGAAAGTATTTTATGTTCAATCCGCTTTTCAACGGGGAGCCAATGAAGTTCCCGAAGAACTGGTGTAATATACTCATGAGTCTTAGCTTTTGTCACAATCCGAGCTGCTGTGTTTTGAACCTTTTGTAACCTCTGCAGCTGGCACTTGGGCAAGCCCCAAACACAGCTGTTGCAGAAGTCCAAGCGAGACTGGATGAGCGAAACAGCAAGTGTGTTGGCCGTTTTTCTGTCCATATCTGGCCTAAGTTGACCCAGTGTTCGCAGACCAAGGTAGCATGATCTGACTGTGGCGCTGATGTCTCACACTCTGCAACTCCACCACCCCTGCTCTCTCCCTCCCTGCTCACCCCTACCTCCCCCTCCCCCCTATTTCACCTTCAAGTTTAAAGTTTTATTTAAGACTCTAGCCTCTGAGGGGCTTTCATCCAATTCAAACAAACATAACGACATAGACAAAGCAAGATCAAAAAGCTGTGGTCACATTATTACATGCACTCAATACAGTACGTACACAATAGGTATTCTAGAATTTATAACTCTGACAGGACAAACACACAACTTATAATTATAAAAGCGATAGAACAAATTAAAGAAGCGGAGAAGGAAAAACAAAAAGAAGAAGAAGGAACACTCCTCCCTCCCCCACCTCCATTCTCCCACCCCCTTCTTCTCCAATCAGTGTGGCGGCGTTTTGGGAAAGGTTTAGCGAGAAATGATTGGACATTGAGACTACTTAATACAACAACCATTGGTTTGAGGGAGAGGGAAGAAAGGGAAAGGGGTGGAGGGATGAGATAGAGAGACATAGAGAGTGAGTCAGAGAGAAACAGAGAGAGACAGACCGAGACAGAGACATAGACTGGTAAACAGACAAAGATAGAAAGATAGAAAGGGTAGAGGTGGAAAAAGAGAGAGAGAGAGGGGGGAGAGAGGGGGGAGGGAGAGAGAAAAGAGAGAGAGGGAAACTGTTACCTCAGTTTTATTTTCAGCACCTCAGGGAAATTGGCAACAAGGGTTAGAAAGACACTATTTAAAATTCTCGTACTAATAACTTTGGATACAGACGCAGAGAGAGAGAGTGACAGACAGATACAGGCAGAAAAAGATACCTCGATAAACATAGACAAGAAGAAAGAGAGACAGACCACAGCCAAACAGACCACAGGCAAACAGAAGGTTACGTCCATCTCACGTGCAAGTCTCCAAGTTAAAGCTTACTCGAAGATGGAATGAACAGAATGAAAGAGGGAAAATGTAGCCTAACATTTAAAATTTAATTGTAAAAAAAGAGGGGGAGGAGTGGTAAGAAGGGGTGGGAGGGAGGATGGTGTTTTGGTGAAGTAAATTGAATCTACCTCAGAAAAAACAAAAAACATGCTGGTAACGTAAAATAATACTTACCGCTGTGCGATCTCCTCCTCTGAGTTGGTGGACTGCTGTTTTCGGTTGGAGTTGCTGCTTTGATGAGATTTGGGATTGCTGAGGGACCCCATAGTAGGCTTCCGGGGCCCTCCTCCACCTCCTCCCCTCGAAGACGCGATGGATGTGGACAGGCTCATGGTGTTGACAAATCCTTATCTGGTTGGGGAGAGCAGGAATCCTCCTCAACTCCACAAATCCTTAAAATTGTAGAATCCGTAAGCTGAAGGGTGAGAAGAAGAAAAAAACACTTTAAAGTGAGTGATGTTACAGATTGACGCAAGAGAATTGAAGAATCCCTAAAATGCTAAATGTTGAATCCTTTTTTTTTTTTTAAATTAAAAATACGGCGATTCTTGAAACTGGGAAATCTTAGAAGTGAAGACTCCTGAAATTGATGATATTTTCTGATAATGAAGTGACAAAATTGATGTGCTTTCAAAGGTCCCAACGATCCCTGAATTGAAGACTCGGAGAATGTATCCTTCGAATAATATGACGAAATCTAATGGCAATGCATCAAAGGCAAACTTGATTTTGTAGAGGTAGTCAAAAACACTTCTTTCATAGTCCTGAAAATGGTGAAGTTTCTTGAGACAGCAATTGTTATTATTCTTCCACTAGCATCTATCTTCCACTTCCAGAATCTTCCAACGTCTTTGCACATCAGTGGAGCGGATAAATCTTCCAAGTTTTCAGACAGAGTTAATCTTTTTTTTTTTTTTTTTTTTTTTTTTTAAATCGATTTCCTAACAGATCGGTTGATCGTAACCGCAAAGAGAAACAACTCCGGTCGAAAACTCTTTTGTTATTTCATAACGTTAACAGACACACGTTCACGGCACATTCTTCTTCAAAGATTGCAGTGAACGTTTGATTCGACAAACAAAGGCGTACGCAGACGACTTTCGAGAATCACGCCTTTCTTGCTCTTGTTCTGCTTCTTCTTCAGTTCTGTTCTATTTGTGTTCTTCTCTAAACATTTTTATTTCAGCTGGAAAGAAGAACAGCCAAATTTAATTCAAAGTTATAATAGCGAAGTCATATAACCTGAACTGTAATGGTCAGGAGGGACACATACATGTATTTTTTCCCATTTTATCAATTTTCTTTTAAACAAGTGAACGGGTGAAATTCGTGTCACTTTCTCAGCCAAAGCTTGACAGCCTCAGATCAGGTCTGATGCAGCGCTGCTCCAGGTCACACAAAACATTAAATAAGAACTAAAAAAAATAACAATATAATTTGGATTTTAGCTTTGGAAACGTGCTTCCCAGTCCTATCCTATCTTATCCTATCCTATCCCATAACTCGAAGGTCGTAGGGGCACCAGCGTACCCCATCTTTCCCTGTCCTCAGCAACCCTGATTGCTCAGTGTCAAACCAGTCCATTCTCGAATGTTGTCCTCCCACCTCTTTTTCGGTCTCCCTCTTCTTCTACCTCCTTGCACTGTGCCTTGCAGGATGGTCTTTGCAAGACCTGATGATCTGGTGACGTGGCCATACCATCGGAGTTTACGTTCTTTCACCATTGTGAGCAGGTCATCGTGTTGTCCAATGGCTTGTGTGATGGTCTGTCGGACTTCGTCGTTGGCGATGTGCTGGGTATAGGAAATGCACAGAAGTCTTCTGTAGCACCTCATCTCCATGCGGTGAGATGCGATGAGGTGCTACAGGTGGTGCTTCCCAGTAATGTTAAAATTGAAAATCAGGTCACTGTCTTAGCAAACGCCTGGCAAACAACCTCCCGCAGCGCAGCCCCATGACATAGGGGAGTAGGACGCACAAGTGATATTTTAGCGACTATTTTCTGTACTATGAGGAATTGTAAATCGAAACAACGACGTTCCTATTGCACTGATAATTTTAAGTAACGACAGCTACTGACCTGGAAGCATACAGAGCCTAAAGTATTCGTTCCTTGGCCATAGATTTAAATCGTGTTATTTTGTATGTCTGTGAGCTGGGTTCCCTACATACCGAAGGTGGCGGGTTCGAATCCCGCAAGGGGCGAACCTATGCGACCTAGGTACGAGACTTTCAGGTAACCGAGGGTTCTCTCCGGGTACTCCGGTTTCCTCCCACCCTTCAATAATGGATGCAGTCAAGTCTAAAATTTAAAAAAATAAAATGTCAAATTCCTTTCCGTCTTCTAATACGGGTCTCACTGCCTTTACACCACATATTTGAGTATTCGTTGTGTGTGTGTGTGTGTGTGAGAGAGAGAGAGAGAGAGAGAGAGAGAGGTGAAAATATGTGAGCGTGTGTGTTGGTACAGATCGCCGCGCTATGAATCTGATTTAGAAATAAGGCGGCGCGTGTAACTTCCGTTAGAAGAAGAAGAAGAAGAAGAAGAAGAAGAAGAAGAAGAAGAAGAAGAAGAAGAAGAAGAAGAAGAAGAAGAAGAAGATGTGTAAGTTAAAATATGATCACTCTGCCTAGTTGAGACTGTTTGAGGCTTACGTACGTTCATTCTCTCCCCGATCTCTGCCTCTGGTTACAGATTGGCAGGTTTTCTTGAAGTATAAAGCCATCGCTTTCCCCGTCCCGAACTAAAACTGAAGGGGAGACTAAAAGGCTCCAACTACGTTACGTCACCCGGCGGAATAGGCGTATGTCTCGGCCAGTCTCAGCTAAGCAGTGTGTGAGATAATTATGATAAGGTTCTTATAATAACAGACTCTCGTTTGAAGTAGATGGGTACTAATGAAATAATGACAGTCTTAATCAGTAAGATTATTGTTATAGTTCTGACAATATCCTACGCTACCACAGCATGCTCAGTGCGGGTCACTGTGAATCACCCAATGAACTAAGAGTAATTTAATTACAGAAAGTCGAGTCCTGTGGCAGAGACGGGCACGACAAAAAAAACATCGCTCCCCCTCACGTAGACTTAGACTTTGTCAGGCCGGCTCTGAAAACTGTGTAGCGAGAAGGTGACAAGAGAAGACTATAGTGTGCTATAAGGAAAAGACACAGGCGCTTGTATCAGGACACGCGAGCGCCTATGCCTGTGACGCGTCTCCCTTTGGCGTATTATAGATAACCAAAGGGAGACGCGTCACAGGCATAGGCGCTCGCGTGTCCTGATACAAGCGCCTGTGGGAAAAGACGAAGAGAGGAGCTGAGGACGGAGGGGAACGCGGGGTGGGCGGGGGTGGGGGTGGGGGTGAGGGGTGGGGTGAGGGTGAAATGGAGGTGTGGAGGGAGGGGGGGAGGTACAAGGAGGAGGAGGAGGAGGAAGACGGCTTAGAGATCAATTTTAAAGGTCAGTTTATAGCATGTACGACTCAAACAGCAAAGAATAAAGGACAGGGGATAGTAAAAGGTAGGGTGAAAAATCGATTCCAGTTGAGCCTAGACAGCAAAGTGTCTTTAGGGTTGGATGGGGTGGGGTGGGGAAAGAGGGGAGGGTAGGGGAATAGAAAGGGATGAGGGGAGGGTAGGGGAATAGAAAGGAATGACGGGTTGACGCTGAAAAGATTTATTGGTTTAGTGTATATGTTTCCAGAAAGGGGGGGGGTGTAATTGGAGGGTGGAGGGTGGGAGGGAAGCTAAAATAAGATTTATCGTTTTCAGTGTGATTCTTAGTTGGAAGAGGGACGGAAAAGAAGGGGACATGACAGGAGGACACAGACAAGAGGCGATACGAAATTCGAACTTACAAGCGAAATTGCCACATGAGGTTACATTCGCCGTGAAATGTGGTTCGATCACATACACACAAACACGCGCAAGCGCTTCAATGGTCTTTCCGTCTGTCTGAAGGTCGTCTGCTAGTAAAATACCGAGACCACACACACTCTCTGCTACTGCTGCTTCTGCTGCTACAAAATACCCGAAGATATGCTTTTCTTTTAATCCCGATAAATAAGCCAACGTAACAAAATTATAGAGCTGTTAACCCTACTTACACTCAATCTGTTGCTGATGTTGGCTTAAGCAGTGATGGATTGTGTACATATACAGATTATCCATAAGCTTGTGTTGGTGTGTTAAGTCAAAACTATTAATTGAGTCTAGGCTCTGGCTAAAAATTAAGCGATGCTTTCTATTACAAGGTCTACAGGCGATGCCGGGTTGTGTTGACGACTGACGACAACGACGACGATGCTTGAGCCTCTGCAAAGTTTTAGGTGTACTCTTTCTTCATGGATCGACAGTAAGCTTACTTTCTCCGATAAAGTCAAGTTGACGAATCAACTACTTTAACTAATTTGGTATCGACTATTGACTGTTCTTCTATGTGATCATCTGGTCAGTGCTTTTATTATAATTACAGAGGCTGAGGTATGCACGTACAAATAATAATTATGTTGACGAGGCACTGACCGACGACCACCACTACGTCGCAGTACTTTGCTGTCAGTTATTACTCACGCCGATAGCAGCATCAGTAAATGACACAGTCGATGAAGCCGTCAACGACGATGAAAGAGATTATCTTATATAGCGCACTTACAAGCTCAGAGAGCTTCTCATGGTTTGCTGAAGTCAGGATTCGAACCCACGTCGCCCTAGACGCACTCACACAAGTCGTGCGCTCTGACCACGATGACACTAATAGTCTACATGTAGGTCCAAGATTTTCTAATGTACCCTAAATAACACATAGGTCTGTTTAACGTGTTATTGCTTTAATAGGCCTGCACGCTGTTTACCAAATCATGAGTATAATACACTAATAAAGCAAACTCGATTATTTACAATAAAAAACAGCTTTCTTTTTTTTTAATAGATCCCTTTCTCAACTCAGTCACAAACAAAAGCTAGAAACAAAACAATACCCTTATTTCGTTTCCATCACAGAAGCAAAAACCGCTTCCTTCTTTTCGAGCCAGTCACAGGATGCAGAATAACAACAAGAGAACGTATTTTACACGCGCTGTAACACATAATCAAGTCATGTCTGCTTGCTGCCTCTTGTTCTGTCAGCAAACAAAACAATAGCAGCAAGACTTTTGTATTGTGAATCACGGTCTAGTTTTCACAACAGTGCAATGAGCTTTCGTTCAGTTTTTTTAACTGTTTATTCATAGAGTCTATCAATATCTATGTATAGTCTTTGCTGGCTGCTAAAACAGGTGATGTTTTCTCAACAGACTAAAAAGTTCATGGGTTTATTACTACTACAGCACAACACAACACAACACAACACGTGAGAAGTGTCTCTTCGCCGCGAGCTTGCCTACTTCTCAGACTGCCTCTGTCAGACTGGAGTTCTCTCTCACACCACGTTTGTAGTACCACCTACATCAGCAGCATCAACCACTGATATGCTCTCTCTCTCTCTCTCTCTCTCTCTCTCTCTGTACCAAACCAGAATCAGTGCAACCACCGACTACGTTCATCTCTCTCTCTCTCTCTCTCTCTCTCTCTCTTGAGGCAGCACCATCCGCCGCCACAGTCTTGTGTCTTGGCTGCTACGGCGAATAGACAGTTGAAGCTCCGCTGCTGGGGATGGTAAAGAAACAGCGTACATGTGTGTTGTCGGCGTCCGCACTGTTGTTCATGACGTAGTCGTGGTGGCCGCTCGCTCAATCAGATCACAGCTGGGAACCACTGTGTGTGGGTGGAGGGGGAGGGGTAGGGAGAGGGGAGAGGTTGGATGTGTATGTGTGTGTGTGTGTGTGGTTTTATGTGAGAGTGTGTGTAGTTTCATGTGTAGTTTTATGAGTCTATCTGTGTGTGTGCAAAGACGGCCTTTGGTGTGTGTGTGTGTGTGTGTGTGTTTGTGTGTGTGTGTGTGTGTGGTTTTATGTGAGTGTGTATGGTTTTATGTGTAGTTTTATGTGTCTGTCTATCTGTGTGCGTATGTGTGTGTTTTTTGTGTGTGAATGTTTGTGTGTGGTTTTATGTGTAGTTTTATGTGTATGTTTGTGTGTGTGTGTGTTTGCGTGTGTGTGTGTATGTCTGTGTGAGAGAGAGCATCATTTCAAGATTCAATATGATTTACCGTTCTCATTTTACAAATGGACATTTGAAGCTTGTCTCTTAATTGTCGTTCGACCTAGACCTGACATCTCGGAGTGCATAATGTTCATGCGATTTTAAAGGCAATAGCATATTGAAATGTGATTTCTGTCTGTCTGTCTGTGCGTTGAGTATTCAGTTTGAAAGCAGTGTTTATAATTATATTGGGGGTGTTTTAGCTGTTTTTGAACTGAAAAGTGCGCTGTTCTGTGTGTGGTTTGCGTCGGGAACTATAGATTCTCGAGATGATAAGGAGGAGGAGGAGGAGGAGGAGGAGGAGGAGCAGGAAGAAGATGAGGATGACATCTACGTTGTAAAATGCGCAAATGCAACGGTTGGTGACTGAGGCAGAGAAGATTCTCAACTCGTTATTCATATTTGTATCAGACAATGGGTCCCGACAGGAAGTCCTCTCCAGGATCGCACAAACAACTGCTGCCCTGACAAGGTTGAAGCCCATTTGGAAAGACAGGACCATCAGTTCCAAAGTAAGACTGCTGCGCTCCCTTGTCATCTCCATCTTCCTATACGCTTGCGAAGCATGGACCCTCACAGCAGATCTCCAACGAAGAACACAAAGCATGGGGATGAGGGGCAACAGAAGACTTCTGGGCATTTCCTATACCCAAAACATCACCAACGACGAAGTTCGACAGACCATCACACAAGCCATTGGACAACACGATGACCTGCTCACAGTGGTGAAGAAACGAAAACTCCGATGGTATGGCCACGTCACCAGATCATCAGGGCTTGCAAAGATTATTCTGCAAGGCACAGTGCAAGGAGGTAGAAGAAGAGGGAGACCGAAAAAGAGATGGGACAACATTCGAGAATGGACTGGTTTGACACTGAGCGAAGCCATCAGGGCTGCTGAGGACAGAGAAAGATGGAGTATGCTGGTTAAACGATCATCTGTGGTGTCCCTACGACCTCCGGGTTACGGGACAGGATAGGATAGGATAGGATATTCATATTGATAGGTTTTCAATTTCCTCTTGCCATCATTCGAGATTAAAAACACAACGGGTCCCACCAACATCATCTCTTCTTTCTTTCTTCCCTCCCTCCTTCCCTATCTTAACCCTCCCCCTCACTTCTCTCTCTCGCCCACCTCTATATATTTCTTATTCCCTCCGCCTGTCTCTCTCTCTCGCTCGCATTTTCCCTTTTCCTTTCCCCCTCACCTTCCCTCCAAACTCTTTATTTGTTCCCCTATCCACCTGTCCCAAGTTGTCTAGAAAAAAAGCGCCACAAAACGTTTGCGATTGCTCAGTACGAACTGCTGCCCTGGCGAGGTTGAAACCAATTTGGAAAGACAGAACCATCAGTCTACTTTCCAAGATAAGACTGCTGCGCTCCCTTGTCATCTCCATCTTCCTATACGCTTGCGAAACATGGACCCTCACAGCAGATCTACAACGAAGAATACAAAGCATGGAGATGAGGTGCTACAGAAGACTTCTGTGCATTTCCTATACCCAGCACATCACCAACGACGAGGTCCGACAGACCATCACACAAGCCATTGGACAACTCGATGACCTGCTCACAGTGGTGAAAAAGCGGAAACTCCGATGGTATGGCCACGTCACCAGATCATCAGGTCTTGCAAAAACCATCCTGCAAGGCACAGTTCAAGGAGGTAGAAGAAGAGGGAGGCCGAAAAAGAGGTGGGAGGACAACATTCGAGAATGGACTGCTTTGACACTGAGCGAAACAATCAGGGTTGCTGAGGACAGGGTAAGATGGAGTACGCTGGTTAAACGATCATCTATGGTGCGCCTACGACATTCGAGTTACGGGATAGGATAGGATAGGATAGTACGAACTATTTTTGCTTCTAGGCAACCTTTTGCCATAAGCGAGCGCTTTTAAAATGGCCAACAACAACAGCCAATCAAAGTGAAATTGGCCGAAAGTGAAAGTTACAGTCACTGACGACACAACAAAATACTAATTCATACCGACTGCACATAAACATAATTATTCCGTTAAATACCAAGTACACAAATCTTACCTCCCTTGCTATTTCACCACCGTTGAACACATCGCCATTCGCAAATCGAAAGCCCACCACTGTGGCCACCATATTTTTCTATTCGCAAGCAACCTTTCGAGGGCGCTACAGAGCGCTCTCCACGCTCTCCGCGCACATAGGGTGGTGCAGACTTTCCGCCAAAATAGTTACGTAGCGTTACGTAGCGCTCTGCCTATGCAACTCGGGTCTGCTAGTGGTCCATCAAAGTGCGGAGATTACGAACGGTGCCGCTGTCTCGGCCTTGAAGGCCTTTGCTTACGACGCATCTGCTTGCATGTGGCAATACCTGTCCAACACCCACCAGGCCTATTGACTCTCAGACACAAAACACCACCTTGGTGCAAGCACAGCCTAGACCTGGTTCAGCACCCGCGTACACCCACACAGACAACTAAACGTAGAACAAGACGAGAGAGAGAGAGAGAGAGAGAGAGAGAGAGAGAGAGAGAGAGAGAGAGAGAGAGAGAGAGAGAGAGAGAGAGAAGAGAAGAGAAGAGAAGAGAAGAGAAGAGAAGAGAAGAGAAGAGAAGAGAAGAGAAGAGAAGAGAAGAGAAGAGAAGAGAAGAGAAGAGAAGAGAAGAGAAGAGAAGAGAAGAGAAGAGAAGAGAAGATAACAATTTTATTTTGAAAGGGTAAAAGAGTAAGCGCTGGATGCGCTTTTTTACATCTTGCCCTTGGGGCTTGTAACAAGAACTATTAAATACAACAAATGAATGTTATAGCATTAACATCATGGAACAATAACAAATAAACAATATCATCATGGAATAAATATTCATGTGGTTGGATTCAGTCCATTCTTGTAGTTCAATAGCCCCTTGTTGTAAGGAGGAGCACAGATGATTCAAGTCTGTATTTTGAGAGTGTAATCGGAGAGAGAGAAATAGAGACACTTTTTTGACACTTTTGAGATTTAATTGTTAAGGCCACCAGCCCATCACAATGGTAGGCATCACATACAATATAAAATAATCTTTAAATAATCTTTAAAATAAAAGGACAATATTAAATACATATCGTTTACAAGTTTCATTAAAAAAAAGTTTCGAAAAAGCATTCGCATCATATCACGCATGAAGGTAAATTTCGATAACATACAACATTGCAGTTAAAAACACATTCAGTGTAAATTTTTCTTTCTAATAGCAATTGCTTTGTAAATAAAGTACGCAACATTTCTAATAATTGTTTGATTTTGGCTGGACATAAGCAGTACAAATCTGGATAAGCATGGCTGCCTTGTAAACTTCAACGGAATAAGATCATCCCGAATGTCTGTGTATTTGGGACAAACCAGTAACATATGCATTTCAGTCTCTTGAACATTTGGACAAAAAGGACAATTAACATCTATTAGACGATCCTTTCTAAATTCAACAAAGTGTGCATTCAACGGTGACATTCCAATTCTAAACCTAATAATTGCTTTCCTTACTGCAATATTTCTAATTAAATTTAAGTATTCACCGCAAACCACTTCACGTTTGAAACAGGAATAATACATAGTAAAAAACATGGTCGTCTAGCGCAGAACTCCAATCTTGTTTAAAACAATCGACAAGTCTTTGTTTAAATTCAAAAATAAACAGTTTTACATTTCCAACACCCTGTGTTTCCCAGACAACTCCAAAACCAAACCTGAACAATACGTTTCGAACTTTGCAAGCCCATGTAGTATAATTCTGTTGCTGCAGATACAGTAACATATTGTATGCTTTCTTCGAAAATCTGTGATTTCCAAGCATAGTCAGTCTAAGCCAAAATTTCACACATCTTGTGTATGTCATAACATGCAAGGGATATCGCCCTGTTTCACCATATATCAAGTGTCTTGGAGATTTGGTGCTAACTCCCAGAAAACGTTTTATTGCTGACAAGTGAACCCTTTCAATACATTCCTGGTCAGCAGTTAAACCCCATATTTCTGATCCGTATGTTAAAATTGGCTGAATTTGTGAATCAAAAAGTGTAAAAAAGACTTTGGGTGAAAATTCTCCAAGTGACCAAAGTAACTTCATGATGGCTGAAACGCCCTTCCTTGCTCGTTCAGCTAAATCCTTAAAAGTATAGGAAAATGTTAATTTGGTAGACATGAAAATCCCTAAATATTTGTACATATTAACAATTTTCAAAACTCGTCCATCAAAAAACCACTGTTCTCTCTCGCCCAAAAATCCTCCATTACGGAATACAATAATATTCGATTTGTCCAAGTTAACAACAAGACCCAGTCGTTTTGCACTTTCACAAAGAACATTCAGCTGATTTTGCAGCCCAACTATAGTATCAGAAAACAACACTACATCGTCAGCAAAAAGCAAAATAAACAATTCAATGAGTTCTGGGGATAATTGGATCCCGTGTTTACCATGATGTACAATATCTTTCGTCAGTTCATTAATAAAAAGGGAAAACAGTACAGGAGAACATACTTCTCCCTGCTTCAGTCCCTGTGGACACATAAACTCATCAGACAGGTCTGCACCAGCACGAACACGTGCTTTAACAACATTGTACATGCTCTGTATTGCTTTTGCTAAGTTACCATTCAAACCTGATGTGTATAGAACCTTCCAAAGCTTCTCTCTACTAATGGAATCGAAAGCCTTCCGAAAGTCTATGAAGACTACATAAAGTTTTCTGTGTCTTAATAATTGTTTCTGAACCAGAGCCAACAGAGTAAATATGTGGTCAGCAGTACTATGTTCCTTCCTGAAACCAGCCTGCTCTTCTCCAACGACATTGTTTTCTTCAATCCAATCTGAAATACGTTTATTTAAAATATAACTATACAATTTACTGCTAATATCAAGAAGGGAAATCCCTCTGTAATTATCAGGTACCGTCACATCGCCCTTTTTATGTAATGGTTGCAAAAGAGACATAGTCCATTTATCAGGAAACAGACCATTGTCAAACAAATGATTAAAAAATTTAGCAAGAAATGGCAAAATTTCGTCCAAGCTTTGTTTATAGAATTCGCCAATCAGGCCATCTGGGCCAGCCGCTTTTTTATTTTTGAGTACTTTGATAGCAGATTGAATTTCACAACGTGTAATAGGAGAATTTATGTACTCACAATCAAAAGGATTTGCATCATTTTCTGAATCAAAATCAACAGCTGCATTGCAATGCTCAAAACTGACATCAGAATTAAATACCATCATTTTCTGAATCAAAATCAACAGCTGCATTGCAATGCTCAAAACTGACATCAGAATTAAATACGTTATAAAAATGTTCATGCCATTGTTCAATTGAAATGCTATTACATGCTGCTGAACCTTTCCTACGCAAGGACCGCAACGTGTCCCAGAATTTCCGTAGATCATTTGATGTTATTCAATGTGTTAATAATTGATTCTGTGTGTGCTCGTTTCTTATTTCGAATTAGTTCTTTATACTGTCTTCGTTTCTCAGCGTAAGAAAATCGATCTGCGTCACTATTGGACCTGTGAAACTTTCTCAACTGACTCCTTAAATGTTGACGGCTTTCTCTGCACTCTAGGTCAAACCACACCTTGACTCTCTCCGTCCCCGCTGTCTGTGTACTTTTCATGCACTCGCCAGCAAGCATGAAGCAGTCGTTAAATTTGGATAGAGCAAGGTCAACATCAGTGTCAATCAGCTCCATTGCCTCTGTCAATTTAACATTCACTGCGTCAGAACGCATTATATCTACAAATGTATCTTTGCTGTCGTCATTCCAAATATATTTGATTATCTTAGAGGAAACCTTATTGTGTTTGGCTTGGATATATCAAAGTCATGTGTTGTAAAACCAAACTCTACAATAGCGTGTTTTGATTCTATGACAGGTAAAATATTCAACATTTGACAATTGGCTAAAAGTGAATGAGATACAATGAAATAATCAAGTACACTTGAGCCATTTCGAGTAACATAGGTAAAACTTCCGGAAAATGCTCTCGACACAATTCCATTCAATATACAGAGTTGGAACTCCTCACAAACGGCCAGCAAGAGACGACCAAAAGCGTTAGTGGTTTGGTCAGATGAAATTCTTCTTGTATTAATATCAATATCAAAATAATCGTCTTGTTTGTCCATAATTTCATAAATGTTATCAACAGGGTCTCTCGTGCTGGCTTGCGAAGAACCCGTTCTTGCATTAAAATCGCCACATAATATTAGAGGTAAATCATCGTATGAGAGAAATAGAGAGAGAGAGAGAGAGAGAGAGAGAGAGAGAGAGAGAGAGAGAGAGAGAGAGAGAGAGAGAGAGAGAGAGAGAGGAGGGAGAGGGGGAATAAACATACATACATACACACATGCACATACCAACACAGACTAAGACCTATCCTATCCCGTAACTCGAAAGTCGTTGGGGCACCACAGTTGATCGTTTAACCAGCGCACTCTATCTTTCTCTGTCCTCAGCAACCCTCGTGGCTTTGATCAGTGTCGAACCAGTCCATTCTCGAATGTTGTCCTCCCACCTCTTTTTCTATCTCCCTCTTATTCTGCTTCCTTGCACCGTGCTTTGCAGGATGGTCTTTGCAAAGCCTGATGTCCTGTTGACGGAGTTTCCGTTTCTTCACCAATGTGAGCATGTCATCGTGTTGTCCAATGGCTTGTGTGATGGTCTGTCGGACTTCGTCGTTGGTGGTGTGCTTCATAAGCTTATAGGAAATGCCCAGAAGTCTTCTGTAGCACCTCATGTCCATGCTTTGTATTCTTTGTTGTAGGTCTGCTGTGAGGTTCCATGTTTGGCAAGTGTATAGGAATATGGGAGGGAGTGCAGCAGCCTTACCTTGGTGTGTAGACTGATGGTCCTGTCTTTCAAAATGGGCTTCAACCTTGCCAGGGAGGCAGTTTTTGTGCGATTCTGGAGAGGACCTCCTGTCGGGACCCATTGTCTGATACAATGGCTCCAAAGTATTTGAAGCCATGAACCGTGTTGAGAGATTGGCCTTGGCCTTTGATGTCCGTCTTGATGCCATTGATGTTGTTGGTCATCAGATTGTTTTTTTCTGCACTTATTCCGATTCCAAAAGCTTTAGAGATGGTGTCAAGCCTCTGCATCAACTGTTCATGTTCTTTTTACTCTCTAGCCAATCCATTATGTCATCTGCAAAACGGAGGTTGGAGATTGCTCTACCCACTATGATGACTGTCCCTTCGTGATCTGCAAGGGCATCTGACATGATGCGCTCCAGGAAGATTTTGAAAAGTGTTGGAAAACCGGTCGCGGGTCAGCCACGTGGTCAAGCAAAGTTTTACAAACATTCAGAATGATAAAACATGGCAAGACTTCACAAACATAATCCAATAATAATATCATTACATTACATTACATGATTATTGCTTTAGGTCCAGCGGACTCTTCCGAGCCAAATCAGGACCGGACAACCCCCGATCCGCATAAAAGATCTGCTGAAACAACCCTAGTGGTAAAACTGAAAGCTTTCCACCAGCCAGTCACTTTACAATAAAGACATCCCACGCAGGGGACGCTGAGACTGTACTCTAATTTATCGAACCCCCGTTTACAAAAAAAACAAATAGAATACAAACATCATTATAAATTATCAACAAAACATATACATATAAAATGCCTACATTGCTAAATAATAACATCATAGAAGCTTTAGTGACAACCTGGCAGAAAGCGTCCAATATTCCCAAGCTGATCCACCAGACCTCATACACAAATAAGGAATCTTGTCCCGGAAGAGTTTTCAAGAACAAAGGTAGGTGACTGGTCTAGCAAAGAAGAAGATAGTATAGCAGATTGATAGAACAGAGCAGGAATGAGAAAGAGCAAATGAGAAAGACAGCGACAGTGGGAATTTAAAGCACTAAATTTCCAGAAAGTGGGGATACTATTTATACTGAAACCCCCGGCACCCCAACGGGGGTAATAATAATACCAATAAACCACTGTGAAACAAAATATTTATCATTTACCTTTTTGACAATGTCAGGCTGTGGCTATACTGCGATGAATTGATTTTCACCCGTCACCTACGTAGTCTACTGCTAGAGATTCAGACAAAGAATGACTACCTAGCCTTGTGGTCAGCCAAAGCCCACGAAATCTCGTGAGATACCTGTAGCGCCTCTAGCGGGGGGTTCTGGCTATACGTCAGCTGGATGAGGTCACTGCCTACCTAGTGAAGAGTTAGCCTTACCTATGCGTAGACCAAACCTGACTTGTGTCGTCTGCTAGGCATCGACTTTAATAATATACAAAGGCCAAAGCAGGATGAACTATTAAGGCGATGAGCCTTAGTGCAAGGTCTAAAACTAGCCTTCTGTGACATACACAAGTTCGGAACCTATATAGCGGATCGTCGAGAGCACAAGTGTAGATAACACGGATGACTAACCCGTCGCACCTTTCACAGCTTGCACCCGTGACAAGTTGCATCGTTTTGCTATGACAAGTCGCAGCTTTTGCTATGACAGGTCGCAGCTTTTGCGATGACAAGTCGCACCATTTGCGATGGCAAGTGGCTATACCTATTGATGTGTCAAGTCGCACCCATTGATGTGTCAAGCCCCACGTTTCCCAAGGACGAGTCTCACCGTTTACTATGACGACTCGCACCTTTTGCTATGACGAGTCGCACCTTTTATTATATTTTTTAGTTTCTTTCGGCTCTCTCTCTCTCTCTCTCTCTCTCTCTCTCTCTCTTTCTCTCTCTCTTTCTCTCTCTCTCCTTCTCTCTGAAAACGAAAATGTCGATAATAATGACTAAGAAGAAGAGTAAACTAATGCCCTCATTCATCCATCCACCCATCCTTCCGACCTCTTGTTCCCTGCTAATCCCCAATAAATTGTCTGTGGAGAACACTGTCCTTTGTTTCGCTGACGTGAAGATTCCCAGGCTTGTCTGCTCTGGTCCTAATCTACTACCCTGACCCCTTTCTTCGGCCTTTTCCGCTTGGGACATGGCTATGGATGACGTGTGGGTGAGCACCATGTCACAATGCTTAGCCTGAACGTGAACGCACACTTCGATGTTTCAACAGAAAAATAACACTAAAAACATGGTTGCGCCCTATTTAGCATAGTCGCCAAGATTCTTTTTTCTTCTTCACTTCCTTTTTTTCTCTCTCCCGATTGGCTGTAGCAATACAGTAATGGGTTTAGAGTGTGCTAAGGTAAGCGCACTGATCGATTTTTCAAAAGAAAAACAACACGAAAAACATGGCTACGATCATGTTAGCGCGGTTGCGCCCGATTTAGCATAGTCGCCTATATTATGTTTCATTCTTTATTGCCTAGCATAGATTGGTTTAGAGTGGGCAACACAACGCCAAGCTGAACGCACAGAGATCGATGTATCTAAAAAAAAATAACACTAAAAACATGGCTACGGTCAGTTAAGTACGGTTGCGCCCTATTTAGCATAGTCGCCTATATTCTGTTTTCTTCTTTATTGCCGGTTAGCTGTAGCATTGACGGGTCTAGAGTATGCAACACCTCGCCATGCTGAACGCACACAGATCGATGTAAGCTTACACTGCTTATCTGAGACTTTGTTCTCCTCTACTTGTGGACATGTTCGCCTGCCTACGCCTCGGCTAGTCTCCCCTAAACAATTTGAGATCGATGTTAGAACTATTACATGATATGAACACGTTGAAACTCACTACGCTCTATTTACCATTCACTGTCGTCGTTGAGAATCTGTTTATACCTTGCCGCATCATGCTGTTGCTTGGGGTGAGATGTGTGGGGGTGAGGGTGCACCAGTATAGGCTGTCGCCACACAGTCAAGACGGAATACATCATAAACAAACACTACGGTTACAAAACTGTCACCAAGGATCTGGACAGCACCAGCATAAACGCATAATTCGATGGCAGATAACGAGCAATCGGACGAGATACTGCCCTGACACTTGCCCAACTCAGTATGTATGAGAGAGAGAGAGAGATAGAGAGAGAGAGAGAGAGAGAGAGAGAGAGAGAGAGAGAGAGAGAGAGAGAGAGAGAGAGAGACAGAGACAGAGAGACAGAGAGACAGAGAGAGACAGAGAGGGGCGGAGAGACAGAGAGAGAGAGAGAGAGAGAGAGAGAGAGAGAGAGAGAGAGAGAGAGAGAGAGAGAGAGAGAGAGAGAGAGAGAGAGAGAAAGAGAGACAGAGACAGAGACAGAGACAGAGAAAAACGCAAACATGTATACAGTACATTCACCAATGGACACACGTACATAAACTTCAAGTTGAATGGCAATACAGTTTCTGTTCCGTTCACACAAAGCAAATTAATAACCAAGAATCGCATCAAAAGCAAAAAAACAAAGTGTTCTTTGCAGTCCTGTCAGTTTTTAATAAACATTTTTCTAGCAAAAAATCAAATGCAAATTCAGCACAAAAAAACTAGAAACAATTTTTAAAAATCATAACATTATTTACAGTTGTTATCGCAGACATTCAAAATTGACAACAATTTGCATAAGAAAGTTGCAGCAGTAATGCCTCAATAATTACAAACTACTCAATATACACTTCAATTTTTATCAGCAGATCTCTGTGCAAACCTTTTGGACGGAAGGCATGAATATTAAAAACAAAGTGCAAGAAACGCAGCGCAATGTTGTGTATATATATGACCCCCAAAATAAAATATAAATAAAAAATAAATAAAAATAAACAATAAAAAAGAATATATATATATATTCTTTTTTATTGTTTATTTTTATTTATATATATATTTATATTTTATTTTGGGGGTCATTAAAATAATGGAATTAACAAAACTGGAATGTTCTGACATTGGATGAGTTTGTTGTTTTTAAATCTCTTCTTCCAGATAAATAAATGTACACATACATTTTCAAAGCAGCAATTTTTGGGACGGATAAATAAAAGTGGACAAATGTTATTGGAGACCTCTGGCCGCAACCCATTATGTGCCCAGAACAGGCATGCAAACAAATTGCAAAGAATCCAAGGAAAACATGCATAAGAGAAAAAAACAATCAGATAAAAGTTTGCTTAGTGAATTGAAATCAAAGAGGTCAACGGACAAGAAATTTCAGTTTTAATAATAATAATAATAATAATAATAATAATAATAATAATAATAATAATAATAATAATAATAATAATAATAATAATAATAACAATATTTAATACTTAATATTTACAAAACCTGAGGCTTGTTTCACAGATTCAATGCAAATGCTCATCATCATCATCATCATCATCATCATCATCATCATCATCATCATCATCATCATCATCATCATCATCATCGTCGTCATCATAATCATCATCATTATCCTCATCATCATCATTATCATCATCACGGTAATCGCGCGCCATGTGTCGACACAGCTGTGTTATCCTTTAAAAGTCCGTGGAAATCAATGGAGAGATGACAGACGGTGTGTTATTGGCACAAAAAGCCACGCTAACAGACGCACTGTGCGCTCTCAAATACACATACAAACACACAACTATGACATGCAAAAGCAGCTGCTGCATAATTATGCACAGTTCTGTAAGCTTTGAAATACTTTTTAAAACTCAATGAACGTAGCTTATCAGTGTTGAACAGCCCACAAACCCAAAATACAAAAATAAAATAAAGGCTATGCTGCAACATACATTAGTTTAACACTTCACGTTTATTATATTTCTACATATCGAAAAACAAAATAGCAAGTCTGCATTTCACCGTATTTTAATAAAGTGAGAAGTATGAATGTAAATATATTTCAATCCTCAAAAGGCTGTATTTCAACCATAACAGTGTGTACTTCTACATATTTTGACACATAAAGAGTGTGTGAGTTTTAACGTAACATTCCAACACACACAGTCTGCATTTTCAGAAAAAGTCTGTATTTCAACGTTTTACTGCTTTCATAAGAGAAGATGTTTTTTTCCAGCTATTGGTGTATGTAATCAACACCTTTCACTGCTTTTGTGGGGGGGGGGGGGGTGAAGGGGGAGTGGGCGGAAGGTAAGGGTAATGGGGAAGGGGGGTTCGAGAAGTGATGCATCTTAAAAATAATGTTTTCATTCTGCAGCTACATTTTACTAAATAAATATCAACAATCTCCTTCTTTTGCTCAGACCCCCCTCTCCCCTCCCCCCATCCACAATCCCCTCTCCCAACATCTTTAACTAGAAGGGCAAAGCCCATATATAATTCACATGCTCCTTATGGAACTCGCAATATTTAACGTGAAAACGAGAGCCCAGAAAGCAAAAAAAAAAAAAGAAATGGTGGCATTAAAATGCAAAGTAATGCCGACTTTGATCTTTCTATGCTCTTGATCTTAAGATGATATTGACCTCAAGCTTTATATACACTCATGTACTATCAAATAAACTGCAGCAAAAGTTGTATAATGACACACAAAAGTGACCTTGGGATGACCTTGACCTTCAGTGACCTTGACCTTTGGATGACCTTCACCCTCATGTGATCTCTTGTGCATGTGTTGCATAGTATGATTAAATAAAAAGCAATATCCCCTGTACGATGACCTATTTTTTGTATGTTTTTGCAAGGCCTAAAATGATCTTGACCTTCAAGGTCAATGCAAAAACGGAACATATATGAAAGATCAGTCAATCATTGAAGTGATGTTGACCAAATTTGTAAAGTATGTGTGCCTGGTTGATATTTATCACGCATGCACCAAAGAATCATAAATTCAATATTAATAACCTCGAAAAAAAAAATTGCAGTTTTGTGAAAAGTTGTCATTTTTGACTAACATTTGATGACCCTGTGACCTCGGCCTTGAATTGAAGTCATTCATTCACTGATCATTTATGAGGTTTCAAGGACATACACATTCTTATCGAGTGTACTTGGTCCTGATTTGGCTCGGAAGAGTCCGCTGGACCTAAAGCAATAATCATGTAATGTAATCGAGTTTAGTTGTGATAGTTGAAATTTGTTCTGAGTACTTAGCCATTTAAAGCTTTTGCACAGGCATACGGCGGACGGCGGATAGACAGACGGACAGACGAGCAAATTCTGATTTTTTTTCTTCTTCGGGGAGTGGAGTGGGGGGCGACGGGGAAGGGTGAGTACAAAGACTCACGTTGTTATGCATGTGAGTAAAAAAAAAAGGTTTTCCTCCACAAAAATCATGGCGTTAATTAATTCCTGCAGTCACTGAATAATATATCACAGCTTGGCTTGTGAGAATTCAAGTACAGAAAACTCTCGAAGTCCATTCTCACTCTGCCAACTTTTTTTTTTTTTCCTCTCCAGACCCAATCTTGGAAATCAGTCCTCACAATTCTTGAACTCTGCAGTATCACCACAAACCTAGAATGTCAGCCTGGGAGAAAAAAAAAAAAAGAGCCGGGTTGTGTACGTATGAACTATTATATAGTTCAGTGCTGTGTTCATGCTTTTTTGTGTGGAAATGTTTATGTGCTTAAACAATTTTCATTCATCCGTCCATCCGTCTGTCCTTCTATATATACACTAATGCTCGTCCTCATCTCCATCCTCATGCGTTTGCGTTGGTGATGTTGTTGCATCTGTGTGAACGCTGGGCAGCTGACTGGCCAGAGAAGACTGGATCACAGCGTTCAGGGTCTGGGCCTGAAAACCAAACCCAACAACAGGCTAATAATAATAATAATAATAATAATAATAATAATAATAATAATAATAATAATAATAATAACAGTGGATACTATTCTATTCTATTTTATTCTATTCTATCCCGTAACTCGGAAGTCGTAGGGCACCAAAGATGATCGTTTAACCAGCGTACTCCATCTTTCCCTGTCCTCAGCAACCCTGATGGTTTCGCTTAGTGTCAAACCAGTCCATTCACGAATGTTGTCCTCCCACTTCTTTTTCGGTCTCCCTCTTCTTCTACCTCCTTGCGCTGTGCCTTGCAGGATGGTCTTTGCAAGACCTGATGATCTGGTGACGTGGCCATACCATCGGAGTTTCCGTTTCTTCACCATTGTGAGCATGTCATCGTGTTGTCCAATGACTTGTGTGATGGTCTGTGGACTTGTTGATGTGCTGGGTATAATACCCAGAAGTCTGCTGTAGCACCTCATCTCCATGCTTTATATTCTTCGTTGTAGATCTGCTGTGAGGGTCCATGTTTCGCAAGCGTATAGGAAGATGGAGATGACAAGGGAGCGCAGCAGTCTTACCTTGGAATGTAGACTGATGGTCCTATCTTTCCAAATTGGCTTCAACCTTGCCAGGGCAGCAGTTGTTTGTGTGATCCTGGAGAGGATTTCCTGTCGGGACCCATTGTCTGACACAATGGCTCCTAAATACTTGAAGCTCTGCACTGTGTTGAGGGATTGGCCTTGGACTTTGATGTCCGTGTTGATGCCATTGGTGTTGTTGTTCGTCATTTTGGTCTTCTCTGCACTTATTTCCATTCCATAGGCTATATTGATGCTATATATGCGCCTTATTCCTAAGTCAGACTAAAAGCTCCTTCTTCAGGCCAAGTCAACAATCTGAGTTGATTTGTTGGCTGGTGAGTCAGTAGTTTGTGACATACAATCAATGGGTTAAATTGTTGACAACCAAAGTGACTTGGTTGGATTCATTCACTTTAGCCCTTAATTATGTTCACGGTGCTTTTGTGTCAATACGTCACTTGGCGAAATAAAACCTGTTATCTGTTAGATCTAAATTATGCTGGTTCCACCGCTGGAAAACAATATTTGAATACTGAGCTATACAGTAAAAATAACAAGCCTTCATATTTGATTAAGCTGAGGAAAAAAACAACAACAACAAAATAACCAAACAAACCACCCAACAAAACCTACAGATTTCCTTATCATATTGAAAATATCGAATAATGATTTGCACCTCTGTAAATAATGCTGTTTAGTTGCTCACTTTGGCTTATGGATCTGTTGAGCATTAATACACACATCACGCCATTTATAACTGCTTCGTCTGTAAAAATGATAGCAGGGCTAATGAAAATTACCTGAGCTGCTGGTGCTGGTGGGGGTGGCATGCAGCGAAGTTCGTAGACTGTCACCTGGCCCTCATTGTCACCCACCAAGATACACTGCGATGTAACACATAGTATAGTATAGTATAGTATAGTATAGTATAGTATAGTATAGTATAGTATAGTATAGTATAGTATAGTATAGTATAGTATAGTATAGTATAGTATAGTATAGTATAGTATAGTATAGTATAGTATAGTATAGTATAGTATAGTATAGCAGATTTCAGTGATTCACTCTTAAGCATTCATTCTAGACTTTTTATCTCCTCATAGTGTAGTTACTACTGTTACAGGGCACAATCACGCATAGCTGACAGTTGAGCTATAAGCCGTCAACCCAGATTCACCCAATGCGTTTCATTAATTATGACACAGTCAGTGAGATAAGAAGAGAACCAAGAAAGAGCTGTGCTGAGGATGCCAAAAATACGCTGAAGACGTTGAAGAAGGATGTTGTGATCGACCTTATCGAAGGTCGTAGAGAGATCAAGCAGAGCAAATCTTGATCAGTGGCAGAAAGAAGATTGTTAGTTATTTTGAGGAGAGCGGTTTCAGTAGCGTGGTTAGGACGATATGCTGACTGAAGAGGAGAGAGAAGGTAGTTGGAGAGAAGGTGAGAGTTAAGCTGATTCAGAACGATTTTCTCAAGGAGTTTGGAGATGAAAAATAAGTTTGAGATAAGGCCAAAATTGCCGAGTGTATTAGGGCAAGCGACGGTTTATTTAAAAGAGGTTTGACTATAGCAGTCTTGAAGGAGTCTGGGACTGTGCCTGATTGTAGAGAGTTGTTGATGATTTCAAGGACAAAAGGAAGTTAAGATACGATAAGATAATTTTCTTTAACAAGGGTTAAGGGTAAAAGATTAAGCACTGGGTGTTTAGCCCTCACTGTGATGATTTTCTGTGAGGTTTTCTCTTTGCAAAACTTAGTTTTCTCTTCGGAAGAAGTACAGGTAGGCAGTCAGAGTAGAGTTGTGTAGGAAGAGGGTTAAGGTCACACGTTTTTAAGGTGGTTTCTTTGATGGCTTTTTCCAGTTCAGGGAGAGTCAGAGGTTTGAGGTGTGTAAAAGAAGTTCCTGTAAAAGCAGGAGGAGTGTCAGAGCTTAAATATGGTATGTTGTCTAGTTTGTCACGGATGGCTTGGATCTTGTTGTGGAAATACTAATAGAAAGCTAATGGGAGTTTGGAAGGGTCAATGTTATTAGGCAAGGGAGAAGCAGAAGAACTGCCAAGTAGGTCGTTCATGGTGAAAAAGACGGCTTTAGCAGAGGTTGTTTCACAGAGTTTGGTAATGTAGTGTTCTTTGTGCTTATTGTAAATCTCTTGTCAACTTTTAGCTTAGAGGTTCGCCACTTCCGCGACGTGTTCGTTTTGCATTCATTACTTCAGATGTCATCCAAGGTGCAGAAGGCCTACTATGTACAATGAGTTTCGTTTTTGAGGGTGCGTGTTCATGAAGAAGTGTGCGAAGAGTGAAGTCATAGTAAAGGTCAGGATCCGAGGAAGGCGAACCATCAAGAAATCGCCGGGCTGCTTCTTCGCGAAAAGTATCTGTGTCGACTTCTCTGAGGTTGCTACGGACTACACGTTTCTTCTGTTTAGACGGCTTGGCTACTTTGAGGGAGAAGAGAACGGCAGAGTGATCAGATCTGAGGTAGTCGTTTAGAAGAACGCCAGACACCAGGTCGGTCGACTCGTGGGTGACGATCCAATCAATGATGTGTGTTTTGCGTGTGGGTTTGTCAACAAGTTATCATGACAGTCAAGAAGGTCCATCGTCGGTCTTGTGTCATTGTTCTGTGGCAGATCAAAATGTATGTTGAAGTCGCCTATAAGGACGACGTTTATATGCCTTTTTTTTGGCTATACTATGCTATGCTGTGCTATTGCTATGCTATGCAATCCATGGCCTCAATCAGTCTCTATTGAGTCATTTAACTCTCAATCACTATGTTTTACTTCATGATCTTTTCACTCCATGTCACTGCATTATCATTAGCCATGTATGAAATTTGAATTCACAAGAGTTCCTGAGCAAAAATGGCCTCAAAGCATCCCTCACCAAAAACACGATTAGTTTTTTTAAATTATATCCGTTTTTATTATATCTGTTTTCGTCTAATAATATCCAAGAACAACCACAAAAAAACGGCCATCACCCCATACATAATATAACAAACAATATTCTGTTAGCATCCAAACATAAGGATGATAAAAATCACAAGTGTATCCCATTAGTCTTTATCAAGCTCAGCATCCACCATCATTTTCTTCATCTGCCCCCACTTCAAACACCAACAATTACTCATCTTACCGGCAAAAGCTGGAACAGTACAATTCCAAATGACATGACTTTTGCTTTTATTGACGTTTCAAAGTTTGTGTATAGAACCTAGACCGATAAACACCTTGGACCTAATGCGTCCATATCCTCAAGTATCAAGTATATTCACGGTATCTTCCAAGATGAAATTTGTTTCCATTTGCACAGCAGTCTGACCTCACTTGTTCAGATGACGCACACACGTACACACCCAAAATTTAAATAATAAAATAAAAAGACCTGATGAAAAATAAGACTAGTTCCAAAACTTATTTGAACGACTCTAAAAAGGTAAATGCGAAAATAGTAAGAAATATATTACAATGAAACTAATAGCTGGACGATATAAAGATAAAAGTACTTCAGAAAATACCAAACATGGGAAAAGCTTCAATAAAATTTAAACTTATATTTGGATGATACAAGATGAATTAAAATGCTGCCTGCAACAGTACTAAAATTGTAAATTTGGATGACACAAAAGAGGACTTTTAAAAATTCCACAAAATATTTGTTGACATAAGTCAAAATAATACAACATCAGCACTAACCTCTGTGTTCTTGCCGAAGGTGACCGAAGTCAGTTTAGCCCCCGAGGTAGGAGTGATTGTGATGACAGCATCCAACCTGACAACGTAAAATCAAGAAAAACTACAAGTAATTAATACCAAAAAAATCGTGAGTTGAGCTCGTTTTTCTTAACAAGAAATCGCGCTTTATATAAAGATTTCCATTATTAGTATATGATTAGAAAATAAAAGTTAATATTTTGTGCTCCAGCTGTGTTTGGACTATAGGCTGTAGAATGTTAAGATTTGTTTTTCCTGCGTATGCCACCTAGGCTTTCCAAACCTCTCACAACATGCAGACTTCGCAGGATCTTCAAAAATGCAGTTCCTGTTGAGAAAAAAAATCTCTGCTCTGTTGTTGAAAAGCGGTGATAGATCAAAACAGAATCTTCAACAATTTGCATCCTCAGCTCATGCGTCTTCATTTCCATTTATCAATACCAGAAAAGAAGAAGAAGAAAAAAAAAGAAAACACTGCACGCTTTTCAAACCTCAGAAATACGACACGCGCTGGGACTTGTGCGACTAGACTACTGCATTTTATGGAGCTGCAGATTCACTATAACAACATGCGCCTTGAATCACTGTAGTACTAACCTCAAGAAAAGTGCGCTTTATAAATCAATGTAGTGTTATTATTATTATAATTATTATTATCAAAAGCCTGTACGACAATGCTATCAGTGCAGTCCTCCACAACAGCGCCATCAGGAACTGGTTCAGAACAGCAACCGGCGTGCATCAAGGATGCCTACTCTCTCCAACACGCTTCAACATCTTCCTGGAGCGCATCGTGTCAGATGCCCTTGCAGATCATGAAGTCACAGTCAGCATAGGGGGTAGAGCAATCTCCAACCTCCGCTATGCGGATGACATTGATGAATTGGCTGGAAAGAAATAAGAACTTGAACAGAGGCTGGACACCACCTCCAGAGCCTTTGGTATGGAAATAAGTGCAGAGAAGACCAAAATGATGACCAACAACACCAATGGCATCAACACGGACATCAAAGTCCAAGTCCTCAACACCTCAACACGGTGCATAGTTTAAAATATTTAGGAGCTATTGTATCAGACAATGGGTCCTGACAGGAAGATCTCTCCAGGATAGCACAAACAACTGCTGCATGACAAGGTTGAAACCCATTTGGAAAGACGGGACCATTAGTCTGCACTCCAAAGTAAGACTTTTGCGCTCCCTTGTCATCTCCATCTTCCTGGACCCTCACAGCAGGCCTACAATGAAGAATACAAAGCATAAAGATAAGGTGCTACAGACGACTTCTGTGTATTTCTTATACCCAGCACATCACCAAGTCGACAGACCATCACACAAGCCATTTGACAACACGATGACATGCTCACAGTGGTGAAGAAACGGAAACTCCGATGGTATGGCCACGTCACCATAGCTCCAGGCCTTGCAAAGACCATCCTGCAAGGCACGGTGCAAGGGGGCAGAAGAAGAGAGAGTCAGAAAAAATGGTGGGAGGACAACATTCGAGAATTAACTGGCTTGACACTGAGCGAAGCCATGAGGGTTGCTGAGGACCAAGAAAGAAAGAGTACGCTGGTTAAACGATCATCTGTGGTGCCCCAACGACTTTCGAGTTACGGGACATGATAGGATAAGATATTATTATCATTATTATTATTATCATTATTATCATTATTATTATTATTATTATTATTATTATTATTATTATTATTATTATTATTATTATTATTATTATTATTATTATTATTAAAACAAGAGAAACTCACGTGCTAAGAGACAAGTCCCACACTTCTACGGCACCCTCGTTGACACAGGCAAATACTGTTGACGATCTGGGTGACCAGCAGATGTCGTAGACAGTTTTCTGCAATACCGAACAAACCCCAAACAGGTTACAATGACAGATACGAAACGGTGGTAAACATTCTCTGGACTGTTTCAGAATTTTTGGTTTTAAAAAGTTGAAATTTAAATGGTGATGTTACTAGACTTTAATTAAAACCAACTCAACAATTACTTTTGTCTCATCATCCCTTTTGGACAATCTAATCTTATTGCTGTGGTCAAGATCACCTTCAGCCTTACCATATTATTTCCTTCTTTATTTCATTTCACTTTCACTAAATGTGATGCTTGAAGGTTTAGAAACAATAACTGACTAATTCATCCTAGCACATATCATTATACTGACATGCGATCAATCTAAAGTCTTCTAGCCTTCAAGATCAGTCATTTGTTGAATTGACTGCCCATTAACCGGTCAGCCTAAAATAACATGTATAACATGTATGAGCGAAGCCATGAGGGTTGCTGAGGGCAGAGAAAGATGGAGTACGCTGGTTAAACGATCATCTGTGGTGCCCCTACGATCTTCGAGTTACGGGATAGGATAGGATAGGATAGGATTCTATATCAAACCATCTGTTATTAAATTTAAATGATGTGTAGTCTTAATATTGTCACAGGCTAAAAACTAAACTGACAGTATTATATACCACAACGTTACCCACCGTGGAAGAGTGGAAGGTCAGGATAGGGTTAGTGCGATCTTGGTGCCATAGGCGGATGCTCCAGTCTGCGCTGCAGCTCAGGAAAATATCCGACACAAAAGGTGACCACCGAATTCTGTACACAGGAGCACAGGAGCCTGTAAATTTAAAAAAAAAAAAACAATTACATTTACAGGCATGCAGAGTCGATGTCGACACTTTTAAAACGTTGGTTTTTTTCACCAGATAGATAGCCAACAAAACAATGAATGATGCATTATCGGCAGCAACTGTAAATTTTCAAACCCGCCTTCATTTCATGCTAGGATAGTGTACACACAAGGAATAGCTGTGATGTAATATAAGCATGCAAAAATAACAAGGAACACCTGTGCTATACAAGTGTTGAAGTCACAGGCCACACCGCAAACCTTGTAAACGTTTTGATTGGCGAATAAATAGCCTTATGTCTTATGTCTTAAACTTTAAATACATTTTTTTAAACTTGGATTTTGGGGGTTGAGTATATAGACTCACATTGCTGCACTTGTGTGTCAAAAATTAATATCGACCGGTTGCAGTGACCACCTAATTTTTACAATTTTTTTTCCGAATGGTTGCACAATTTTACAAAAGGTTGCGTTAATTGCAACATTGTGTAATCGGACGCATTATTTGCACTTAGGCACATGTTTTGGAATTAGCGGAGGCAATTCTCATGCAATGAGGTTTAGTCTCACAATTTTCAGGTAATAAGTTTTTGCCTGGAAATTATCATGTACGCTTGCATACGAGGACGTAAAACTGACAGTCCTCAATGTGTATTAACAATGCAAGCCTGACCCCAGCCGGACTTTCGTTCTTATTACACAAACTGGTCTTGCTTGCATCCGTTCCATCATTCCTTGTTCTTTCCTCTCTTTCCCCACCTCCCTAACCTGCCCCAAACATTTTATTGTGTCTCAGATTTTTTTTTTAACTCGCACAATGACTTAAGTCAACATCAAATAACAAACCGTGTGTCCTGAATAGGTTTCCAGGTACTGTTCGTTGTAGGAACAGGAGCATTTGTGGATGTACCCCTCCTCTGTGCCAGTAAGGTACCTGTTAACACCGTTCAAGATTTGGGTTAGGTCGTAAATACATCGGAGCTAATTCCAACATTCAATACTAAGCACCCCTTACTTGCATAACTCTTCTTGGGGCTTGTACGAACATTAATAATAATAACAATAATAATAATAATAATAATAATAATAATAATAATAATAATAATAATAATAATAATAATAATAATAATAATAATAATAATAATAATGAGGAAGAAGAAGATGATGATGATGATAATATGTAATACTAATAATACTAAATAATGATAATAATAATAATAATAATAATAATACTAGTGATAATATTAATAATAATAATAATAATAACAATGATGATGATGATGATGATGATGATGATGATGATGATGATGATGATGGTGATAATGATGATAATGATGACGATGAAGGCGACGGCGATGATGACGATAATAATAATATTAATAATAATAATAATAATAATAATAATAATAATAATAATAATAATAATAATAATAGTAATAATAATAATTTTTTAAATAAAAATAATAACAATAATAATAGTCATAATAATAATAATAATAATAATAATAATAATAATAATAATAATAATAATAATCATGATGTGATGATGATAATAATAATAATAATAATAACAATGATGATGATGATGATGATGATAATGGTGATGATGATGATAATGATGACGACGAAGCGAATAATAATAATAATAATAATAATAATAATAATAATAACAACAATGATGATGATGATGATGATGATGGTGATGATGATAATAATGATGACGACAAAGGCGACGGCGACAACAACGATAATAATAATAATAATAATAATAATAATAATAATAATAATAATAATAATAACAATAATGCGCGTAATAATACACATTTTTGCCATATAGATAGATATAGTAGTTATAGTGTCTGAATTTTAGTTCAAAATTGAAAAAATAAACCCAAAAAATTCATGGTAAGAGATGACTCTTTGCTTATATATTCATACTTTCATACTTTTTTATTTTTATTTGGGGGGATGGAGGTGGGAGGGAGGCAGGGATTCTAATATTTGCAAACTTTGAATTTAAACTAAAATAAGAAGAAAATCTCTTTGTATTAATACAAGACAGATACTGACAGTGATTTGCTGGGCCTTCTCTGTGCAAAAGGATTAATGGAAGCACCATGGACAGCTATTTCTTTTAGCATTCAAGGAATATATTTTTGTAGTGACATAACTGTTTTGACTTACAAAGCTACTGCCAAAAGCGAAGCTCACATTAAATGTTGTTGATTCTAGTATCCTTGTTGCTGCCGATTCTATATAATATTTTCCTAATTGTTCTTCTTTCTTTTTTTTTTCTGTCTTTCTTTCCCAACTTACACATTGCTGTCTCCGTTGTGGAAGTCAAAGCAGAGACCACCAGACTGACGAGAAATGAATGCCTCCCCTTTTTTCTCTCTTGCCTTACCAGCCATACGCGTTGGCATCTTCTTCAGCTTCATGATGTCTGAACACAAAAAGCAATATATTACAATTACCCATGTGGAAAAGAAGAGAAAACAAAAACAAAACAAAAACTTCAGTTTCCTCTTCACTTCACAGTATCATAGTTTGATTTTGGCATTTAGGCTAACAGACTTTGTGACTTAATGAGGGTCACCAACCCAGGCACTTAACTTTAACGATAAGGGCAAATCCCATATGACTCACGTGCTCCTTGTGGAACTTAAAATATTTAACATGAAAATGAGTGCCCAGAAAAAAACAAAATGAAATAGTGGCATTAAAATGCACAGTAATACCGACTTTGACCTTTCTATGCTCTTGACTCTGAGATGACACTGACCGCAAAAACGGAACATATATGAAAGATCACTCTATCATCTCTAAATACAACAAGTTTCGACTTTATATCTCTCATAGTTTAGGGTCAAGGCCACTTTAAAGTACCTATACAAACAGACTTTGGACAGCTCCTGTGACCTTGACCTTGGGAGTGAGGTTGACCAAATTTGTAAAGTAGGCTTATGTATCTCATTGATATCTTCCATGCATCAAACAATCATAAGTTTAATATTAATAACCTAGAAAAAAAGTTTTGAAAATGTGTCATTTTTGGACTAACATTTGATGACTTTGTGATCTTGACCTTGAAGAGAAGTCATTCATTCACTGATCACTTATGAGGTCTCATGGGTATACACCATCTTTCCAAGTTTGGTTGTAATCGTTGAAATAGGCTCTGAGTACTTAGCCACTTTAACGTTTTTGCATTTTATAAACAGACGGCGGAGGGCGGACAGGCAGGAACGGACGGACATTTTTTTTTTCTATATCATTTTTGGACTATTTAAGATTCATCTCGCACAGATTTGCAAAAATGTGGGTTTTATTTTTTTGGAGTACACAGATTTATATTGCTATGTATGTGAGTCAAAAAATGGTGTCCTCGCTTTCTCCTTAACTTCAAAACTGTATGTGTCGATTTCCACAAGTGTTTTATATTTTCATTGGCCAAGTAGAGTGTGACTTAAAACTGATATCACATGGCAATTGACCAATCACAGATGGCGATGTTTCTAGCAAACTGTGAAATATGTAAGTCGTATGATAACCCATTTGCGAATCTCAGTCTTCTATGCTTTTTCTGCAAATGATTGAAAAACCAAATGGTCTTCTTGTATTTTCTAAGACGCGCTACAACAGCAAGGTTTTATTCCCAAATCATCACTAATTCACAAATGCTACAGCAACAATTATCTCAATTACATTACATTACATGATTATTGCTTTAGGTCCAGCGGACTCTTCCGAGCCAAATCAGGACCGGACAACCCCTAATCCGCATAAAAGATCTGCTGAAACAACCCTAGTGGTAAAACTGAAAGCTCTCCACCAGCCAGTCACTTTACAATAAAGACATCCCACGCAGCGGACGCTGAGGCTGTACTCTAATTTATCGAACCCCCATTTACAAAAACCAAATAGAATACAAACATCATTATAAATTATCAACAAAACACATGCATATAAAATGCCTACATTCCTAAATAATAACAACATAGGAAGCCCTCCTGGCAGAAAGCGTTTAATACTCCCAAGCTGATCCAACAGACCTCACACACAAATAAGGAGTCTTGTCCCGGAAGTGTTTTCAAGAAAAAAGGTAGTGGACTGGTCTAGCGAAGAAGAAGATAGTATAGCAGATTGATAGAACAGAGCGGGAATGAGAAAGAGCAAATGAGAAAGACAGCGACAGTGGGAATTTAAAGCACTAAATTTCCAGAAAGTGGGGATACTATTTATACTGAAACCCCCGGCACCCCAACGGGGGATATCTCAATGAACTCAATGAAAGGAAGGAGTCAAAAGAGTAAATGGACCGACTGAATCGGCAAATGAAATTGGCATTGTTTTTAATTGGATGCCTAAGCTAGGGTTGACTGAAGACTAGGCCGACATTTTGAATGAAGCTGAGACGAATCAATGGGGAAAAAAACTAGCTTTGTTTTTCACTGGTCAAGTTTGATTGAAGACGCCTGTCCTTTGTCAGGTTCTGGTGTTCGTTTTTATTTACTCTGTGTATGTGTGTGAGTGGTTGGGCGTGTGCTTGGGTGGGTGGGAGTGCGCGCGTGTGTTTATGTTTGTGTGGGTGCTGAGGAAAGCTTACGATTTTTGGACTGTTTTTGTTTGCGCAGATAGATGACATTATTGGAAAGCAATGTGTAAAACGGTCGTTCACACGCTTCTAGTGTAATGTCAATCCCACTTTTTTGTCCCAATTGAAGAAATCAATACATAAATGTTATTCGCATCTTCGACGTGGAATATAAAAAATTGTCACATCTCAATCGAGCAATATTGCATACGCCAAGATGCAAAAGACGTATAAAATCCTTACCTTTGAGAAATTAAGTGCTCTCAATACTGTTTGTCGCTGTGCATGAACTCTTCGTATGTGCAGTTAATTCAATTGCCTTACCTGCATGTAAATTGCTCATTAATTGTCCTAGTGCTTGTTTGGACACAAATGTCTTATAAATTCACCACCAGAGGTTTCGGATGGTTTGCACCCGACGAAGCGTTTTAGTGAAAAATAATTGTAGAAAAAATCTTTTCATTTGTGCGTTTTACATCTTTCTACTTTTGAACTTGTCATTCTATTTTAAATTTCATATGCTCTCTCTCCCTCCGTCCCACCTCCCTCCGTCCCACCTCCCTCCCTCTCTCTCTCTCTCTCTCTCTCTCTCTCTCTCTCTCTCTCTCTCTCTCTCTCTTCCCCATCTCTCATTCATCATCTAAATAATTTCTTTCACAAAATTATTTCGCTCACCATAGCACTCAAAGCCCTTGCGTATGGACCACTGCGTGACGCGGCCATCGGTGGAGACGGTGATGAGAACTTCTGACCTTTCTTCCCCGGATCCACGCTCCTTTTCAATCCACTGGATCTGCCAGACTGGGCCTAAATGCTTGCCACCTGTCTCCCTGCAAATGCACAGCGACAGTGACTAAGCAAACACCAGCCCTGATATTAATTATTGGTATGGTCAAGTAATTAATCTAAACTTCATTAATGACCAAATTTAACACATTTTAATTTAGTAGTCAAAGCCTTTTTGTGTGTAAACGATCTATACCATAACAATAATAACAAATCATAATAACAAAATACGCTCTGTAGAGGACAATATTTTTAAACTAAAAGGGCAAAGCCCATATGACTCACATGCTCTTTATGGAACTCACAATATGAAACATGAAAATGAGTGCTATGAAAAAGACAAAATGAAACGGTGGCATTAAAATGCAAAGAAATACCGATTTCGATCTTTATATGCTCTTGACCTTGAGATGACCTTGACCTCCGGTTCCAAATACACTCATATGCTATCAAATGAACTACAGCAAACATTGTATTATTCCTGTACCCCATTCCTACCCCACCCCCAAAAAACAAAAGAAAAAAAAACCCGGTAACTTTGGGATGATCTTGATTTTCAGTTACTTTGACCTTGGGATGACTTGACCCTCATGTGACCTCTCAATCACGTATGGTCAAGTAACCCAATGTTGTTGCATACTATAGGTTAAATATACAGTAATTCCACTGTACAATGACTTATATTTTGTATGTTTTTGCATGGCCTAAAATGACCCTGACCTTCAAGATACGCAAAACGGGAACATATATGAAAAGATCAATCTATCTTCTCTAAATATAACAAGTTTGGACTTTATATCTCTCATAGTTCAGGTTCAAGGTCACTTCAAAATACCTATACTAACCGACTTTTGACAGCTCCAGTGACATTGACCTTGGAGTGAAATTGACCAAATTTGCATAGTATGTGTATCACATTGATATTTATCATGCATCAAAGAATCCTAAGTTCAAAATTAATAATCTAGAAAAAAAGAGAATTTTTTTTTTAAAATGTTATACATGTATGAAAGATCAACTATATCTCTCATAGTTTAGGGTCAAGGTCACTTGAAAGTGCCTATACTAACTGACTTTGGACAGCTCCAGTGACCTGGACCTGGGATGAGGTTTACCAAATGTGCATAGGATGTGTGTCTCATTGATATCCATCATGCATCAAGGAAACATAAGTTCAAAATTAATAACCTAGAAAAATACAGAAAGTTTTTTTTAATCATTTTTTTGAAACATGTAGGAAAGATCAAATATATCTCTCCTAGTTTAGGGTCAAGGTCACTTCAAAGTGCCTATATTAACTGACTTTGGACAGCTTCAGTGACCTGGACCTTGGATGAGGTTGACCAAATGTGCATAGGATATGTGTCTCATTGATATCCATCATGCTTCAAAGAATCATAAGTTCCATATTAATAACTTTGGAGGGGGGGGGGGTAAAGTAGAAATTTTGTGAAAAAGTTTGTGGAAAATTGTCATTTTTTTAATAACATTTGTTGACCTTGTGACCTTGACCTTGAAGTGAAGTCATTTATTCACTGATCCTTTATGAGGTCTCATGGGTATACACCATCTTACCAAGTTTGGTTGTGATAGTTAAAATAGGTTCTGAGATATTAATCCACTTGCAAGTTTTGCACAGACGGCGGACGGCAGGACAGACAGATGTAAAACAAAATTGGGGGAGGGGGAGCACTATTTAGAAGTTATATCGCACAGATTTTCAAAAATGTGGGAAAACTTTTTGAGGGGTGAGTAAAAAAAAACAAACAGTACTCAAAGCAGTTCAAAATCATTTGGAATTACATTTTACTGTTGAATTGAATCAGGCACAACTTTATGCTCAAAAAATTACCAAAGTTAAAGTTCTACTGAAGATACAAAACAATTGTTATTTTATAACTGTTATATAATACTTGCTCTTATCAGGGATCTTATAAGGGCCTTATCCAGCATTTTACCAGCTCAAGAGCTGCTCAAGGTGCTGTCTAACACAGGATCTATCGTACGTTGCCCAAGTCACCAACTTATACTTAATTTGCCTTAAATATTTCAATATTCAACTATTTATCCTTGTGAGTACATGTGTGTGCGTGTCTGTGTGGGTGCGCGCGCATTTGTGTGTGTATGTGGGTGTGTGTGTGTGGGTGTGTGTGTATGTGGGTGTGTGTGTGTGTGGAAATGCATATAAGCACTGGGAGCAAACTGTTTGTTTGGATGTCTGCTTTACGAAATAAGTAACTATGATATTATTAATAAATACAAGAATAAATTGCAGCAAACAGCAACCAAAAAACAATGCAGGATGAGTCAAATTTAACATAAAATTTATAACAAAATTTTTAAAAAGAGCACTTGTCTCCCGAACTGCAAACCAATCGTACAGTTAAAATCCACCACAACAACAAATTAAAAGGAATTAAACCTTAACATTACTAAAATGGCTAGCTATAAAAAGGTGGACAGGCATGGTGGGAGAGTGCAGGGGGGGGGGAAGAGGATGTAGGGGGTGTAGGAGGAGGAGAGGGGAGAACAAAGATATAAAGCATGCCAAACGTTTTGCAAACATATTTGCAATTTCAAGAACCTGCATCCTGCTTCAAATTAAAATTGTGTACCTTATGATATGAACCAGCGAGTAGAACGCTCACCAAACAGAAACAATTTAACTTCAATTAACGGCAAAATATCCAAACAGCTAAACGTCCAAACCACCACCAACAGCTAATGTCCAAACAACCACCAAACGTTTTACGAACTCGCCAACACTGGAATCACCCCCTCCTACACCTAGGCTTGACTTACTGAACAAGTAAAGCAGGTATATACCAATAGTTGAATTAAATCTCTACGCAACGGAGAAGCTTCAAAACATGTTAGGAGAGATTGAATTTCTTACTCATGATTCAAGAAAAACAAACTTGTGAACGCCACCAGTCAAAATGTGCACCATCTCATGTCATTCATGGAAACAAGGTTAGCCAGAGAGTTAACAGAAAAGAAAGATAGTTATACTTCCTCTAGCAATGTATTTGCTGATTGGGACCAGTGGGCTTTTAATTGCTGAACATTACATTACATGATTATTGCTTTAGGTCCAGCGGACTCTTCCGAGCCAAATCAGGACCGGACAACCCCAGATCCGCATAAAAGATCTGCTGAAACAACCCTAGTGGTAAAACTGAATACTCTCCACCAGCCAGTCACTTTACAAGACATCCCACGCAGGGGACGCTGAGGCTTTACTCTAATTTATCGAACCCCTGTTTACAAAAACAAAATAGAATACAAACATCATTATGAATTATCAACAAAACACATACATATAAAATGCCTACATTGCTAAATAATAACATCATAGGAAGCCCCAGTGACCACCTGGCAGAAAGCGTCCAATATTCCCAAGCTGATACAACAGACCTTACACACAAATAAGGAGTCTTGTCCCGGAAGAGTTTTCAAGAAAAAAGGTAGGTGACTGGTCTAGCGAAGAAAAAGATAGTATAGCAGATTGACAGAACAGAGCAGGAATGAGAAAGAGCAAATGAGAAAGACAGCGACAGTGGGAATATAAAGCACTAAATTTCCAGAAAGTGGGGATACTATTTATACTGAAACCCCCGGCACCCCAACTGGGGATTTTTATTGCTGAAGAAGTTGTAGTAAAATACATGTAAAGAAACCATTTTTAATCTGCTGTGTTTTATCTACTTTGCCTTTCAGCTCTGTCTCTTAGAACATACTTTCATTTCCTCTCCGAACATTTGTTGGACTAGGCTAAAGGAAAAGCACCGCTTTTCTTTCAGTAAAAAGACAAAAACCAATTGTAAAAACATAAAAGTAATGACGTAAGTAGTAAATATAAGAGTCTTGAGTTTAGGAGGAGCAGTTTTAAATGGCAATTCTAGAAATGATGTTTGCAAAACTACCGTAAAACTGAACACACATACTTTACAGTTTAGCTCAGCCAAAATGCACAGATGTGCACACAATTCAAAATGTTTCCCATAATAGTGGTCCTATTTTAATAACTTAATAAAGATTAATGCATACTGGTTGTCCAAGATGGGTTCATCTGCCGTTTTCCTGACATTGTAGATTGCCACCCCTCCGTCATAATAGCCCGCCTGGGAAAAAAAAGAAAAAAAAAAGTAGATAAAATTTACTTAACAATGATAAGACTGACTCAGCTTTCACATCTTCTTGGAATGGAGCTGTGCGCAACTGAAGTAAGCTGGTCTCCTCCCCATATCCCCTGAAAGGAGTAGGGGACGTACGGGGAGCAAGAAAACAGTGGCCATTTTTCACTGTTATCTTAGCAGTAGGATTGCTTGGATGGTTCAGTGTTGATTCGGGGTCCTTGTCCCCCTTCCCTGGGACAGTTATCCCCATATGTCATATCGCCAATTCTGGGTATAGACATTACATTTCATTGTTCATTCTAAAAGTCAGCACTACTAAAGTCGGCTGGATTCTCCAATTTGCACAATAATTGTGAAAGTTCACCAGTTTTCGCCAAAGAATAAAAGTCAATGAAAGGAATATCATGTTCATCATGATTACATGAAACATAGCCACACACACAAATCTCTTAGATATAATGTTATTATCTCTTTTTCAATCCCTCCCATCATACTATGCTCGAACATCAAGATTTTCCATCCCTACACCTAATCAATTATTGAGCTTGGGGCAAGTTGATAAAACTGTATATATTGGATTTTTGTACCTTATTGATGCCTTTTCCATTGAAAATAATAAAATAGTTAGGGACAACATAGGTGACATCACAGCATATACTATATATATAGATGTCGAATCCTCAGTCTATGATGTAAGATGTCACTAGGCAACTTATTGAATAGCTCACGCTAAATTCCTGCATTGCACATACCAAATTACGATCACATTGCAATGCATTTCTTCATAATTATACTCACAGCTAATATGTTGGAGTTGGCTACAGAGAAGTCTAGTGCTGTCACTCCTTGCTTGGAGGTGTACACTCTTTCTGGAAACTGGAGAAAACAAAATCACAATATCAATATATGTCCCAAAATAATCCATGCAACTGTAATTAGGCATTCATATAAATGAATCTATTCTGAACAAGTTACTAAACAACTCTTGACAAAATTCGACTCAATGTCGGTGTGCTGGCACGGCAAACTTGTCTTCACTATCGGTCTTTATTTAGAAATACTGCAATGTCCAAGGATGATGATATTAATAATAATAATAATAATAATAATAATAATAATAATAATAATAATAATAATAATAATAATAATAATAATAATAATACGGCATTTCTGAAAGCGTTCCCTCTCACAATCATACACTCATTAAACACTATAACTTTACATGCAGGGTGGGGAGGGAGAGTACAATTCAAAGTGACTCCTCACGCATTCATCCATATAGATATAAAATTCGAGAGAGAGAGAGAGAGAGAGAGAGAGAGAGAGAGAGAGAGAGAAAGAGAGAGAGAGAGAGAGAGAGAGAGGGAGAGAGAGAGAGAGACTGGTTACTTGTAATGCAAAAAATATTATGAATCACAGTTGAAGCATGCATATTATATATATATATATCACATCCACCTTAAAAAAATCACAAATGAAACTGCACACACTGACAAACATTATGCAGTAGCAAACTAGACGTGATTCATACAAGTCAGTAGTAGGCCTATACTGATTGCGCCACAAACCTCAGGATTCTTCAAAGACCAACAGCAGATAAGACCACTTTTCTGGGATGTAAATTCAAACTGGCCGTACCCCACAGCAATAAGATCCTGCACGCAGAGAAAAAATATTATTGGTATAAATGTGGATAAAGCTTGGATGTTGTTATAAATAAACAAATATTACCAAAAACATTCATTAATGAGCATGATATCTCGGAGAGCGGACGGCGGACAGTCAGAAAGATGGAAGTATATTTTTTTGAGATATCATTTTTGGACAATTTAGGGCTCAATCTTGCACAGATTTGCCAAAATCTGGAAATTAGTATTTGGGGGCAAGTACATAGATTCCCACTGCTATGCATGTGAATTAATAAATATATGCGAGGACAGCATATCGATCATTACTAAATCAATCAGTCAATCCATCCAAAGCAATCAGCTAGTAAGCAAATGCTGAAAACTTGACACTCACAGGGTTGGATTTGTTCCATGCCAGACACGAAACGTTGCGGCCTTTAGTGAGTGGACAGACATATGACCACAAACGGTCAAGGTTGGGACCCATATCGCTAACTGCAATCTGGTTGATATTGGATGATGACTGTGCTTGATCTGAAAGTTGAGAAACAGATATAAAATGTTGTTTGACTTCATTAAAACCTAAACATTATCTTGTGCTGGTTTGTTTTCAGTTGTGAAGGTCTGTTCATCTTTCAATACAGGAGTTCCATATTTGCTTGCATGTATGGGGAGGATCGAAGGACAAAGTTTAAATAACACCAGGCTTGAGATTTTTTCTAGTTGAACTGTCAAAATGTCATCGTGGAATATCGGCCCAACCATCATACGCAGGTGTATCAGTTATTCCTCCAAGTGTCTTCCACAACAGTGAGAACAATATAATGAACGAAAACTTTTAACCATAAATGATACCAAACTTAGCACCTTTTGCTGAAGTTATATAACCCAGTAACCCAGAGAAAGAGAGAGAGAGAGAGAGAGAGAGAGAGAGAGAGAGAGAGAGAGAGAGAGAGAGAGAGAGAGAGAGAGAGAGAGAGAGAGAGAGAAACTTGAAACTTGAAACTTTTTTATTAGGGATAAAGATTTTAGACTAATGATACAGTCTAATCTTCCAATCTGTCCCTTAAGAAATTAACATAATAATAATTAACCTTTAACTTTAACTTGGAAATCACATCACTCACAAACACACATGCACACACAATCACACTAACATCTTCATCATTATTTTTAAACAATTTTAGGCAACTACCCATTTCCCCATATCCTTCACCCTTATAATAATAATAATAATAATAATAATAATAATAATAATAATAATAATAATAATAATAATAATAATAATAATAATAATAAGACAAGTCAAGTTCCACAGCAAATAAATAATAATAATAATAATAATAATAATAATAATAATAATAATAATAATAATAATAATAATAATAATAATAAAGTGAATAAATAAATAGGTTAATAATTACACGAATGACTGTGTTGTCATATATATAATTATACATCACTTTTATAATTAATTTTGCAGATGCCTACATATTTTACATTTGAAAGAAAACAGTGTGTCGCAATGTTTACACTCCAGAGGGAGAGAGTTCCATACACTAGCTCCAGAGAGAGAGAGAGAGAGAGAGAGAGAGAGAGAGAGAGAGAGAGAGAGAGAGGAGAGAGAGAGAGAGAGAGAGAGAGAGAGAGAGAGAGAGAGAGAGAGAGAGATGACTAAAGGGAAGTAAGCATGTAAAAAGGCGATTACAATTCGGGGAGATAATTTGAGAACATTTTTATTTTGTTGTTGGTTAACTCTGAATTTGGGGAGTTGGAAGTGTGTGTGTGTGGGGGGGGGGGGGGGGGTTAGTTTATGTTGCTCTTTTCTTTTTTTTAATTTTTTCGGAGGGAGATGGGGAGAGAGAGGGAGAGAAAGGGCTGGGAGAGGAAGGGAGATGGAGAGAGAGGGAGGGAAAAGGAGGGAGAGTTAGAGATCGAGTGTGTTACACTTTTTGTTGGTTTTTATCAGTAGTTGATTCAGCTTGAATCCTGATAAGTGTAACTCGGATTCGTTTATCCACGCAATCAGCAACAAGGCAGAAGTCTTCGTATGACGTTTTCCAACTTTATTCAGCGTACATCAACAACTGCATACAATCGCTTTTTCACTTTCTCTACAACTTTCAACTTTCTACTCCTCTTTTGAAACAGTGCGGCACTTATATAGTCTCTCTATACTCCAGAAAAATTTAGAACACTCCAGCGTGACGCACCACAACCAATCATATCAAACTTCGTCATCACTGTCTCACGTCATATAACCATATTTAGGCTAAATATGCGGATGATATTGATGGATTGGCTGGAGAGGAACAAGAACTTGAACAGCTTGTACAGAGGCTTGACACCACCTCCAGAGCTTATGGAATGGAAATAAGTGCAGAGAAGACCAAAATGATGACCAACAACACCAATGGCATCAACACGGACATCAAAGTACAAGGCCAATCCCTCAACACAGTGCACAGCTTCAAATATTTAGGAGCCATTGTGTCAGACAATGGGTCTCGACAGGAAGTCCTCTCCAGGATCGCACAAACAACTGCTGCCCTGACAAGGTTGAAGCCCATTTGGAAAGACAGAACCATCAGTCTACATTCCAAAGTAAGACTGCTGCGCTCTCTGGTCATCTCCATCTTCCTATATGCTTGCGAAGCATGGACCCTCACAGCAGATCTCCAACGAAGAATACAAAGCATGGAGATGAGGTGCTACAGAAGACTTCTGTGCATTTCCTATACCCAACACATCACCAACGTTGAAGTCCGACAGACCATCACACAAGCCATTGGACAACACGATGACCTGCTCACAGTGGTGAAGAAACGGAAACTCCGATGGTATGGCCACGTCACCAGATCATCAGGCCTTGCAAAGACCATTCTGCAAGGCACAGTGCAAGGAAGTAGAAGAAGGGGGAGACCGAAAAAGAGGTGGGAGGACAACATTCGAGAATGGACTGGTTTGACACTGAGCGAAGCCATGAGGGCTGCTGAGGACAGAGAAAGATGGAGTATGCTGGTTAAGCGATCATCTGTGGTGCCCCTACGACCTTCGGGTTATGGGACAGGATAGGAGGATAGGATAGGCTAAAAAAATCTCTCAGCTGTTACTACACCCATCGCGAAACTTCAATCGATAGTAAACAACCAACTTTAGAAAATTCTCAAATAGTATCGACCAACTAAAATTACCAACGTTACACAAAGCCTCTTCTAACAACAACGCAAAACCAAATCAAAGGTAAATACACTCTATTATTGCATGCTTTGCAAAATAAAACGATCCGATCTATCGCGGGCGTCCCACACGCACCATCGCACACGTCTCAACGTAACAGAGTGAGGTAAAGAGAGGGAGAGGAAGAGGGAGGGAGAAGGAGAGAGAGGGAGGAAAAAGGAGGGAGGGAGAGGGAGAGAAAGGGAGGGAGATGGAGGAAGAGGGAGAGAGGGGGGAAAGAGAGAGGGGGAGGGAGAAAGAAAGGGAGGGAGGGAGGGAGAGGGGCAAAAAGGGGAAGGAGACAATGAAGACAACTAGAAGGGCACAGCCCATATAACTCACAATTAAGCTCCTTATGGAACTTGAAAATGAGTGCCCAGAAAAAAATAATTGAAATAATGGCATTAAAATGTAAAGTAATACAGATTTTCACCTTTTTATCTCTTGACCTTGAGATCACATTGACCTCCCGCACAAAATGCACTCATGTACTATCAAATAAACTTCAGCAAACATTGTATTATGCCAAAACAACTGTGACCTAGGGGCAACCTTGACCTTCAGTGACCTTGACTTTGGGATGACCTTCATCCTCATGTGATCTCTCATGCATGTTTTATCAAATAACCCAATGTTGTTGCATACTAACTGGGTTAAATAAGCAGCCATTCCACTGTATTTTGTATGTTTTTGCAAGACCTAAAATGACCTTGACCTTCAAGATCAACCCAAAAATATAACACGTATTAAAGATCAACCTATCATCTCTTAATATAACAAGTTTGGACTGTATATCTCTGATAGTTTAGGGTCAAGGTCACTTCAAAGTACCTATAAAAACCGACTTTGGACAGCTCCAGTGACCTTGGCCTGTGAGTGAGATTGACCACATTTGCAAAGTATGTGTATCTCATTAATATCTAAGATGCACCAAAGAATCATAATCAATATTTTAATAACCTAGAAAAAAAATGAAATTTTGTGTGAAAAATGTCCATTTTTTGACTAACATTTGATGACCCTGTGACCTTAAAGTAAAGTCATTCATTCACTGATCATTTTCGAGATCTCATGGGTATACACCATCTTATCAAGTTTGGTTGTGATAGTTGAAATAGGCTCTGAGTATGTATGTCGTAACGTTTAACCCTGAGGAAGCCTGGTAGGAATACAGGCGAAAATTTGGAAACTTGTATACGACTTGTTTGGCTTAATTTTTCTTTCTTCTGTGATAGGCTCTGAGTACTTAGCAACTTTAAATTTTTGCACACAGACATTTTTTTTCAATATAATTTTTGGACTATATAGGACTCACCTCACACAGATTTGCGAAAATCTGGAAATGTCTTTTTTGGGGTTAGTTCAGGATCACATGGATATGCATTGAGTCAAAAAGGAGAAATTTTTTAAAAAGAAACAGAAAGAAATCCCCAAATTAAAAAATAAGTTGATTTGATTGACCGCAATTATTTTCATATCAAACACGTAAAAAGAAAAAGTTCAATTTACCTGGAATAGGAATGATCCGAAAACCTCTGTAGAGTGCCTGTTTGGCTTGATATGTGTTGAGATTGATGGCACGCTCCATGATAAACAAGTCTTTCTTCAGCTGCTCTGACTGCAAATAATAATAATAATAATAATAATAATAATAATAATAATAATAATAATAATAATAATAATAATAATAATAATACGTTTTACAAAGCACGTTTATCTCATTCACATCAGTATTTCATTATTAAATGAACATTTATAACCCCATCCATAATTTATCCAGTTTTTGTCTGTTTTATAGCATCGAGTGAAGACATTCAATTGAGCAACAGCAACTTCTGCATGTTGGTGAGCTTTCTAAACATATTTGTTTAATTTTTATTTTAATAGGTCTGGAAAAACTAGCAAACAGCATACAATATAATTCAGGTCAAGGTTACCTGTCCAGTTAAATATTAGCAGCGAGGCAAATTCATTCTGATATCAAATGACATTACACTGTGTATAAGGAATAACCATGACCTATACTTTTGTTGTGCTATTCAAGTCACACATAAGAGTGGTATGGCAGGTTCTCCCTCCATGGCACTTGTGTCTTAGCAAAACGTACAGAAGTGGATCTTATAAAATTGCACATATGAGCATGGAATGGCAGTTTCTCCATCCATTGCATCGATTTGTTAGGAATACAAAATTGGATTTTGACGTTATTTGTTTTCTTTTATAATCTCTACCCACCTTCATGATCTTATCCTCGTCCAGCATTGTGACTTCAGACAACACGGAGCCCATGCCGTTTTCTTTGCTTGCAAACAGTTCTGATCCTGCTACTGATGATGTTATTGTGCCCCGACTCTCTGAAAACAAATACACATGCACTATAGAGTTTCCAAGTTTACGTTCATTCATAAGCGTGCCCAGAGATTATATCAGAGCAATTTAACTGATCTTTAACTAAAGACTATAATATTGCTTTATTTCATTAGCATGCTGGGATTATTTCAAGTTCTTTCATTGTTTCTTTAGTTCTCTTTGGTGGTAATTTATGGCATTTAGTTTTGTTACCTGTGAAAGAAAGTGTGGCCTAACACAAATATCAAAGATCTGTTCAATAGGCATCAAGATGTATGATTTGCGCAAAACCAAACAAAACAAACATGCATGCACATAAAATACACACACACACACGCACACACACACACACACACACACTTGTTTTCACGGTGTTTTTATGACTTTCATGAAACGCCACATGTTGACAATGGGCAATATTTTGTCCCCCTTTTAAAGTATTTATAACGCTAACCCAAACCCTAACCCAAACCCTAATCCTTACCATAACACAACCCTAACCCTCCTGCATGGATCATTGGTTTGATGTCAAAACAACGAGGGATGTCAAAACAAGGTATGTAGATGTTAACTAGTTTGTCCAAATAACGCCATGTAAACAAGTACACTCAAACCCACACACACACACACACACACACACACACACACACACACACACACACACACACACACCCACACACACACACACACACCCACACACACACACACACATTTTGTAAAAACGACATTCTGATGACTGTCGTGACAAAAACTGGGATTTATTTGACACACTTTTCATTTTCGTGACATTATTTTGACATTTTCAAAGTTTTGAACCTATCCCTAACCCTAACCCTAACCCTAACCCTAACCCAAACACTAACCCTAACCCTTAACCTAACCCTAAGCCTAAAACAGCTGTAACTCTACTGGAACTCTATTTTGACGTCAAAATAGGGCAGCCTTCCAAAAAAGTCAAAAGAAACCATGTGGAGTTACATGAGTGTGTCACTGTAAAGTCGTTTCTACATGCCCACACACACACACACCCACCCCTACACGCACACACACACACACACACACGTGTGTGTAAAAACAACGTTCTGATGACTGTTGTGAAAAAAACAGGGATTATTTTGACACACTTTCCATTTCTTTGACATTATTTTGACATTTTCCAATTTTTGAAGCTATCCCTAACCCTAACCCTAACACTTAACCCAAACCCTAACCCTAACCCTTAACTTAATCCTAATCCTAAAACAGCTCTAACTCAACGGAGAACTATTTTGACGTCAAAATAGTACGGCCTTCCAAAAAAGTCAGAAGAAACCATGTGGAGTTTCATGTGTGTGTCATCAGAATGTCGTTTCTACATGCCCACACACACACAAATCCATACACGTTGGATTGTTAGCTTGTGTCAGTACAAAACTTCTAAGATTGTATACATTATAATGAAACATATATAAAAGTAGTGATATTTTTTTAAGCCCAGGCAACTTTTTTTTTTTTTTGGAACCTCAGTTTTTTTTTTTCCTGTTTTTTTTTAATCTTATTTTAGCTCAAGGCCTTCTTCATTGGTTTTTTTTTTTTTTTTTTTTTTTTTTTTTGTTCCTTTCAAAAGGGGAACAAACAAAATAAAATGGCTTTTACAGATTTCTAATCAACATTTGTCTTTCAAAAATATGCTTAGGTGAGAACACCGATTTAGTTTTATTATAAATACTGATACACATTTTAGCTATCAAAATAGCATGATTAACCTTCTCAACGTTTGTTTTACCAATTTCCCTGTTATTCAAAATACCAAACATCACTTCTCTAACACTTAATTTAACACTCACATTTATCATAGACAAAATGTATGTTTCTATATATGACCAAAATATCATTATTACTGGACAAAAATAAAAGAAATGTTCAATGACATCCACAATATCTTTGCAATAAAAACATTTATTATTATCAACTACCTTCATTTTGTGTAATAGAATATTAGTAGGATATATATTATGCAGTATTTTCCAATGAAGAACTCTAAGTCTCGTTTCCATTGTGGCTATTTTTGCAATAACCCAGTAATGTTTATCTATGTTAATAACAAATTTTCTTTTCCAGAATCCAACAGCACAAGGCTGGGTTCTTTTTGTAGCAATTAATTCTTTCCTAAAGTCACGAGCCCTTACCAGGGTTTTATTATGAAATAAGGGAGTGCTAGGGTATGCTTCGTTCTGAGACAAGATGGAAACAATTGTAAGAACCTGGCAACTGCTGCACGTACTGTTATGTATTCTAAAATCCTATTTGGAGAATTCCCTAACCTCTGACAAATATCTCCATAAGAAACCATGCCAATGCCATCGACTACATCTCTTATATAAGTATAACCCCCCCACAACCCAGTCCTCAAAATACAGAACATTTCCCGCATATTTTACATTTACATTATTCAGGGCAGGGCGAAGTACCACTGAGCAGATTTTCAACCTCAGAATAATCTGTGAGAAATACCTACAGCACCAACAACATCTATATCATGTGTTCATAGACTTCAAGAAGGCGTTTGACCGAGTCTGGCATGCAGCTCTATGGGCAACAATGAAAGTGTACAACATCAGCCCTAAAATTATTGAAGTCATCAAAAGCCTGTATGACAAGGCTACCAGTGCAGTCCTCCACAACAGAGCCATCGGGAATTGGTTCAGAACAACAATCGGTGTGCGTCAAGGATGCCTACTCTCACCAACACTCTTCAACATCTTCCTAGAGCGCATCATGTCGGATGCTCTTGCAGACCATGAAGGCACAGTCAGCATAGGGGGTAGAGCAATCTCCAATCTTCGTTTTGCAGATGACATTGATGGATTGGCTGGAGAGGAACAAGAACTTGAACAGCTGGTACAGAGGCTTGACACCACCTCCAAAGCCTATGGAATGGAAATAAGTGCAGAGAAGACCAAAATGATGACCAACAACACCAATGGCATCAATACGGACATCAAAGTCCAAGGCCAATCCCTCGACACAGTGCATAGCTTCAAATATTTAGGAGCCATTGTATCAGACAATGGGTCCCGACAGGAAGTCCTCTCCAGGATCGCACAAACAACTGCTGCCCTGACAAGGTTGAAGCCCATTTGGAAAGACAGGACCATCAGTCTACACTCCAAAGTAAGACTGCTGCGCTCCCTTGTCATCTCCATCTTCCTATATGCTTGCGAAGCATGGACCCTCACAGCAGATCTCCAACGAAGAATACAAAGCATGGAGATGAGGTGCTACAGAAGACTTCTGGGCATTTCCTATACCCAACACATCACCAACGACAATGTCCGACAGACCATCACACAAGCCATTGGACAACACGATGACCTGCTAACAGTGGTGAAGAAACGGAAACTTCGGTGGTATGGCCACGTCACCAGATCATCAGGCCTTGCAAAGACTATTCTGCAAGGCACAGTGCAAGGAGGTAGAAGAAGAGGGAGACCGAAAAAGAGGTGGGAGGACAACATTCGAGAATGGACTGGTTTGACACTGAGCGAAGCCATCAGGGCTGCTGAGGACAGAGAAAGATGGAGTATGCTGGTTAAACGATCATCTGTGGTGCCCCTACGACCTTCGGGTTACGGGACAGGATAGGATAGGATAGGACATTATTCCATAACCTAGAGCAAATGTTGTCAGTATAGTGTTTGTTATTATCTAGCCACGTTTGTAATACCTTTTTTCAAACTCTAGATGTCACTTTATTTAACTCTTTATATAAGTTACTTGAAGTATTTGAGAAAAAGCAGGCAAAATTACCACCAAAGTGCAAAAACAGCAGGGTGGGAGTGACAGTCCATTTTTCATGCGGTGAGGACTTAAATAGTTTTGTTACCCACAGGAGTATAAAAGAGATCTGCAGTTGTCTTATATCTATCATGTTAACCCCTCCGTTTTCAACACTGTCACATAAGACAGTTCTTTTCACTTTCTCAAATGCTCTTCGGTTACAGTCTTTTTTACGCCACAAAAACCTGTACAGCAAAGTATTCACTTCATTGAGAATACAGTCTGGGGCAATAAATGCTTGCATAATGTATACGAATTGTGAAATTAAAAAGGTTTTTATAATACAAATTTTTCCCATGATACTTAGATTTCTCCTTTCCCATGTAGCAATCAATCTTTTAATTTTAATTAATCTATCTGCCCAGTTCTGCATAATAAGAGAAGCAGTATTACTGTTAGAAAAACATACACCAAGAATTTTTAATTGATTTTTCCATCTAAAATCTAGAAGTGTATCAGAAGAACTTTTTTTACTTCCAAGCCACAAGGCTTCTGATTTTCCTTTATTCATGTATAAACCCGAGAACTCTGAAAATGTTGACCCAGGCAACTTTAATGATTGCTTCATTGAAGAAAGTAACTCCAGTCCCGTTTTTGTAGGAGAGACAACGACTACCTGTGTTTCACACAAACTTTAACGGATTGTGATAAATAGATGAAAAATACTCATGCAACAACATAACTATAAACTTTAAGGATTGCGGCATACAGATGAATAAATACTCCGACAACATTTTGTAATGCGTGACATAACAAATGAGCAATAATGTACTGGCGTGCACAAGTGGCACAAGTCACAAAGAAGGTTCGACATGCTCATTTTGTGCCACTTTTTAATGATTTTGAAAACATTTGATTTTGATTTCACAACACCTATTTTGACACAACCAATGTAGAATCAAAAGTAGGTATAGGTACAAGGACGCAAAAAAAAAAAAGAAGGAAAATAAAAAAAAGAATGGAAATGAATGAACATAAACATTTATGGTTAATATTTACACCCACCATTAGCGATATTTAGGGCAGATGTGGATAATCGTCCCAGGGAAGTGGGGTAGGGACATAAATCAACACTGAACCACCTGAGTAATCATAAAATTAAACAAAGAGATTAGTCCACAGTTGGACAAACCAGCCCAGGGCAGTATCTACCACACTATTTAGTACTACAACACACCACAGGTTCAAAAACCAAACCATGCTAGATGAGTATCAGACATCTGGACAAAAGCTATAGATCCATTCAAACATAAAAAAGATTCGGTATTTCACACATCCAATCTCACCTACAACTGCTGCACTTCGAGCACTGCCGCCGACACCTTTTTACAATTAGAATATGGAATGAGGCCGTGAGTGAAAGGTATGGTATGAAATGAAGGTACTCAAGATGCTGTACAAGCTTTGGGAAGGAATCATATGGTCATAAACCTGTCAAAAAGCATTAAAAACCAACAGCAATACAGCTGAATACTTATCAGCTGACCCAAGATTTGAACTGCACAGGTTACATAAGCTTGCAGGTTCACTTGTGTAGACTCCCTTTGCTTGAAACCCAATCCAGCCCAATCCAATGTCCACGTGTGTGGCGCACAACACCATGTCACAGAGACATGCTCAAGGGAGCAAGGCAAAACATGTGACAGTTACTGTTATGAAAAGAGGTAGGTCTTGAGCTTCCATCAAAAAGACGGCACTATCTGTTGAAGATTTAATGTCCTCTAGAATACGATTCCCTAGCATATTCCCTCCCTATCCTTATAACTCGAGGTAACCAATCCCTCTCAAAAGTGTTGTACTCACCATTCCATTATTATGATATAAGATACTCCCTAATTTAACTCCAACTAGTGAACTCCTTGCTCATAACCAAGCCAAAAAAAAAAAAAAAGGGTGAAGCTTACCAACTCGACTGGCAGGTTTAGTGCCAGGGGCTGAGCCTAAGTCTTCTCGTCTTGCGGTGTCAGCCTCAGTTCCCAAGCGGCCTTCTTCTCCCTCTTTGGATTTACCATCCTGAGGACTGCTTGGCCTACTGATTGTACCCTCTTCCTCATCCCCAGCTGCCTCTGTAAAAGAGACAGTGGTTGTGAACTTTGCATCAACTGAATCAGAGTGGGAATTGATAGGTCAGGCCTTAATGCAAAATAAGCTCGTTCAATAGCAAAATCTTAATTGTAGATGTTTTTACTTGTGGGTAATACATTTTCAACGTCTTATGTCTTAAAACAAAGCAAGGCACAATCAAAATAATTACTCATATAATTTCGCTGCACAGGATCCAATGCATCTATCCATGCAACCAACGGTTGTAAAAATTTGTTAAAAGAAGCTTATACAAATAACTCGGAGACATAGTTCATCCATGTGTTTCAGCATATACATGCATCAAGAAAAAGCATAAGAAAATAAACATATGAAAAACTAAATACAATAACCTTTGGCTTGTTCTTCAAGTTCCTTGTAGGTGTCATACAGTTCCCAATTGCTACATGAAGATGCTTGATCCTGAGAAGCAGAAGACAGAACATTAGTCACAAAATATATTACATAACTATTTCTTTATTATTTTGTCAGTCAGTCAGTAATTGAAATGAAACACTTGGTAAAATTATGATGCATGTCGAAATTTACTGTATGGTTAACTAAATTGGTACAATTATTATGAATGCATGTCAAAGTCACAGGGTTCGTTTTTGTCTGGACACTAACTGCTACTAGATATGTAATTCTTATTGCTCTGCTCAAATCTACTTCTTCTGAACCTCTCATTGTGCTTCAAAATAACAAAGAAAGCACACAAGACACAGCATGACCCATACAGCATATCCAATCTTGATGGTTTGAACGGCTTTTATCTTGGGGGCCTCATTGAACGTGTTCATGCCTCTCTCTGCGTACAAATCGTTGCCCGCTCTTGACTTGCACAGCTGGAACAAAGAATTAGGACCACGTCTAAGAGCACAAAACAACTGAAACTATTTTTTTTTTAAAGAAGTAAAAATGATATTACTCAACCTAGCATTGGACTGGAAAGTGAAAAGGATATAACAGCCAGAGTCAACACTAAAATAACCACAGAATTTAAAGATGGCAAGCCATTCAAATGCATTCTCAGTCAAAAACCCATGCTTATATTTACATTATTTTTTATAATAAACTTGTATTTTACCAACTGGCTGCTACAGACAGAGTGGCCAATACATGTATACCAAACAAAATACACATCGGTTCAGCCTTTCTTGAGATTTGGAGCAAAATGTGTTTAGCAAAGGATTTAACCTGACATTAACTGTGGGGGGGACAGCAAACACAATGGTGTGAGATATATGGTATGTGATGAACAGACTGACTGACAAACCAAACCAATATTAGGCTTGTTCTGATTCCCATTTAAATCAAAGTATTCTCAGACAGTTTTGAGAATACCTCTTTCCCCTCTTCCTTCCCCTCCCTATCCCCCATCCTCCCCCCCCAAAAAATAAAAATAAAAAAATTAAACAAACAACAACAAAAAAGTATTTTATATATTCCGCACATTGATTTGACACTGCTGTGCCCTTAAACTTATAATAAGCATGGGACCTATTGGGTGACAAAATACACTAACAGTTCTCAATTCACATCTTTTTTTTTAAATATTATTTAAAGATCACACATCTCCCATCAAACTTTGTATGACTAGGCATGAAGCATACACACCCTTGTAAAGTGTGACTGTGCTATTGCCTATGTTGACAGAAAATTGTAATGTAACATCTCCCATCCTGACACCCATGTCTTAGTCATGGGAGTGCAGTGCTGGCTGTAAAGGTGACTGTGCTATTGCCTATGTTGACAGGAAATTGTAATGTAACATTTCCCATCCTGACACCCATGTCTTAGTCATGGGAGTGCAGTGCTGGCTGTAAAGTGTGACTGTGCTATTGCCTATGTTGACAGGAAATTGTAATGTAAAACATCTCCCATCCTGACACCCATGTCTTAGTCATGGGAGTGCAGTGCTGGCGACACAAACCCACCCATGCAGCAAGCACTAGGTCCCCTCTTCCCAATCCCTTGTCACTCAGGATTGTGCTCAGTTGTCTTGAGCATCAGACAGTGCGCCCAAACGCTGCAAGTGGGCGCCTCAGGCTGCACGAGTAAGACCATGTAATTGGCCAGCGCCTTGAGCAGCTCTTACAGGAACGATTGCAAAAAAAAAATTAATTAAATTAAATACATTAAGTCACTCTTTGCTCTCACTTCCTTGTACTTTTCGTTGTTGAGGCGGATGTGGTCAGCATCCTCGCTGTCCACGCTGATAGTTACAGTTGGAGTGTCCAGCATCCAAATGGTTTCCGTCTCCTCTAACACAATGTCCACTATCTTGTCCAGGTCTCCCTCCTGTAACACTTCCTTCACATCTGCACGCTTCTGTCGGATTTCTGACAACATAACGACAAAAAAGAATAGAACCATGGAAATTACCATGCATGCACGTAGACAAAAAAAAAAAAAAAAAAACACTAGAACCATGGCCTAATTTAAATCCCATTTTGGTGAAAACACTTATAACAACTTACTAAGAAAACACAGGTGATAGTTATTGCACACAGATGTACCTGTGTGACACAGAAACCCAATTTGAAACAACACTAATTAGGCCAGTGCATCACTCGAATCGAGGCGCTAAACATTAGCATGATGAACAGAAAAATCTGTTCTAAGCCATCCGTTCAGAGCTACGTATTAAGCAAATTTTAATTCTCAACTTTACTGCTTCATATCAACTATGGACAATTGGCAATAGACGGTCGTCATCATCAGAATCCACCAACTTTGCTTTTTAACTCTTCAGAGTTGAAGAGTACTATCTTATAAGCATGTCATGTGACAATCACTGGCTCTGCGACCTTAATTGCTGATACAAATATTAGATTTGGCTTCCAAGATATTTTTTCTGGTTACCCTTTCACATGTTTACTGTGTTTTGAAAAATGCCTAGCTTACCTGCCCATGTTGACGTATCAGTAACTCCTTCATTCTCATCAGGAACAGATTCAGAAGTGTCATAAGAATGAGTGAACACAGACCTGAAATGATTGATAGGATAGACTATAAGAGAATTCAGTTTCCCATCTTAATACAGCAAATGTGCACTCTACAAATATCCTTTATCAGTATATGCATATTGTTGCATCTTGGTTTTGGCCCCAACTGCAAAGCAGACTTGCGTGCTGTGAGTGTTGTTTGCCTATAGAACCTTCAAGGATTTATTCATCTTTTCCCTGCCAGAGAAATGTCATCAACTTGGTACAAACTGATTAGTACATAAGCATTGTGGGCTTATTACATGACATCCTATGCCTTCATGCAAGATGCTAGCATTCTTCAGCTATCATATGCTGGTGGTTTTAAAGATCCAGGATTATATATAAGTTTGATGTCATAAATAAGAGGAGCAGGAGAAGGCTGCAGTGCATGCCAAGGGAAGGTCTTTTTAATACACATTTCTAAAGCTGCGTTCATGCAGTCACTAACGAACGCTAACAAACAATACCCACACTATGCTATTTAAATCTGTTCATCCAACACAGTTAGAATTCTTCCAATGCTTCAGACTGCAATGCTCCACAAATTACAACCCCAACAAAATTCCACTCACAACACAAATTACGTAAAATTCACTCAAGACACAAAATTATATAAAATTCACTCAAAACTGTTGTTTAAAACAGTCAAGTGTCTCCTGTAAATGGCCTGATGTCAGTTCAATGGCTTTATTCTTTCAAGCATGAATAAACTGTAAGCACCCATTAACCCAGTGCCACTCCGGCCAATTTTGAAATTCCCCTTATTTAGTACTCAACGCAAGGGAAAGAACTCCGCAAAATGGTCAGACCTCTCTCAGGAAAAAAACAATTAAAATACAAAATGAGTATTTACACCTGTTTTAATGTGATGAAATATACCATCAGAGCTTGAATTTTCCCACTTTGTGTTTGGAAGGTATAAGGTTGGTACAGAAAATGCATACAAAAAATAAAAAGACAAGAGTTTCATGTTTTCACAAATGTCCGGATCAGAACTCCTTTTTTTTTTTTTTAAGGGCCATTGTCCAGCACAGAGTTCACAAAACAAGCTATTATTAAAAGCACAATGAATGCTGATCTTAAAGAAAATAAAATTACCAAATTGGAAGAAAAAAATAAGGAAGAAACAATGTAATAAAAATGTGACTGAAGAATCTTTTCACTATCAGTAGAAGAAAAGAAAAACGAAGAAAACAGGTTGGTAGGCTTACTGCATAGTCAAAATAAACAGAAAGTAGAAACAAACTGTACAGTGTTAGCAACTTTGGTGTCTTCTTTACTCATGCGATGTTGACTGAGTTACTATAAACAATTACTAAATGAAAGATCATCTGTCGTTCAGTTATGTGAGTCCTGCTGATCATCAAAATTGTCAAAATCAAGGCGATTTGGGGTTACTGCTAAATCCAAGTCAACATCAGAAACCTCTTTTTTCACTATTTCTTCTAGTGTAAAATCCATAGAGTCATTGTCATCGTCGCTTTCACCAATAATCTAACACCATATCTTCCTCCTCCATCTTTGTGAAACCAAAAATTGGTCCAAAAACTTTGTGGTTTTAAAAATTTCACCATGAAAAGACTATCGCCTATTTCACCATGTAGATCTAGCAAAAAGGTAAACTGGAAACGGAAGTTTTTAACGGGATAAATTTTAAAGCAATGCATTGTGGCTGACCGTTGCTAGACAGTTACAACGCTGTATCCTAGTTCACGGGCCTGAATGGGCCTTGTGAGGAAACAGAGACACTGAACTCACAGGTCTGAATGGACCTTGCAAGTGGCAAAAGGTTCAAGTAAAAAATTTTACCCACCGAGTAAATGGCCCTCCACCAAAAGCACTTGCTGTCATGAAAGATGCTGACATTTGGGACATCATGTCTGATGGCTGAAAATCAATCAACATTTCAGCATTCAATTAATAAATTATTAATGCAACGTAACATTACTAGCACACCCAATAATGTCATGTGTCAATTTGTCGTCTCAAAGGGATAGCTTTTCCTTCCTCTGTTGAAATGACATTGGTTCCTCAAGTATATTTCTGTTTGTTCAGTGACAACAATTTCTGCACCCGTTCACTCCTCAACAAAAATACAAACAAATACACAATTTCACATCATCTTCTTACTGTAGCAACAGAACTGTCAACCAGGATGCCACCTTGCTGGATTCGAAGCTGGTTAGGGTCTTGAGTAATGAGGGGCAAAGGGGTAACATCATTACCCTGCTCATCATACACCTGCAAGAAGAAAAAAAGGTCAAGAATGGTAATGCATGGAGTCAATATATAAAAAATCTAAAACATAAAAAATAAAAAATATAAAAAATATAAAAAACAAAAATAAAAATTTGGTTTCCTTTTTGTCTTCTAATAGCGATCTCCATGCCTTTAAACCACATGTTTGTTGTGTGTGTGTGCAAGTTGGTGATTCATGTGAGTGTGTATGTTGGTACAGATCGCCCAGCGTTTGGAGCCTGATTGGTGATTTGGTCGAAAAGCGCATATATATATAGCATCCAGTATTCTTATTATTATTCTTATTATTATTATTATTATTATTATTATTATTATTATTATTATTATTATAAATCTACTCCGCAAATTGGAATTCCTTTCCTTAAACAAGTTACCACCAATGGTTCAAGATAGGATAAGATAATTTTCTTATAATCTTTTTTTATGAAACTAACAACAACAAGTAACATAATCTGACTCTTGTGTTCAAAACCATGGCAAAATCGCTTGCCCCACAAATCCCGTAGATTTACCTTCTATAAGAGGGCAGCTATTATTCCCTTAAGATAGATAGCAATATCAATTACAGCTTATATGCTTTGTTACACCTGAAAATGTAGTGGATCAACTTACAAGCAAGGGAGAGGATTTGGGAAGAGGTGTGTGAAAAATTGGTCACCCACCTGCACAGGATATCGCACATTGCTAGAACCAATGCTAGGTGGGGCAGTAACTGAGACACCCTTCTTGCTGCCATGGCCGGCAGAGGAAATGAGAGTTCCTCGAGTGCTGAACTGCCCTGGGGGCCGACCATGTTTACTCTTCATCATACTGGAACTTGCAGTCCCACCAACTCCCTTCTTGGATTGGCTGCAAAACAAAAGATCGACATATAGTACATCGATCATTTTTCATGAGGTCCTGATCTCGCCATTTGCCAAATATACTAAACTAATTGTTATTATAAGTATTAAAATAATGCTCATTCCCTTATTCTATATTTATCTCGAAAAGCAAGACGGCTGTGCAGTAACTGTAAATTTCTATTTTACTAAAAATTAGTAAGACCGTTAACACAATTAGTTTATTTTATAATTTTTTTCACAGAGTTGTTAACAATTGAAACAGCTATAGTCTACTGAATGAAATTGTCACAGTTGGAACCCTCAATGTTTTTTAAAAAAAAATTCTGGACAAACTTCTGTCAAATCAAATAAGATATATTCTCCACTGACGTCTGAGGATCGAGTACCCTCTTCTCACTTTTCCCTCCAAAGTATAGGCAAATTCTTCTGATACCCATACAGTGCCTGAAGACTAAACCGTGTGCAAATACCTGTGAGATTTTATATGCGCCTCAACTACAGGCCGATGGCAAAAGGCTGTCAGCCTACAATAACACAACTACTATTCTAGACGATACACTATAACGTATATTAATTACTATACTATAAAGTATATACTAATTATAACTACAGGCTATGCATAAAAAGCAAATTTGCCGACAAACTATGCACACATACATTTTAAAAAAACAATGAAAGTACTCACTTTACAGATACGTTGCCCTTTAACTTATTATTTGACATGATTATTGCTACGCTGTGTATACATATACTTTGCAACTTTCCACAGAGGTACACTTGTCAGTACACACACAGTTGTTCGTGCAGTTATCTCCTCCATAGACACGTTGTCATGGGGAAACAAAACATAGTTCATCAAGTCGCTGTTGATTGGGTCAGTCAATTTGCCCTCTCTGTAAGTTAGATTAATGTTATTGAAAAAACAAATCAATATCCCTAATGAGATCAAATCATTACGCTAAGTAATAATAGAAAATAATAAAGGTTTCTATTTAGCCTGAAAATGCTGTTTGTAAAATTTTGAATACTTATAATTATGTTTTTATTTTTCACTTCATTTTTGTCCAGTTGTAGCCAACGTAAGAAGCGTATGCAAGAGTTCCCAAAGAGGCCTATATTTTACGGGCATGCGCATTACGGCATCAAGTAAACATGGCGGACGTAAGTGGATAATATTTCTTTGCACATTATTATTTTTCCTTATTATATAATAATAGCTTTCATTGTATTATATTGACAGCATAAAACGAATACATAAGATGTTAATTTTAGTTTTTGCGGCGATAACTAGTCTTCAAAGCTTTTAAATTATGGTATCAAAGTATTGGAATAAACCGTGGAAATAATAGCTCAAATTGTGGGTCGCGCGCGAGAAGGCTATTCCGGGCTAAATAATACTGGTATGCATAGCATTGTTCAATTGGTTAAGTTAAATGCTTTGATATTTGTTAATTATTTAATTGCAAAATCTTATCTTTGTGTTGCAGCATGCTGGAAGCGAGTCTAGCAGTCCAGGTATTTGTTGGTTTTATATAATTCTTAAGTTATCTTTATTTGTTTTACTACTTTTACAGTTTTAGTGTTTAGAAATAGACACTTTGAAATTGATATGCCTACAGTGCTACACTCATACACTGATACAGTGTTCGACTATTCCAAGACTTATAATGTAATTAGGCTAGTCTAACGGATTACATTGTTAAAAAATATTTGCTGCAATGCAAAACAGAAAGAATAACAAACGATCAGTACTTTGATTTGAACAATAACAAATTACAATGGAATAAAACGTTAAAGTGACCACAAAGGTATAACTTATGCAATAAGTTGCACACCCTAGATTGGCGGTGATTACTTTTTATAATTTTATTATTATTATTTTATTTATTTTTGCACTTGAGCGATTAGTGATTACTTTTGTTTATATATATTATATATTATATATAATATTTCTTGATTCTAATTTCTTTACATGAAGTTAGACTGTTAATTAACACTCCATCAGTGTGCATTAAAATTAAATGCATGATTCAGTACAACTATTGATCAGTGTGCACAATATTCACAATGGAATCACTTTTATAGTTTGATTTACTTTTATTGAAAGGATTTGACTCCAGGACCATGAGACATGTGCAGACATAAAAATGCTCCCAACATGTTTTAACTACCAAATTGGAAAATCAGTCTTGTAAATCTGCATTCATGGGCAAAATATAAACTTGTGCAACATAACGGTGTGGCATCTGCTAATTTTTTTTTTTTAAAGGGGGAGGGGGGGGGGGGAAGTTGGAGAAGGATAGAGGGGAGGGGAGAGCAGAATATTATTTTGATTTGTCACTTGGTGCATTGTAATCCTCATTCCTCTTAGTGGTGGTGGCGTATGAGACTGAGGTGGGTTTGTTTGTTTCTCTTTTTGGTAGGGGAAGCTTGGGTCCCCACACCCTTAAGTCATACATGTTTAAAATATTGCAAAGGTTTGTTCACATCTGCTGAACAAGGACATTGAACGATAGGTTTATTTTACGATGCTATTTATTTATTTTAATCGTCCTTATATAATGCTTTCTCCAGTGCAAAGCACTGGGCAATACAGGATTTAGCTGGAGTTTTCAGAGGCGCCCTCTAGAACCTGTGACCATGCCAAAGTCAAGATCTAAGTTTGCTTACTGCAAGCATGGGAATTGTACGCCCAATTTTTCGGTACGCCCCTGGAAAAACTTAAGCAAAAAAACTGATCGCTCATCTTTTAGTCGATTGCCGTTCACTCAGAGAGTTATCGTACTTGTGCGCTAGCGATTGCCGCCATCTTGACTTTACACTGCATGTAGTGAAAGTGTTTCAAAATCAAAATGAGTTGCTTCGTCACGAGAGGTGAATTTTTCTGTGATAAAAGATCACGATAGAAATAGAATTCAGTGTTCCCGATTACGCACAGTAGTGCTTCAATTACGCACAAAATATGAAAAATGACGCAGCAAATTTTTCTGCATCATTTTTCATATTTTCTGTGGATGCACACATTTTCCTGTGGATGCACACATTTTTTTCTAATCGCTGAAGTCAAAAATACGACCAACGAGTGGCGAACTAATTCACAGCATAATCAGAATCAGAACCCAACTGAGACTGCCATTGCAAACGATTAAAGATTGTGTCGGGAGTTGTCGTCCTTAAAAATCGCATGCGCCCGCATTGTAAACTTCCTCCGTCCAAGCAATCCATTCACTGAACAGTAGAAATTTTTCATGAATCCATTCTTTGATTCTATCATACACGATCATGTCAATTCTGACTTGGTTGATTGGGCCCAAAACCCGTTCATCCACAGCAACATCAAGTACAGATCCTGTCATTATCGAAAATACGGAAGCTGTTGTGCAGGGTGCTCCGAAGGAGTTTGCAGTTACCAAGCGACTCGGGCTTAAATAAACATTTAATACATGTTTTATTTTTTTGGTTTTATATGATTATGATAACTAATGTGACACTTTAACAAATTTAAAAAAAAATAAAAAATTGAGGCTTGGGCTTGTTTTTTCATTTTTTTTCTGATTTGGGGACTCTCAAAATTTGCACAAGGACTCTTAAAATTTTATACCTGGGAGTCCCAAGGACTCTAATTTTTTTTGGGTGGAGGGAACCTGGAATTGGTTGTGGATGGATTCAGAAGGTGGCAAAGGAAGCAAAATTGATTACAGATATGGACTGTATCTACGAAAATTGCACGACAACTGCTGCACCACACCAGACAACTGGATGCAAGTAGTGTAATTTACATAAAACAGATACTAGATATATTTGGTGATTTTTTTTTTATTTTTTAAATAGTACAACAGTGATCGTCCTAGGGATTTGCAAAACCGGTACGACGTCACAGTAAACAAACCCACTCGAAAGCAAACCTGTAGGCCAGTCAGCGTTTCCCATTACGCACATATGTGCGTAATTCACGCATAAAAATCGGAAGATGACGCAAAGATTTTGATTAAGAGGGTCCCACGGACGCACACGTTGTTGCGCCCAGCGAAAGTGTCGTACCCAGAGCTGCCAACCACTACGGAATTTCCGTAGTTTACTCCGGAAATGAATACGCGGCAAATCGAAAATTTACTACGGAAAGTCAATTTTCGACGATAGTATTACAGTTTTAACGAGTTTTATTGAGCGCCTGTGCCTCCCGTAGCACCTCAAGGTCACGGTCATTCGGTTTACGTGCACGGAGTAATAGATCACGCTCCCAGTGCATGTTAGGAAATTCGACCAATCACCGTGAAGTGGTTTTGCAAACGGCCAATCGCTGCACAAAACCTCGACCTTTCTGTGACACTTTCGTTTCCGGGTCACTTCTACACTGCGAGAAGAAAAGTTTGTGTGCGGCTTATTTTGAATCCGTGATGCCAAAAAGAAAGAAAACTAGCGATGAAAGCCAAGAAAAAAAGAAGAGGACAGCAAATCAAGAGTACAGGAAAGAGTATTCTGAAAAATTTCCGTGCATCACTGCGTTATCGAGATCAAAACACAGCGTGTATTGTACAGCGTGCTTGGCAGATTTTAGCATACAACATGGCGGCTTCCACGATGTGACGCGACACGTGAATGGCAATCGTCACAAAAGTCGTTGCCCTGATCCAGAAAAGTTAGTCCCTGTTCAGTCTGTAGCCACCTTCTTCCAGCCCGATATGGATCTCTCAATAATTCGTGCGGAAACACTCTTCACGACCTTCGTTGCAGAGCACAATTTGCCTGCGTCGGTAGCAGATCACTTCAGTAAGTTAGTGAAGGCAATGTTCCCGGACTCCCAAGTTGCCAAGAGCTTTGCATGTGAAAGTGCAAGGCTGCCACCAGATTGGGCCTTGCTAAAGACTAGACATGTTCCCAGAGAGAGAATAGAGCAAGTTCAGTAAATGTGGAGTATTGTATGAAGTGTGTCATCTTTCCTTGCAACTGTGCTTGTTTAGTAGTGTGTGTGTATATGCATGTCTTCGTTAAAAAAAAAAAAAAAAGCGAGGACGTATGGCTACTGAAAATGTCATAAAACTACTGAAATTCAGAATTTTTGCTACTGAAAACTTTTTTGGGGTTGGCAGCTCTGCGTACCCCCACGTTATCACAGTGGACATCGCTCACACACACACACACACACACACACACACACACACACACACACACCGGCATAGAGTTCTTGTGCTGTTTATTGACTGGTCAGCTGATATTGCACTATAAGACATTGTATAAGCACTACACTTTATCTTATTGACTTTAGTCACATTTGTATGCACACATGGAAGGGACCCTCAGAATTTTTAAAAGGACCCTCAAAATTTTCAACAGAGGGTCCCTTGGACCCCTTGATTTGAAGCTTGTGGGAAACACTGCCAGTCACGGAAACCGGTATGACCCATAGCAAAGCTTAATAATGCGTCAATATTTTTGCCACGGAAAATCTGCCGACGAATGCAGTGATTAACTTATTGCTCACCGTAAAGCTTGCTAACTATAACTGAAATGATGTTTGCCAAAAATAAAAGTAAATAACAGGCCCTTCTTACCTAAACATCTTCGTCTTCACGTAAACTTCTTTTATCGCCCCTCTCTCCCCACCCCCCACTCCCCCCCCCCCACCCTAGCAAAAAATGAAAAAAGATTTTTGCTTCTTCATTATTACTAGCCTATCTGCCACTGTCGCAATACATACTGACGAGGAAAGAAAAAATCAAAAAGTGCGCGAGTTTATTTTATCCGTAATCACGATAGCCTTGCGCCCGCCAATGTTATGTCATTCTGTATTAATTACCTCAAAGAATATGGCAAAGCTACTGAACGCATTCGCAGGCCTCTCGTCTACACTCCCTAAACACATAATCAGCGTGGCTGGCTGGCTATCTCTCTCTCTCTCTCTCTCTCTCTCTCTCTCTCTCTCTCTCTCTCTCTCTCTTCATTTCTCTTGTTTTTCTTTCTCTTTTCCTTTATTTTTGAAACCAGTCAAACAAAATAAGAACCGGTAGGCTCTAACGGCTACTGATTTTTCAACCGGTATTTTTATTCTCAAAAAGGTAAAATACCGGTAATTTCCGGTTAAATCCATCCCTGGTACAAGAATGCATTTTTACTACAGAAAAGAGTCTTGATGATTGATCGCATGTTTGTGTAAAGTATGTTTTTATGAGCCAAAAGTAAAGTGACTAAATGTTTTTTTAATTCCATTTGTTCACTTATTTCTATGCTTAGAAGTGGTAAAAAATGCGTTGAAAACTGCAAAATCTCTCTTCTTCAGGGGGCTTCGCACCCTGACCCCCAAAAGGTGTGTTGCCCCTTCAGTGTTCCCGATTACGCACAGTAGTGCATCAATTACGCACAAAATATGAAAAATTATGCAGAAAAATTTGCATATGTGCGTCCTGTGGACGCACACATTTTTTTCGAAAAGCTGAAATCAAAAATACGACCAACGAGTGGCGATCTAATTCATGGCATAATCAAAATCCAACTGAGACTGCCATTGCATACGATTAAAGATTGTGTCGGGAGTTGTCGTTCTTAAAAATCGCATGCGCGCGCATTGTAAACTTCCTCCAAACAATCCATTCACCGAACAGAAGAAATCTTCGTGAATCCATTCTTTGATTCTATCATACACGATCATGTCACTTCTGACTTGGTTGACTGGGCCCAAAACCCGTTCATCCACAGCAACATCAAGTACAGATCCAGAAGCTGTTGTGCAGGGTGCTCTGAAGGAGTTTGCAGCAACCAAGCGTCTCAGGCTTAAATAAACATTTAATACATGTTTTAATTTTTTGGTTTTATATGATTATGATAACTAATGTGACGCTTTAACAGAGTTTTAAAAAAAAGAAGAAAAAAAAGTGAGGCTTGGACTTGTTTTTACATTTCTTTTTCCGATTTGGGGACTCTCAAAATTTGCACAAGGACTCTTAAAATTTTATACCTGGGAGTCCAAAGGACTCTCATTTTTTGTGTGTGGAGGGAACACTGCCCTTACCCCTACCAGAGGGCCTACCACGACCCCCTGGGCCTCCCGGCCATTTGTACTCCCCTCCAAGTGTGGGTCATTCCCATCCCTGTTACTGGTGACCCTTAACCCTTTACTGGGAACACGTTTTCTATTTTTTAGCTCTAAACAGGCAAGAAATTTTAAAATTTTAGAGATATTTCGGGGTACGTTAGTAAAAACACCACATCTTAGGTATTAGTGCATAGATTTAAATGAAATAAAATGCAAAATGAACAGAAATAAATTCTCTTTTGATTATCTACCTTTTTAATGCTTCTCTTGTTATGTCTTGTTTTTTATTACTCCATGTGTTTACCAAAAAACAGTTTTAAAAAGTCCAAACAAGCCTCCTCTTCTTTACTTCCCTGTCCATCTGAAAGATCAGATGCATTCATACTACTGACACTAATGTCAGTACCGATCTCTTCCTCCGACTCATTATTCCTCTCATTCCTCTGACTCCGACTCCGACTTTTCCTCCAGCCGGGCTAGCTAGTAAGTAAAGTGAGGTAGCCCGCATGGTTTTTAGACAGCCCGACAATTGTTCACTTCAATACTGCTGCATGAGCTGGAGTCTGTTGATCACGTTGAGGGTTCTTGCCTCTCAGGATGATCGGGTGAGTCTTGTAGCTATGGGGTTCGGACGTGGTGAGGTAGATTCTAGAAATAAAGTTCCACATTTTCGGATCCACAACCGTCACCTTGACAATACACGTAATTTGTAGCGAGTGTCTTTTTCACAATCAAGGCAGACAGCGCGCTTGGTGCGAAAGAGAAGTAGACAAAGGGAAATAACGCTCGCGTATGCTTCATACTCGTAGCAGACGAACAGTGACCTAAAAACGCTCTCGCTTAGGACCGAGCTTCTAAAAGTCTGCAAGTATAGTAGTATCATTGTTTTAGGTCGCCAGGCGGGCTGGCTCAATTATAAAGTGAGGTCGCCCGAGCCGGTTTTAAGTCGCCTCGGGCGTCCGCTAAATCTCACTCCTGATGAATAGTATATAGTAGAACAGTCAGAATTAAGTGAGGCAAAAATAGCAAATCTGAGCTGACAGATCTGCATGAAACACCAAGTTCTAAGGCATCAGGCATGACATTCATTTGCCACGTATGTCTCACAACGAAATATTTTGCAGTTTATTACTCAGATATTGCTTTTTTTTTTTTTTTAAAGCATCACAGTCTCATGTTGAAGTGCTATAGCTCCAAATTTTACAAAACAGGATTTAAGGGGTAGTACTAGTAAAATATAAATATTTCAGAAACTACTGAACCTAGACCTATGAAATTTGGAATGAAGATTACAAAGTAATACACTACTCAAATGCATTAAAAAGAACATTGCTGTCAATGTGTCATCTCTTTATTTTGAATTTCTTAATAAAATACTAAATTTTTGCTATATATTGCATAGAAGGTGTTGAGGGGTACTAGTATTAAAAAAATGATTTTTTTATTTTTCAGACACTATTGAATCTAGACCAAGGAGTACTAGAGACTTTAGTACTCCTTGATCTAGACCTATAAAATTTGGAATGAAGATTACAAACATAATAAACTACCCAAATGCACTGTAAAGAATATTTTTGTCAACTGTTTCTTTTGAAATTCTCAATAAAATATTCAAGGGGGGGGGGGGGGGGGTACTTTAATTAAAAACTGAGTATTTCAGACACTATTAACTATGTAATTTGGCATGAAAATTACAAACATAACCCAAATAGTGAAATACACTATAAAAAAAAATTTGTCAACTCTTTTTTAGAATTTCATAAGACATTTTCCAGTTTTGCTAAATGGTTAAAAAGGTATCTTAGTGGTGCTACCATTCCAAAATTAATTTAGCCGAAAATTTTGAACCTAAACCTTTGAAATTTGGTATCTGTCGGTCAGTTCTGAGAGTTCAGTAGAGAGTGATTCAGATTACGAGTTGCCAACTGTTGCTGTTCCCAGCAATAGAAAGAAGAAAAGACAAACTAATAAGTCAAGTAGGCCTACTGATAGTCAAAAGAAACAGAAAGAAGAAACAAACTGTACATTGTTAGTAATAACTGAACATTGTTTCTTCTTTACTCATTCGGACATTTACTTAGTAATTTTTTATAGTTTATATTGCAGACCTGCTTACCCGTCCGTATTTCACCGTATTTTCCCGATATTTAGACCTCGAGTACGCTGTTAGTGTTACGATCTCTTTTTAAAAAATACGGAAATCGGCCGGAAAAGTTTTTTATTTTTATTTTACAAATTTCGGTAAAAAGTACACTTAACCGGAAGCGGAAGCTAAACAATTTGCGCCAGAAAACTATAACTCATTGAATAGCCTTGTGTTTTTCAAGTGTATACTCTGCAAATATTTAATTGTCATGGAGAAAAGAATTCATGAAACAACAGATGATTCAGATGTTGAGGTGGCGAATTCATCCAAGCGTGTATGTGTGAAACAAAAACAGACATTTCTCGTTTCTTATTTTAAAACATGGCCTTGTTTGGTAGCTGATGAAGATCTGCTGGTTGGTGATCAGGCAAGGAAAATGCTTGACAGTCCCAAAGACTACAACCTAAAATCTGAACGTATTGCAGTTTTATGCTTCAGTGCGTGCATACTTTGAGGAAACTTGCAGCTATCTTCTTCTGAAACTGCCCCTCACTGACCCTTTGCTCCAGCACTGCAGAATCATCTGTCCTTCAGCTCAGTTGACTGCATCTTCCCAAGATCTACGCTTTTTTATGAAGCTATTCCCTGCACTCTTTCCACCAAATACAAATCTGAACAAATCGAGGAGCAATTCTCCAAGTATCAGTCAACTGATGTCAAGGGATTGGTGGGCATGCAGGTGGACGAATTTTGGGTGCAGGTCAGCAAAAAACACCCTCAGCTTTGGCAACTGTGCCAGTTCATGCTGGGACTCTGCACCATCCCACACAGCAGTGCTGCTTATGAGAGGGTGTTTAGTTGCATACGTAAAACGTGCACCGACAGTAGGTCCAGCATGGGCAAAGACGCTGTTGAAGCACTGATGGTGGTTAAGTCCAGACCTGAAAGCTCTTTCACAAAAGAACTGCAGCAGCTGAAAAGTGCATACAATACATGCATGATTTAAAAAAAATACAAGTAGATCATTATCACATATTATGTTGTGGTGGCCTAACACTTTTGCATTGTTTTTCAATTAAGCACCCTAATTTTTAAACAATAAAATTATTGACCAGTGTATTGTTTCTTGATTTATTTTACCTGTATAATAATATATGAAAATTTAGCTAAGAGCAAATTAAGATGAATAATGACAATAAGTTTACACAGTTTTATATTTTTATTTATTTATTATCATTATTTTGGTTCCTGTTAAATAACGACAGTTTATATAAATACCGAAATTCAAAATCTGGTCATGATTTCCAAAATCTGGTTTTGAAGTGCCTGGAGTACTGACCAAAAATTTGTGAGGTAGGCAGGTCTGATATTGTTAACGTTCGAATGGGTAAAATAGAAACCAAAGTTGCTAAAACTGCACCACTAAGCAAAATCATAGATCCATGTGAAAAGCTCTGCTATGTACTGAGCAGGAAGAATCAACTGACCAAGGTGCAAGAATAATTGCGTGACGAGAGCAGAGACCGGAAGTAGAAGAGAGAGTGGTCCGGTTATTTGTGGTCTATGGATTTGTATACTCACCCCCACCACCCACCCACCCCCAATATTCCTCCTCCAGCCTCTTGCCTTCCTCCACATGAAGTTGTAACAAATTCAAAATGGCGTTTGAGTAAGGGCGTCGTGCTCCTCTAACCATGGCTTAATAGACCGTTTTGTTTGCTCTCTCCCACTCACTTTCACTCAGTTGATCGCAAACAAAATAGAAAACTATTGAGCTGGAAGTTCAATCATTTTATTTATCATATTTTGGAGGATGATAAATTCTTACAGAAAATAGGGTGAGAAAAGGTGCGTGTTTCTGGAGTTTTCCAATTAGTTGAATAGAGGCTGCCCCTACCTATAATACAACTACAAGAACAATATTTTTAAAAAAAAATACTAGTTAAAATGAATGGTTTTGTTTGAAGTGTCATTTTTTTGGTTATTTTCTTCCAGGATTGATGTAACACTTCGTCAAGTAATTACATATGTTACTGGGATGGACAGTTTTTGTTAGTGCCTTCATTACGGTTATTTGTTGTCTGCTGTGATTTTAATGGTGAAACATTTAAGTTGTGCTTATTTCAGACACTGATCGTGACTTTGATCCAACTGCTGAGATGTTGATTCATGAATACGATGATGAACGTACCCTTGACGAAGAAGAAAATATGAGTAACGGCAGCTGCAGCAATGAACTGGATGAGCTTGAAAAGGTTTGTGTGTAACTTGTGCTATATATTAATTGCTTGTGTTGCTTTTCATTGTGACCATTTATTGCCCCCACCGCCATTTTCAATATCCCTTCGGCAGTGTAAGAAAGAAATAGAATGTACAGTTACTATCTTTTTGGTCTCTACAAAACTTGCATAACAATGTAAAGCACCAGCTACTCTGCCTTTCACGCTAGATCTGAACATGTTGCAGTAACATGAATAATTATTTACAGTATGTATGACCTCAAACAGAATTTATCCATTTTAAGACCCCTATGGGGGTGCCGGGGGTTTCAGTATAAATAGTATCCCCACTTTCTGGAATTTTAGTGCTTTAAATTCCCACTGTCGCTGTGTTTTTTCTTTGTTCTTTCTCATTCCTACTCTGTTCTATCAATCTACTATACTATCTTCTTCGCTAGACCAGTCACCTACCTTTTTTCTTGAAAACTCTTCCGAGACTAAACTCCTCATTTGTGTGTGAGGTCTGTTGGATCAGCTTGGAAATATTGGACACTTTCTGCCAGGTGGTCACTGGGGCTTCCTATGTTATTATTTGGCAATGTAGGCATTTTATATGTATGTGTTTTGTTGATATTTTATAATGATGTTTATATTCTATTTTGTTTTTGTAAACCGGGGTTCGATAGAGTAGGGTTGAGTAGAGTCGGTTAGAATATAGCCTCAGCATCCCCTGCGTGGGATGTTTTTATTCAATATTGCAAAGTGACCAGCTGGGGAATGCCTTCAGTGTTGCCACTTGGGTTGTTTCGGCAGATCTTTTATGCGGATCAGGGGCGAATCCTCTTTTAGCGAAGTTGTGGTCTTGATTTTTTGGTCCTGATTCGGCTATGCTGGTCCTGATTTGGCTCAGAAGAGTCCGCTGGACCCAAAGCAATAATCATGTAATGTAATGTAATGTCTCCATTTTAAGACTGGGAGGTGGTATATTTCAGTTATGTTCCTAATCTTTATTATATATAGATATATTCACATTTAGTTTCACAATATAAAATATTTTCCATTTTGTACTCATGACCACTATACAAACTTAATTGTAAAGTGACAGAGATCATCTGTGATCTGTAAAGAAGAGATTGTTGTGAACTGTAAAGTTGAGATTATGACCTGAAAAGAGATCAGCCGTGATCGTTAAAGAGGAGATTGTCACCTGAAAAGAGAAGATTGTCACCTGAAAAAAAAATCACTGCAACCTGTAAGGAACGAGTCGCCTGTGACCTACTGACTACCAACTCGGACAAGGAAAACGCTGTCAAGATCTTTGCTGTCGTCCAAAAAACCAAAATTTCAAAAAATAACAGATGGAAAATCATACCAGTCTTTAAGATTGTGGACCTGTGGCAACTGCCAGTCAGGACAAAAACACAATAGAATTTGGAAAATGTTTCATCAGAAATTGCTTATAGAGTTAGAAATCTACTTGGTTCTACAATTGGAACTTGAGGTGACCACCAGCTAATGGTCTGTTGTTTGCCCATACAGGCTTTTCCAACCTTGACCATCACAGCAGATCATAGTCAACCTTGATGTGGGAAATGTGATCGTTGTACCAATCATCAAACATAAAAATTAAACATATTCAACATTGAAAGCAACAAATTGGCCCAAGTTGCTTTTTGACTCTCATGCATAGCAATGTTAGTCTATGTACCACCGCCCCTCTCTCCACCCCATCTCTCCACCCCCAGCCCCCCCTCCCCAAAAGTCCTAAATAGTCCCAAAATGATTTTTTTTTTTTTTAATGTTTTTCTTCGTCTGTCTGGTGTCTACCGTCTGGACGTGCAAAATTTGCAAGTGGATTAATATCTCAGAACCTATTTTAACTATCATGACCAAACTTGGTAAGACGGTGTATATCCATGGGACCTCATAAATGAACAGAAAGGTAATTAATTCACTTCAAGGTCAAGGTCGCAGGGTCAACAAATGTTAGTAAAAAAGAAAGAGGCAGTTTTTCACAAAAATGTTCAATTTTTTTTTTCAAGTTATTAATATGGTTTTTTATTTCCTCCTTTAGTTGCAAAAGTTGTGGAAAATACTTGTTTTAGTCTGAATTGGTTGAAGTAAGAATGTCCTTGCGATAAATGTGAAATATAACTGACACTTTGCTGTGTTGCCACAGGCTTTGGAAGTTTATAGATAGATAGATAGATAGATAGATAGATAGATAGATAGATAGATAGATAGATAGATAGATAGATAGATAGATAGATAGATAGATAGATAGATAGATAGAACAGCAGCTGCATTTGAATCTCATTTTAATTTATTGAATGCTTGCTGACATGATAGAGGTCTTTGATTGGATGAAAGACTGGAAATAAAGATAGACCCTTGAAGAGAGGTCGTAGTTGCATTGAAAATGTGGATAATTTTGAAAGCTCGTTTACACCAAACAGTTGACAAAGATGGCTTTATGATACCTGATGAGTGTGGCCTAGAAAATCATGATCATTTGTTGACATGGAGTGGCCAAGACTTTTTTTTGGACTTGCTTAGCAGTGTATGTACTGACCAACTTGATGAGCCCCTGCACCTAATCATTGGAGCGATCTCTTCAGGCTCTAGTTAGACTGATAAACTGAATACTTTGGGGGCATGATACCACATTGTTACGTTGAAACGCGAATGGTAGTACGTCGGAAACGTGTACGATAGATCTAATCGTTTCGATTTGCAAAGTATTCAGTAGTGGAGTTTATTTACCTTTGATTTGAGTTTGCATTGTTGTACAGCGGGGCCTGCGTCAGCGAAGGCGACTAGTGACAAGCATCAGCGCTACTGCAGAGAGCGTGCTGTTCTAGAACAGTCTAGAAAGGTACAGCACAGTCAAGAACTTTCCAGAAAAGAACTTTCCAGAAGCATCAAGATGGCTGACTTCTGGCAGAAAGGGGTTGAACTAAATCTAAAAGGCAAACGGCTGACGGAGTACGTCAAATGCCAGGAGAGAATATTGCGTGAAGAAAGAGAAGAACAGTGACGGCGCGAAGAACGAGAATTAGAAGAGCAGCGTCGCCGTGAAGAAAGAGAATTGGAAGAGAAGCGTCTAGAAAAAGAAATAGAGTTAGAACAGAAGCGTCTAGAAATTGAACAGCAACGTCAAGAGAGAGAAGAGCAGCGTCGCCGTGAAGAGAGTTCGAGCTGAAGCGTCTTGAAGGTGAGCGTCAGTACCAGTTAGAGTTGGCGCGTATCCAAAACAATCAGCATGCGCCACAAGTCACCAACGACCATACGGCTCCTAAATTGCCAGCTTTCGTCGACGGGAAGGACCAGATCGACAGCTATCTGGCGAGATTCGAAAGGTTCGCCGAAAGCTCTAACTGGCAACCTCAAGACTGGGCAATTCGACTGAGTGCACTTCTGACGGGGCAAGCTCTCGAAGTTTACACCAGACTGTCGAACGATGACGCCAAAAACTACGACGTCTTGAAAGAGGCCCTGTTGCAGTGCTACAACTTTACAGAGAAGGGCTACCGTAAACGCTTCCGTGAATGCCGGCCTAAGTCAGACGAGACGCCAAAGCAGTTTGTGGAGCGCCTGTCGTCATATCTACACAAGTGGGTGGAGTTATCAGGCGAAACGAAGTCTTACGACAGTCTCCATGACCTGATCGTGAAGGAACAATTTCTCAATGCCTGTCACAAGGACTTAGCGACCCACTAGAAGAACAAAAGCTGCAGACGCTTAAAGATGTGACTGAGGCTGCTGAAAGATATCTCATCGCTCATGGGAAAACCCTGGGGCTACCCAGCGCGACGAAACATTTTCAGAAGACTGGAAACCATGTGAACCAGATCCAGGGAAGCCAGACGAGCCAGAGACAGACAGACTCCACGCCTCCTCCCAGGGAAGGGCATTCAAGGGGCTGTTTCACCTGCAACGCTACAGACCACAGAGCGGCTAACTGTCCTCAAAACAAAAGTAGCGGACAGCGGAGCAGTACGGACAATTCAGCGGCGGGCAACCGGCAGAGGCGGTTCTCCAATCAACGGCAAACCAGTAGATCTGACCATCAAGTGTGCGGCGGGAGCGTCATTCTTCCGAGTGAGACCAAGCGCACAGCTACTCCTGCGGACGTGCAAGAGTGCATGACCGATGGCCAACTTCTCCTTGCCAACGGAAAATCCATCCCCGTCGTCGCCAGCGCAGCTGTGACCGTCCAGAACATGCCAGTTTCCGAGGGACGCGTCGGAAATCATGAAGTGACTGTTTTAAGAGACTCTGGCTGCAGTGGGGTCATCGTCAGAGAAGACCTAATCGCTAAAGAACAGTTCACTGGCGATTCAAAATGGACACTTATGGCCGACAGCAAATGTGTGAGAGCGCCAGTTGCGAAGATTCATGTCAACACCCCTTTCTACTTAGGCGAAGTCGAAGCGGTTTGCCTGAAGAAGCCGCTGTATGATTTGATGATCGGAATATCGACGGCGCGAGACGACCCGACAACCCCGATCCAGAGTGGAGTCCTGCCTCAACCCAACGCGTCGAAGTTGTGGAGGAGGATCCATTGCCATTTCCCGATGGAGACCTTACAGAGCTGCTACGGGACAATGTGGTTACTCCGGCTCAGCCCTGCCGACCAGAGATCGTCGGTGCTGTTACTACCAGGGCCCAGGCCAAGAGAGACAAGACGTCTACGCCACTGAAGGTCGCCGACAACTCTAAAGCTGCCATCGTGGACAGAGATAAGCTGATTCAGCTCCAGGAAGCTGATAGCACTTTAAACAAGTACAGGAACCGCCAAGACCACGTGACCAAGGGCAGTGGCACGGTCTATTTCGAGGTGAAGGCCAAGATCCTGTACAGAATCTTCCAGCATCCGAGGGTCAACGGAGGTAAACCACTACGTCAAGTCTTGGTACCGTTACCCCTAAGGCGCCAAGTGATGGAAGTAGCGCATGACTCAATCATGGGAGGTCACCTGGGCATCAAGAAGACGTCGGACAGAATCCAGGCGGTGTTCTACTGGCCAGGACTTCATGCGGACGTCGGCCGTTTCTGCCGATCATGTGACATTTGCCAGAAGACCATACCTCGAGGAAGGGTCCCGAAAGTGCCTATGCAGAGGATGCCTCTGATCGACCGACCTTTCAAGAGGGTGGCCTTAGACTTAATCGGCGAAATAAGACCTCCGAGTGAAGAAGGTCATCGATGGGTACTGACTTTAGTAGACTATGCGACTCGGTACCCAGAAGCAGTGCCACTGAAGAAGATTGACACTGAAACTGTAGCAGAGGCACTAGTGGACATGTTCAGTAGACTTGGAGTGCCTGAAGAAATTCTGACAGACCTCGGGACGCAGTTCGTTTCTGACTGCATGAAGGAGGTCAACAGACTGCTGAGCATCCGGCATTTAACTACGACACCCTACCATCCGATGTGCAACGGGCTCGTCGAAAAGTTCAATGCTACGCTGAAGTCCACCCTGAAGAAACTGTGCAGCGAGCAGCCCAGACAATGGCATCGCTATATCAACGCCTTACTTTTCGCCTACAGAGAAGTACCGCAGGAGTCCACCGGCTTTTCTCCGTTCGAGCTGCTGTACGGAAGAACCATCCGAGGGCCGATGCACATCCTAAAAGAACTGTGGACGAAAGAAGTAGACACCCCAGAGGTGAAGAATAGCTACCAGTACGTGTTTGAGCTACGGGAGAAGCTGGAGCAGACTCTCGAGATAGCCAGAGAAAACCTGAAGAAGTCCCAGGACTGTGGAAAGCACTACTATGATCGTAGGGCTGTGAGCAGGAAGTTTAAACCTGGCAACAAAGTGCTGGTGCTGCTACCTACTGATCATAATAAGTTGCTGATGCAGTGGAAAGGCTCGTACGAAGTGGAGACCGTGGTGGGGATCAACGACTACAAGGTGAAGGTCGGCCAGCATTCCAAGATATACCACGCCAACCTCCTTAAGCTGTACGTGGAAAGGCCATCAGAGATTGTGCATGCAGCAACAGCAGCTGTGACCGACAACAGCTTTGACAGCGAAGAACTGCTGGAACTGGGAGACTTCCACAGCAAAGAAGGCATCGATGATGTTAAGATAGGACCAAGCTTGACGGAAGGTCAAAAGATGGAGCTCAAGGACCTTATGGGCGAATTTCCCCATAGCTTCAGTGATGTCCCAGGCTCTACGACTTTGGTCGAACATGAAGTCCGCACCCAGACCTGGAAGGAGCATCTGCAGACCTCGAGGGAGCTGTTCCACCGTCCCGCAGAAGCCAACCTGACCGTGAGACCCAGCAAATGCATTCTGGGAGCTGACAACGTCGACTGCGTCGGACATCCGACGGAAGGAGGAGACAACGGAGGATGCACTGACTCCAGGAAAACCCACGTGATCGTCGTCTTTGACCCTGGGCCGATGACAACCGCAACTGACGAGGGCGACGTTTCCTTGCGGATGAAAGATCATTGACTGTGTGGACGAACTAAGAATATTGGTAATGACAGACTTGAAAATGAAAAACGTTGATTGGGTAAATGAACTGTGAACATTGACAGTATCCAGAAAGACTTGCAGATGAGAAACTTTGACTCTGTATGAATGAACTGTGAACATTGACAATATCCAGACAGATTTGAAGATGAAAACCATTGACTCTGTGTGAATGAACTGAGAACGTTGATAGTGTTCAGACAGGCTGAAATAAGTCTTAATTCTGTACATTGTTTGTGAATTACGTTTCAACGTTGTTGAAAGAAATTGGGTAAATTTCTTCTTGAGTGGGGGGTTATGTTACGTTGAAACGCGAATGGTAGTACGTCGGAAACGTGTACGATAGATCTAATCGTTTCGATTTGCAAAGTATTCAGTAGTGGAGTTTATTTACCTTTGATTTGAGTTTGCATTGTTGTTAGGAGAGGCTTTGTATAACGTTGATAATTTTCGTTAGTCGATATTGTTGTAGAATCTTCTGGATCGGCTTGTTTACTATCGATCGAAGATTCGGGATAATTGTAGAAATTTGAAGGAACGATCCGGAAGGAGAAGAAATGTGTAATGACGTAAGTCAGTGATGACGATCTTTAGTTCGATTGGTGGCAGTACGTCATTTCTACCATGTACCAAATTGTTCCAGAAAAAAGAGAGGTTATTTAATCGTGTGCCGAGTTGCTGTTGAGAGATAGTAAAGTTGTTGATAGTGATTTGGGAGTTGCTGTGAAAGTTGTTGAGTTGAGTTGAGAATTGTATGCAGTCGTTGGTGTGTGCTGAATAAAAGTGGAAAACTTCATACGTTGACTTTGTGACTTGTATGCTGTTTGGACGGGTTGCGTGGATAAACGAATCTGAGTTACACCTTATCAGGAATTCAGCATTGGGGCTGAATCAGATACTGATAGAAAAACACCAACATCAAACTGAGTGTAACACACATGACCTGTGATACTTCATTTCTGAAGAAAGAGGTACAGGACGAATTCAAGGAGCTTTATGCAGAAAAAGTTTCATAAGGTTCAACCTTTCAAAATCAACATGCCTGCAGAGAAGGAACCCATTCACCAGAGTCTGCTCCCTGGAACCTTGCAAACATCACCCCTAGCATATCTCCATGCTGGGATAACATTACACATTACCTTCGTGCTGGGATAATGTCTCCACCAGCATCGTATTCCACAGTCTCTTGTAGATCAGGGTGAGTTATGCAATGTAAGCTCGGATTCAGATGTATTGTTTGGTCCACAGGAGGGTGACATGCCCATAGAAACCTTGATGGCAATGTACGGTGGAGGCATGCCCAACGCACCTGGAGGCTCAGGCCAGGCCCTTGTGGATTCTGGAGAAGGGGAATGTTCCGTGGGCTCATCGGATGAAGGCAGCACTCCGTCCAGCAGTGAGGAGGAGATTCTGGAGACCCAGGACTTGACCCTAGACAAAGATGAGATTGCCCGTGACCTGCTGGCCACCAACACTCCCGATGACGACCATGAGAATGTTGAGGATCTTCTTGATACTGTGGCCTCATCCTCCACTGCTCGTTTACTCAGATGTAAGTACACAGGATGGCTAAGGTTTTGAATCTGTTAATAGGTACTCCTAATTCGCAAATCAGACATTTTATTAATTAAAGGAAGCAGGCTGGAGCTAAACTGTCTCTAGATTTGTGAATGATTGATTGTAATTGTGGAAATAGTGCTCCCCAAGAAAGTATCTGTCCCCGTCAATTGCGTTTCAAACATCTCTGCCTGAGCTGAATCTTCCTGTATTATTGTTAGATGGTGGAACTGCAGTTTATGTAAGAATTAACAGGATTTTAATTAGGTATGAGTGAATGCTGTATGTTTGTTACAGCACAGGAAATCTTATTTAATGTTTTTTTTTTAATTCATATGCATAGCAATGTGAGTATGTACTCGCCCACCTAAAAGTCCCCCACAAAAACAGGTTTTTGCAAATCAGTGCAAGATGAGTCCTAAAAGGTAAGGTAAAGGTAGTCCCATAGCCTGTGGCCGTAAAGGGGCGTGATGTTGGAGATCACTCTTATCTTGAGCCAGCATAATGAGGGTGATGCCCATCTTTCTCCCTCACTGCTTTACCTTCCCCATCCTTAAGAGAGTAGGTACTCAGTCACAGTTGAGTCAACTGGGGGGGTTGTTATTTGTCACTTCACGTTTTGCAGTCACCCATCCAAGTGCTAACCGCACTGGACGACGCTTAACTTGCGACACAATAGCGAGTGCTCCAACCACTGAGCTATCCGACACTGAGTCCTAAAGCGTGAAAGAAATTAAATTGTTAAAAAAAATATATGTCCACTGTTGGTGCAAAACTTGCAAGTATAGTAATGTCTCAGAACCTATGTCAACTATCACAACCAAACTTGATAAGATGGTGTATACTCATGAGACCTCATAAATGATCAGTGAATGAATGACTTCATGTCAAGGTCACAGGGTCAACAAATGTTAGGCAAAAAAATGACAATTTTTAAACAAAAATTCACTTGTTTTTCTAGATTATTAATATTGAACTTGTGATTCTTTGATGCATGATAGATATCAAGGAGAGACATACTATACAAATTTGGTCAACTCCACTCCAAGGTCAAGATCACTGGGGCTGTCCAAATTCGGTTAGTATAGGTACTTTGAAGTTACCTTGACCCTAAACTATGGGAGGTATAAAGTCCAAACTTGTTGTATTTAGGCCTAGCAAAAACATACAAAAAAATAGGTCATTGTACAGTTGAATGGCTGTTTATTTAACCCAAATATGCAACAACATTGGGTCATTTGATCAGACGTGCATGAGAGATCAGGTCAAGGTCATCCGAAGGTCACTCTTTTTTTTTTTTAGCATAATACAAGTTTACAACTTTTTGCTGTACTTTATTTGAAAGTACATGAGTGTATTTGGAGCCGGAGGTCAAGAGCATAGTAAATACTTTGCATTTTAATGCCATTGTTTCTTTTTTCTTCTTCTGGGCACTCGTTTTCATGTTAAATATTGCAAGTTCCATAAGGAGCATGTGAGTCATATTGGATTTGCCCTTCTAGTTTTATTTGTATCTAAATTCGTGTACTTCAACTTGTTGCCTTTTAGAAATTATTACCTTCTGGTTATTTTTTTTTCACAATGACTGTGTATGAGACCCTTTGTGTTTTGTTGTTGTCGGTCTTTTAGCCAACAGCCAGCCTGGTAGTGAGGCATCCACAGAGTCGGAAGAGGATGTAGACTACATGCCTGATAGTCAGGACAAGAAGATACAAGTGGGATCGGACTATCAGGCAGTAGTCCCTGACAGCTTTGCACCCTACGGAGATGCTCCGCCATATGAGAATGAAGATCGCCTGCTGTGGGACCCTACAGTGGTGGAGGAAAATAAATGTAAGTGCCCCTTTTTTGTGTAAACATGCTTCTTTTTTTTTTTTTTCATCGATGTTTTGTATTTACTGTGGAGTAGGGCTGTTTCTTTCTTCTTTTTTTTCTTTTTTTTATCACAAGTGTGAGAGAATTTTGCATGGATGTCTGAATTTATTTATACTCAATACTATTTACACTCATGTTTACTTCATGTTTTTAAAACAAGTAGGTATGCAGACTTGCAGTGAACAGTCTTGGGCAACATCTCAAAACAATTAGTCTAAACTACTTGAGGTAGAAAACCAAACTGAAACTGAAGCTTGTCTGGTGTACATTTTGACAATGTAAGGAGAAAAAGAAAAAAGGACTCTTGAACATATTCCCTCTTGCATCTCTAGCCTGTTGTCAGAATTGTTGTCTTAGCTGATGTAGGAATTTGTGTTTTTCAGTGGAGGAGTATCTGCATGAGGTGAAGAACCAGAACTTGGCTAACTTCACTGGAGGTGTGGCAGCCATCCCAACTGGCCAGCACATCCCAGACGATGAACAAGCTCTCTACCTGCTCCTACAGTGCGGCCACAACATGGAGGAGGCTCTGAGAAGGCGCAAAATGCAGGTCAGTGTTCACGTTGTGCAACCAGGGTAAAAAAAGAAAAAGGTAAAGGTGGTCCCATAGGGGAGCGTGATGTTGGAAATCACACTTATCTTGGGCCAGCGTAATGAGGGTGATGCCCATCTCTCTCCCTCGCTGCTTTACCTTCCCCACCCTCAAGAGAGTAGGTACTCAGTCACAGTTGCGTCAACTGGGGGCGTTGTTATTTGTCGCTTCACGTTTTGTGGTCACCCATCCAAGTGCTAACCGCACTGGACGGTGCTTACCTTGCGACACAGTAGCGAGTGGTCCAACCACTGCGCTGTCCGACACCCCGCAACCAGGGTAAATGGGTGAAAGGAAAGATTTTATCCAGCCTTCCAGTCAGAAAGAGAGGGAGGTGGAAGGAATCCTTTTTCTCAAAAACCTCCGTTAACAATTTTGCCTTCCTCTTGCTGTACTGGGGATGAGTTGTCTCCTGCGTGGGTGTGTAGTCATTGCATGGCTTGATTTCTAGATATTTTTGTACTTTTCTAAAAGAACTGGCAAAACCGAGTTGTTGTTTTCTAAACTCTTCTGATTGTGTTTTTTATGTGTACTTTCACATATTTATGTTTTTAGATAATTCTGTATTTAAAATAACGGGTACATAAAAAAAAATTTTTTTTAAATACTTTTCATTGTTTTTTCATGTGTGCTTCACGCGTGATTCATGTTTATTTTTGGTCCACAACACTACAGGTGATCCAACCCTCTGACCCCATGAGCCTGTGGTCAGAGGACGAATGCAAGAACTTTGAGACAGGGATTCGGCTGTTTGGCAAAGACTTCCACAAGATCCAGTCCATGCATGTACGCACTCGCAGCGTCCGGGAACTGGTGCAGTTCTACTACTTGTGGAAAAAGTCATCGCGGCATGACTACTACGCCAGCAAGGTGCGCCTGGAGAAGAGGAAGTACACCCTCCATCCTGGTGTCACGTGAGTACTTTTCTATTTTATTGGGAAAGAGTGGAGATTTTTTTGAAAGCTCGTTCAAGAGGTGTATAGCTTTCTGCAAGAGAACTGTAATTTTATCATCTAAAACTCATTGGACATTGTGTGACTGTCTTTTTCCCAGGGACTACATGGACCGCTTCATTACAGAACAGGAGACTGGGGCTGTGCCTGGCACCCTGCCAGGGCGAGAACGATCTCCTGCCAGCCCCATCAACTCCATGATGTACGGCGAGCTGAAACGTGGCGTGCCCCATCTGAGACAGGACCTGGATGAGGTCAGCTCTACCACTGCAGGGCCCTTGGACTTCCAGCCCATCACATCCACCTCTCTGGCCACACCCAGCAACTTGCTGAACGATTCAGACCTTGTGGGCAGCAGTGCATCCACCACCTGTGTGTCTGCTTCTGCCTCTGGCATCAAGCGCAGTTTTGAACCTGACACCTCCTTGGATAGTGCAGGGGCCTCAGGCGCCCGTGCAAGCGATTTAAACGGCAACACTGAGGACTCTGAAGCTTCTGAGCCAGCCTGCAAGAAAGTGAAAGTGGACAGCGAAAGCGGCGGTGGTGGGGGTACTGGTAGTGGGGGCAGTGGCGGTTCTGAGATTGACAGTTCATCTTCGTCTTCTGCCCTTCCACCGACATCCAACAGTGTAAAGATGTTGGACTCTTTGTCAGCAACCCAGCAACAGTCTACCCTTACCCCTCCTGCTATTGCTCTCTCTTAATGATACTTTTGTTCTCCTGCAGTTTCTTCTTGTTCTCCTTCTCTAGGTCACTTCCTCACTCTGACACGCCTTTTTTGTTGCCATGCACCAACCCTTTGACATTGTCAGTAGCTGTCAAAACCCCACCAAGTGGAATGTTGAGGTTTTTTGAGCCGACACTACAGTTCTTGTTGTGCGTCACGATAGTATTTGAAACATAGTCTGTGTATGCTGTCCAGTGTGACCAAGGTGGAATGTGTAGCATCTGGATGAAAACAAAATGTGAGAACGAAGGAACCTAGGACCTCTCAAAACATATGCTTTGTTGAACATTTTGGCTTTCTCTGTTTTAGAGAGAAGTACTTGCAGTTTCTTGTGAACTGTCCAAGGATAGTTTCTGGTAAAACATTAAACTTTGCAGCTTGTTTTTAAACATAGTTAGATAGGAACAAATAGAAGAAGAAAGAAAAGTACACATTGAGCATGCTGCAGGAATGAGAAATGTCTTGATTTTGACCACCTTCCTGTGAAGTTGTCAGCATTTGTCTTCTTAGTAAATTGCCATATTGTGAGTCATAAGTAACTGTTTACAGTTTACGAGGGTGGTCTGATAAGTACTTAGCCTACAAAAGAAAAACGAAAGTTTTGAAAAAGTGGGGGATTTATTTTTCAATATAGTCTCCTTTTCATTCGATACACTTGACCCAGCGATGCTCCAGCTTCTTTAACCCATCTGAAAAATATGTTTTCTCTAGGTCTGCAAAGTAGGCCTTTGTGGCGACAATAACCTCATTCGACTCACATAACTGTCCGGCGAGTGACTTTTTCAAGTTTGGAAACAAAAAGAAGTCGCACGGGGCCGAATATGGTGGGTGGGTCAGCAGTTCGTAGCCCAATTTGGCCTTGGCGAGGGCAGAGGTGTGAGCCGGTGCGTTATCATCTAAAATCCGCAAACACGCCAGCTTCCACACGCGGTCAGAATAAAACTACGAGTCCGATCCGGCTGAAATTTTGACAGTAGCCGTCTACGAGGAAGTGCTACACGATAGTAAATTGCTCTTGCGATACTGGCGCCATCGGGCGGTGAGGCTGAGTACTTATCAGACTGTCCTCGTACTTATCTCAGAATTAATAATGGTCGTTTTGTTCATGGATCATGGCTACTTCAGATTTTGATTAAGTTTCATTAGTTTGTGTTTGTTTTTCCCTTAGTCTACAACAATAGCAGGTCTACTCATTCGCATTCAGTCAGATTTTTAAAAAAATATAAAAAATTAAAAGAAATTCTCCCAATGTGGTATTTAAAGAAAATGTAGTTCCATTGCTCCGCACTTTGAATACCTTGTCCTGGAGTAAGGAAGTACTAACATTAGTAAGTCCTGTATGAAGTAATGTTTTGGTTGAAAAGGAAGCTACTTTCTTATCTTATAATTAAATGCTAGCTCAAGTCAACAAAAGACTTCAGATAAATGTCTCTGCTCAACTGTAAAATGTTGAGTTATTTTATACAGTGAAGAATTTAGACATAGTCTTGAAAGAATAGTCTTTAAAAAAAAAAAAACTGATAGAGTTTATAAGCTTGTGTGTGTGCGTTTTCTTTCCAGTTCCACACACTACGTGTACTATTTTTACACTTTATAAACCTGTTTACTTTACATAAGTACGTACATTCAACAAGAGTTTTTAATATGTTATTGTTTTTTAGCAAAGATTGTATTTTGTTACAAGCATTTTGTCTTTGATTAAAACTTGTGAAACTTGTATGTTTTGAACTGAGCATGCCATGATAAGCATCCAAGTCACGACACGTAAGCACTAGCACAGTCAAGCGGGCAACATCGCTTTCTATTTATGGCTTCACTGTCACGGTTGCATTATACATGTTTCACACACAAATTAATAATTTTGTCAATGACTGAATGAGCCAGGCTACAGAAGCTCTGTCAGTATCCCAGCTTACTATTTTTTGTTCAAACTTGTTGGTCTGTACATTTTCCAGTACAAAGAATGCAAGAGTTGTGCCTGAACATTTCTTCTTCTAGAGGAAACAAAACGTATATATACAAAACATGTTTTGACCATGTGTCCAGGATACATATATGTATAGATATTTATGTATTAAATATGTATGTTCTTCACATTTGTCTCTTACTAGCTGTGCACTGATTGGAGTGAAGGCAGACTGAATGAACTGAATGGATAAACTGTTGGCTGGCTTTAAAGTTAATGGTTATAATGGTTAGAACCTCATAATAATAAAACATTACACTTTGCTTACTTTCTCACAGGCTAACCATTGGTCAGTATTATACGAAATGGGTCTTGCTAGGAACAAGATTTACGGTGTTTGTTTGTCACCATTCATAAAACAAAATACATGTTTAGTTTTAATTGTGAAAGTGTTTGTGTGTAAATGAAATATGACAGTGATTTTGGGGGGTGAATTCTAGCAGAGTTCCTCATGTTTTGGGGCCTGAAATATAATGTGAAGAACAGATTTTTTTGGTGTGTACTTCGCATTCAGTTGATACGAGACCAAACAATTTATAAGGCAAATGTATTGTTCGTTGTAACATTAGCCTATTAGCTTTCCTACTGTTGTCTGTGGCTTGACTGAAGTGGCTGCTAATAAAGTTATATGCCCTGAATGAATTTGCCAAGTCGCTGACTTCAATTAACTGTAGCCTGACTGCATTAACAGCCGAACTGTTCTGGCTAACTGTAAATATTTGCTTACAAGTATCATTATAATTATTTTGACTCGCTTCGTTCTTTGCTGAAAGTAATTGTAATCTTCGTTTGTATTATTTATGTGTACATAATAATTTTGCATTATGATTGTGTCCCAATAAGCTATCATTGATTTCACAGGAAATTTTGAGCATGCATGTGTGAGAATGTTTGTGCATGTTGTTTAGTTCTGGTCACAATTTATGTTCAATTTTATGAAAACGCTAGGTATGGTTGTAGGGTGTCCGGATTGCAAAGTAGAATTTCTTGTAGCCAAGTGAGATGGCTCCTGTGTTGTGGCAGATCTTGACACAAAATTGATCTCGTGCCTATATAAAATATTTGATAGGTTTTCAATTGTGGTGATGATGAACGGGAAATATCCTTCATTGGTTCTGTCTTTGACTCCACCGCTTTCTTGTGTTGTTGTGGTGGTGTTGGTTTTCTCCTCATTCTTTAGTCTATTAAAAAGGCTTGCTAATACTGTTTTGTTATTTCTTTATGATTTAAAAAAATCTAATATCTGGGTTTGTTGTTTTTAGTTGATCTTAATTTGATGTTTTATATAATGGGTTGAAATGCCTAATGATTACTTAAAATTCCTCTATTCAAAAACATGTTGCAACACTTAAGTACTATGTTTGGCACAATGAAATTTAATGAAAGTTCTGTGAATATTTATGTTAAACTTGACTAAATTATGTTTGAGTTGGACTTAGAACAGATGTCGACCAATAAATTGTTTTCCACTAGTGCATGGTATGGCAGGTCTTGGCTTTTTTTTTTCCCTAATTATGTAGATCTGAATACTGGAGATAGTTGTGCAATACTTTTTTTGTGGTGTTTGTGTTGAAATTTCACTTCTGTCATTATACAGAGTGAACTGATGACGAGTGACAATGTGTGTTATGCGTGCAAGTGTATCTTCCCAGGAGAACGCTGCAATTGGTGTGAATTGTAAATGTGTATATTCTTTGGCAGCTAGCCGTCTGAGTAGATGAGTGTACTATATTATAACCATTATCAGTGACGTTACAAGTCCTGATGTACATAATTTCTGTTTCATTTGGAACAGTCAGAAGACACTTGTCACGGTCAGAGGATAATTTCACAAAGTACTTTTTGTGTACGTACAGTCACTGCAGTAGCAGCACAATGGTAATGATTGACCTTTGTTCTTTCTCATTCCTACTCTATCAATCTACTATACTAATTACTATCTTCTTCTTCGCTAGACCAGTCACCTACCAGTTTTCTTGATAACTCTTCCAAAACTCTTCATTTGTGTATGAGGTCTGTTGGGTTAGCTTGGGAATATTGGACGCTTTCTGCCAAATGGTCACTAGGATTTCTTATGATATTATTATTTAGCAATGTAGGCATTTTATATATATGTTTTGTTGATATTTTATAATGATGTTTAATTCATTTACAAAAACAAAACAGGGGGTTCGATAAATTAGAGTATAGCCGCGCAGCGTCCTCAGCGTGGGATGCCTTTATTGTAAAGTGACTGGATGTTGGAGTGCCTTCAGTGTTACCACTGGGGTTGTTTCAGCAGATCTTTTATACAGATCAGGGGTGAGTCCTCTTTCAACCAAGTTGTGGTCCTGATTCGGCTCTTTGCAGTTCGCTGGACACTAAGCAATGAATAACTAACTTGAGGTCTGCAATGGAAGGTCCCTTTCATGCGATATTTTTTCAGTTGATGGCGCATTGTTTTGGCATATTTGCAAATTCATTGGTCCGTGACTTTACAGTGTATTGGATCCCCTCCCCCCTTCAAAAAAAAAAGTGTTTATGGTAACATAGGGCCCTAGGGGGTGAAAAAAAGGGGTTGGCAGATAAACTTTGTTGTTTCTTTTCTAAACCTTTTCCACCTCAAGTGCAATTTTTTGGCTTTTTTCAAATTGTTTGTCCAGACAATCCCAAAATAAGTTTGAGGGTGGGGCCCAAAAATTAGTGACAGTCGGGATAACGTTAATTTATTTATTTAATTTTTTTTTGCCCTATTGGTCATTCATAATTGTGTATTCATTGCTTCTGTTTAATTTTTTTTTTGGGGGGGGGGGGGGGGGGGGTTTGAAATGTACAGATTGGCCAACTTTAGAGTTGAATTATGCATGTTATGCATGTGTGTGCAAGCACAAATATCCACTTTGCTTTGTTTGATTCTTTACGTAAACTGTATTACTTGAATGTTTGTGTATGTTTGATTTGCAACTATACTGCTTTACTTATTTTTTTTTTTTTAAGTTATAGATCAAAAGATTCTTCTGATTCTACTTAAATAATGTTTTTTTGCGCGCTGTGCAACAAAAGGTGAAGGGCTGATTAGGTAGTTAGAGATTACCATTATGGCAAGGAATGCTGGTCCCCACCTCCCCCCTCCTCTTTCTCTCCTTCATTCACCCCCTCCCCTATCTGCTGTAGGTGTGCCGGTGGTTTCTGTATAAATAGTATCCCCACTTTCTGGAAATTTATTGCTTTAAATTCCCCCTGTCACTGTCTTTCTCCTGTGTTCTTATTCTTAATCTGTTCGTCGCTAGACCAGTCACCTACCTTTTTTCTTGGAAACTCTTTCAAAACTCCTCATTTGTGTATGAGTTCTGTTGGGTCTTCTTGGGAATATTGGACGCCTTCTGCTAAATGGTCACTAGGGCTTCCTATGATATTATTTAGCAATATAGGCATTTTATATGTATATATGTGTTTTGTTGATATTTTATAATGATGCTTATATTCTATTTTGTTTTTGTAAATGGGGTTTCGATAAATTAGAGTACAGCCTCAGTGTCCCCAGCGTGGGATGCCTTTATTGTAAAGTGACCGGTTGATGTAATGCCTTCAATGTTACCACTGGGGTTGTTTCAACAGATCTTTTATACGGATCAGGGGTGAGTCTTCTTTCAACCAAGTTGTGGTCTTGATTTTGTGGTCTTGATTCGGGTCTTTGCATTCTTCTGGACCCTGTAAGCAATGAATAAACTAAGGAATGCTGGTTATTCCAAGAGGGTCTTATTCTATTAAGGTCTAGAAATTATAATTCTGTTTGTAGGATCTGTGTTTTGAGATTGCACAGAGGCTTATTCTTGCTGGCATTCAATCTCAAAGGTTGAAACGCACAGGTGATTGCAGGTTTGGGCCAAGAATGCTGGTTGTTCAAACTATGTCTGGTATAATGTGAGCTTCAAAAAATTTTGGAACTTTTTCTTCTCTTTATTGGAGTGTTATACAAGAACTTGGATAGTAGACTTGTCTGACTGACGGTGTGCATCCACAAAAAATCCACCCCAAGCAGTCTGATGAACAAACTTTGAAGAGACTTGTTCGTCCATAACGAATGAAGAAAATGCTTTGACAAGATTTCACTGTCAATAAGGTAAAGTCCCGCGTCACGTCAACTGGTCATAAATAGTATCCCCACTTTCTGGAAATTTAGTGCTTTAAATTCCCACTGTCGCTGTCTTTCTCATTTGCTCTTTCTCATTCCTGCCCTGTTCTATCAATCTGCTATACTATCGTCTTCTTCACTAGACCAGTCTCCTACCTTTTTTCTTGAAAACTCTCCCGGGACAAGACTCCTTGTTTGTGTATGAGGTCTGTTGGATCAGCTTGGGAATATTGGACGCTTTCTGCCAGGTGGTCACTAGGGCTTCCTATGATGTTATTATTTAGCAATGTAGGCATTTTATATGCATGTGTTTTGTTGATAATTTATAATGATGTTTGTATTCTATTTTGTTTTTGTAAACAGGGGTTCGATAAGTTGGGGTGAAGCCTCAGCCGTCCCCTGCGTGGGATGTCTTTATTGTAAAGTGACTGGCTGGTGGAGAGCTTTCGGTTTTACCACTAGGATTGTTTCAGCAGATCTTTTATGCGGATCAGGGGTTGTCCGGTCCTGATTTGGCTCGGAAGAGTCCGCTGGACCTAAAGCAATAATAATGTAATGTAATCTCAACTGGTCAAGACACACTAACATGTTCTTTTGTTGTTTTTTTACTGCTCTTTGGTCGACTTGCTGGTCTATCACTCTATGGTTTGTACTGGAGTCTTACATTGAGCTGTCTTAAATTCCACTTAATTAAGAAGTCAATTTTTATAACTTTCTAATTATAGATGACGTATAGATAAGGTTGTTGTTGTTTTTTAAAGTAAAATAAAGATAATTTTCTGTATTTTATTACTGTATTTTATTACTTCACTCCTTCAAGATGTGAATGTTTCAAAATGTTTTAGGGATACTAATTACAGTTTTGTTTTCTCCATGTATCATTATTTTTGTATAATGTGTTTGATGTTGTTTTTTTAATTTTTTTTAATTTTTTTTTTAAATTCTTCTTCCACAATTATGGGTTTATTACCTGCCGATTAAGCCTCTTTACTGATGTGAATCTAACACATAGGTGTTTCTGGGTTAGTTTATGTGTTTATATATATATTGGTGTGTCAGTCTCCGAGACCGTTTCACATGATCAATGCAAGACAACTATAGTATGTATGATGTGTAATTTTTGTTCAGAAATGGTGTTGAATATAATAATGTGTATATGACAAAAGTTGTGTGTTTTATATTTTTATGAAGGTAATGAGTGTGAAAAAGTTTTTAGTTGTTTTTTTTATAAGTATTATCCCCACTTTGTGGAAATTTAGTGCTTTAAATAACCAGTTTCTGTCATTCTTATTTGTTCTTTCTCATTCCTAATCTGTTCTAGCAATCTTCTGACTTCTTCGCTAGACCCGTCACCTACCCTTTTTCTTGAAAACTCTCCCAAAACTCCTCTGTTTATTTGGTCTTTTGGATATTGGACGCTTCGTGCCAAATGGTCCCTAGGGCTTTCTATGGCATTATTTAGCAATGTAGGCATTTTTATGTATGTGTTTTGTTAATATTTTATAATGATGTTTATATTCTGTTTAGTTTTTTGTAAACTGGGGTTCGATAAATTACAGTACGGCCTCAGCATTCCCTGCATGGGATGGTGGAGTGCTTTCAATGTTACCGTTATGGTTGTTTTTGCAGATCTTTTATATGGATTGGGTGTGAGTTTTCTTTCAACCCAGTTGTCTTGATTCTGCTCTTTGCAGTCCACTGGACCCTACATGTATAAACAATGATTACCTAAAAATTTTGGAAATCGTTCAGTTATTACACACCATATATGCGCATTTCAATATAAAACAGACATTTTACAAACTTAAATGTCAGGATAAAAATTGTGAAAAATAAATATCTTAAAAATGTCTAATAAAAATAAAATTAATAATAATAATAATGAATGCTATTCGCATCTTCCTCCTAAATCAGACGCAAAGAACGGCGATCTATAACCAACATATACGCTCGCATGCCGCAGGCACTCCTACAAACACAACAAAGGCACATTCATCACTCGGACATGTAGGCAATTTATATGTATGTGTTTTGTTGATATTTTATAATGTTTGTATTCTATTTTTTTGTAAACGGGGGTTTGATAAATTAGAGTAAAGCCTCAGCGTCCCCTGCGTAGAATGTCTTTATTGTAAAGTGACCAGCTGATGGAGTGCCTTCAGTGTTACCACTGGGGTTGTTTCAGCAGATCTTTGATGCGTATCAGGGGTGAGTCCTCTTTCAGTGAATTTGTGTGATTCGGCTCTTTGCAGTCCGCTTGTCCCTGTAAGCAATGAATAACTAACTCACTCGGACAGGTGGTGTAAAGTCATCACTATTAGAAGGCAGAAAGGAAATCAATTTTAGTTTGGGGTACCCAGAAAAAACCCTCTGATCTTTTTCGCACTCGAAGGCCCAGCTACATTGGCCTATAGCACCCGGCCACACTTGCGTTGTAACAAAAAAGGGGTATTTCAAGAATTGTGTGTATGCGTGCATGGAGAATCTGCGTGTTTTTTTCCCTGTCTCACAACTTCGCTAACTCATAACAATAAACTACGTTGTCACACCCTCTATTAAACCATAACATAAATCAATACGAATGAGCACAAATACAGGAAATCAACAAGAATCAAAATACAATTACTTCTACTCACGAACCTTCGTATAGTAAATCCATGGATGGAATAAATATGTATATATTTTACACACCACTTGCAAATAACATGTAAATCCCAGTCACCGTCGCCAGAGAGGAAAAAGAAATGAAAGTTGTAAATAGTCGCACTGGAGTTATGTTCGATTGTCTATGTGTGTCCTCTGCCTATACCTCCTCTTCGTTCCCCTCCTTCGTCTTCTTCTTTTCTTCCACCTTCTCTGTATCCTTCTTCTTTCTTCTTATTCTTTCCGCTTCGTTTCCTTCCGCCTTCTCCGTCTCCTTCTTTCTGCTTATTCTTTCTTCTTCGTTTCCTTCTTTCTTCCTCGGCTTCTTCTTCTGCTGCTGCGGCTACTGCTTTCTTTTCTTCTTTTTTGATATTTTTTTTTTGTGTGACTTCTTCTGCGGCTGCTGCTGCTGCCTCGTCTTCTTATTCTTCTTCTTTATTCTTCTTCGGCTTCTACTTTCTTCTGTTGCTGCGGCTACTGCTTCCTCTTTGGATCTTTCCCTTCCTCCTTCTCCGTCTCCTTCTTTTTTCTTCTTATTCTTTCTTCTTAATTCTTCTTACTGCTCGAGGCCCCCAGCAAGCGACTTCTGCAGACAAAGGAGTTTAACCACAACTAAGTTTTTTGATAGATAAACTTTCTTCGGACCACTACATATACCTCTCTCTTCTGTCTGTGACGGGACCAGTGCAGCAATACAATTCCAATTTCATCCATATCGAATACAGTTCACAATAAAAGCAAATTCTACAACTAATTATAACAACTGATTATTACGCCAATGACACCAATTCATTTCATTCATACAAATAAATGCAATGCTATACACTGCAATTGAAGTTTCAACTTCAAAATAAATAATGATCCAAATTCAATAAGTTATTCAAAAATTACAATGAACCACCACGTTCATTTTCTCCATACTCCGTCCTTCACACTAATATCAAAATTATTTATTATTAATTCTATTACACTACAAATACAATATAATCATTTATTAATACTATTACATTTATAATACAACATTTCAAATAATAAACAGTGTATATACCTGCAGACACAGCTGCGAAAAGTCCAGAACATCCGATGCTTAGTATTGTCAAGAAAATAATGAATATATTTTTGAATGTACATTGGTGAACTGTTATGTGGTCAGCTCAACCAATCAGAATTTCGCTATAAATTAAAAAATAATTATACAAATATATTCTCACACGAAACAGACTAACAATAATATAAAGTCGTCGGACCAAAATACTATAAAACCGATCCGTGACATGCGTTAAACTATAGTCCCCTATATGCTAATGTGTTGGGGACTTTAAATTTATTTGACTGGCCGTTAAACTTATGAATTCCTTATGTATTTTCTTGCGTACTGGCGAAGGTAAAATTTAACTTGGATTCGCATGTTTTATTTCTACTATAAAAATACATAAGCCAAGCTTAACGGCCCACCACCATAGCTCAAATGGTAGAGCATTCGCCTGGCACACCGATGATCCAGGTTCGAATCCCGTGGTGGGCGAAATAAAAGTGGCTATATTCACTGCCCATTTTAGCAGTACGAGTGCTATTGTGATTAAGCGTTGAGTTAGGTCCCTACCCCTTGTTCCATGAGTGGCAGACACTCTATAGGAGGCCGGTCAGACCCATAGGCCGGTGCGCTATCTGCTTCGACGGAGGACTTCCACTTCTTCTTGCCAACTTTGGGGCTCCATCATTTGCGGTCGAGATGATTCACCGTTGTCCAAAGACGGAACCTCCGGCTTGCATCCTGTGGGAGATGCCGAGCCGATACTCCACTTCATCCTACAACCTCCATTTTCTTACCTGTTGGGCTCCTTCGACTGGGTGGCAGCGGCTGGACGACGAATGGCGCCTCGACGTCTCGCTGTCGTCGTTCCTCTCCCAGGCTGTCCTCATCCTATGTCTACGATTGGGCTTCCTGACTTGACTTGTGGAGAGTGGCACCTCCGGACAACAGGCGTTTCACGCCTCCAACTCTCCTCAGCGACAGCCTTCGCCTCTTCACCCGGCCCTGCTGTTGGACCCGCGGGCTCATCGCCACTTATTCTCGAGCGACTCACCTTCCTCCTGCCTGCATTCTTCATTCCAGCTACCGCCTCGAGCGCTCCGCTTCTACAGAACTTCTTCTCTTTTTTTTTTACCATGCAGCTGCCTCGTGCGCTACCCATCTTGTCATCATCGCCATCTTCACTTCATCTACGACTTCGTCTCTTCAGTTGTTTTTTTCTTCTTCGGGCCATCTCTTCTACAACTTCTTCACTACACAGTCCTCTATACGCTGAAGTGTCCGGGGACGTTAATTTACACAATAAATCAATCAATATACCCAACACAGGTTATCTGCTAAACACAACTTGGCGAGCTAAGGCAGTTGAATTCATTGATGCGTGTCGATCTTAGTAAAGTTGTTTCATATTATAATCGAATCGTGAAAGAGTACAATACATCGTCATGAAAAAGTGCTTTGTTGTTGTGAAATTACACAGCTACATGAGTTTATAAATTCGAGCCGGGCCGTGACAAACAGGGACCCACTTTGATTGATTGATTTATTGTTGCTTTAGGTCCAGCGGACTCTTCCGAGCCAAATCAGGACCGGACAACCCCCGATCCGCATAAAAGATCTGCCGAAACAACCCTAGTGGGAAAATTGAATGCTCTCCACCGGCCAGTCACTTTACAATAAAGACATCCCACGCGGGGGACGGCTGAGGGTTGACCTCAACTACGCGAACACCCCGGTTACAAAAACAAAATAGAATACAAACATCATTATAAATCATCAACAAAACACATACATATAAAATGCCTATAGTGCGAAATAATACAATCATAGGAAGCCCTAGTGACCACCCGGCAGAAAGCGTCCAACACTCCCAAGCTGATCCAACAGACCTCATACACAAACAAGGAGTCTTGTCCAGGAAGAGTTTTCAAGAAAAAAGGTAGGTCATTGATCTAGCGAAGAAGAAGAAAGTATAGCAGAGTGATAGGACAGATCAGGAATGGGAAAGAGCAAATGATGAAGACAGCGACAGTGGGAATTTAAAGCACTAAATTTCCAGAAAGTGGGGATACTATTTATACTGAAACCCCCGGCACTCCAACGGGGGGAACTGTTGCCGCAGTGAATTAGTCATGCCTACAAAGGCAAGACAGGTTTTCAACTGGGGCTTTCACTGTTCCCTTTATAGGTTAGAACAATCTATAGTGACAAGATTGCTCATGACCCCAAGGGGTAAGGGACCCACTACCTCTGACCCAATGCATAAACCGTCAAACGTAAGCCAATGTGGCCACTTAACACATTAGGTGTGGTCCACACGTCAAAATTCGGGTCAGTGAACAATCTCATAAACCAATGCATAAGTAGTAAACCGTAGCCGTGTGTGGCCACAACTTAAGAGATGACTTTCAAGCATTTGTTTATGTATTACAACAATGTTATGTTTCCTATAATTGCAAAAATGTCATTTAAATCTTCATGTCCGAACATCTATTTTAAAATGTCTGTGTTCTAGGCATAGGTTGACTGTAATTAATGCCTTTAGAGTACGTGCACAGGTGCGGAGAAACTGGATATATTTGTGCACGACTGCCCACAATTACAGCATCGGCCACTTTGCTTTGGTCGTTCCTGTGCGACTTTGTTCCTAAATCGTTTTGATCTAGTGGAATATTGCATGTTCGTTCTAACGCGGCTTGAAAATAAATCGTTTGAGCAGAGGATTCGTTTTGCCAAAGACCATGGATTCTTCAGTACTTCCATGCAAAGACACAGTCCGTTCTCTCTCTCTCTCTCTCTCTCTCTCTCTCTCTCTCTCTCTCTCTCTCTCTCTCCCTCCCCCCCCTCTTTCTGCTCCATTCATGATTGTGCACCATTGCAGCATATACTGGGCACAATACCGCAGGAGCATTACGCAAGTT
>CM072516.1:55557216-55857216 GCA_036898135.1 Oncomelania hupensis | reverse complement strand
AGTTACGAGATAGGAGAGGATAGGATAGGATAGGATAGCATCTAATACCATTGTTATAAGGTGTAATAATTTCATCCCACAAAGATCTCACTCTCTCTCTCTTCCTCTCTCTCTCTCTCTCTCTCTCTCTCTCTCTCTCTCACGCACACAATCACACACACACACACACACATACAAATGCACGTACGCACACATGTGCCGAAGCATCTTGACATCGATGATTGGAAAAAGTGTATGGGTACTTGATGATCTTAGAAGGTAATAGGGTTGGGAGTAGGAAAAGACAAAATATATATCTTTAAAAATGGAAAAGATAAAAACACACCATATTAAAAAGTTGCATATACAGGTAATTCGATAAAACGCTTCGATGGGCGAATCCGTATGTATTTGTATAGGCTACATATTAACGAGCTTGGGCTGTACTGTTAGATTTGAGTAACCCCAAATGAACATGCATTGGTACTACCTTATCAAGCAAAGTTAGTCTGTGTTCAATATGTTCGATCTCGTGCAATGTTAATGTTAACAGGAGAAGAAGCGTTTAAAACGAAGTTGTATTTTGCAAGCAATATAAGAAAATGTGTTAGGGACAGTTTCGGTTTTTAAGAGCGTCTACAGTGTAACGTAATATACAAGGAATGTTGGAGAAAGCAAGACTAGATATCTCCTTGGTTATAATTCGGGGTACGTAGTTCAAGCGCAACTTGGCTAGTTAGTTGGGGTGGTTTTGACATACCTAAAAAAGTGTTCGTTGTGGGTGCGGTCCGCATACAGCGAAAGTTATGAAAACTTTCAATATCAGTATTTCATGACGAGGTGATTTCAACGTCAGCATGATATACTAGTGAGAAGAAGAAGGGAAAAAAAAGCTACCGTTATTTTATTTCTAGGACAGGATAACTTATTAAGGCGTCGTATATTGTGCAGGATGTTGGAGTCGAATCCTAAGAAATTAGTAAACTTATGAATGTAAGAAATGTTAATTTCAGCCTGACAGCTAAACTGTATAATTAGCATTCTTTTAGGTTGTTTATCCATTTGTTTGTCATTATTGTAATTTTGAATGCTAGCAGTTTAATTTCTGTGTTATTCCCTAAACTAGTCTGTATAAAACAAAAACGTTTGCTATAACATAAGTTTCTAATAAGTTTCTAATTATCGAACAGAACCAAGGGCGTCAAGTATAGTCACTTCACCGTGGCAGCTATCGCATCAAAGCAATGGTTCGGAACGTTTGCACGAATCAAGAACACCTGGAGTATTTCAGCAAAAGTGCAGCTGTAATTACTTTTTGAAATTAATAATAATGCTGTATTGAACTGAACAACTGAAGAGTGTACATAACATTGTTGTAATTAGATCATCTGTATACATGCAACTGCTCTTTTTTTTCCATTCCAAATCTCACTGATTATTCTTTCTTGAATGTGCAATTTAATTAATTAAATCTTAAACATATATTTATTACAGATACATAAATTAAGTTGCAATAAACTGAATTAAAACTAAAATCGAACTGGGTAATAGTTTTGATGATGATAATAATGTTTATTAACCAATAGCGCCATGAGTTTTCATGACTTAATGTTCGTAATATAGATTAATGCAAAAACGAATCTAATAACAAACAAAATTAAATAAATAAATAAACAAACAAACAACAGATAAACAAATAGATACACTAAAAATACTAATGCATTTAAAGAAACCCCAACCCTAAAACTTGACTTGAGAAATACCTTTAAAATCTATTCAGCTAAAAAGATGTACGTCTGTACAGGCTTATTTTTACTGACTTCACGACATTAAAAATACGTAGTTCTTTCGCCATTGAAATTACTACTGTATATCCTACTGTTGTTTCTACCTGTGTTTTAGCCTGCCCAACCGTAAAATGGACAAACCAGTATTTTCGGCGAAATGACTGACCAAAGACTGACAGGCAAGGTTGGAGGTTATGTCGACTCAGTGTAAAGTTTACCAATTGTTTGAAATACGGGTAGGAAATTACACAGGGCGCTGGTACCCTGCCTTGGACTCTCTGCTCCTAACTGGGACAAAATTGCCTATAGACAGTTTGAAATTCGAGAACAGCGGTTGAATGCAGCTATGCCACTATATATATAGCGGTAGTATAACAACATTAAAATGCAGGGGTCCATGATGTCGTCTCCAGTGGTTACTCTTCTGTGTCTGCATCTTCTTGTTCACTGTAAGTATTATACATATGAGTGTGTATAGTTTTGAAAGCCAATTATATTATAAATTTAAACTAACTGGTTTCCATATCTGTTATATATATATATATATATATATATATATATATATATATATATATATATATATATATATATATATATATATATATATATATATATATATATATATATATATATATATATATATAATATATATATATTTTATATTATATATATATATATATGTATATATTTTATATATATATTATATATATATATATGTATATATATATATATATATATATATATATATATATATATATATATATATATATATATATATATATATATATATATATATTATATATATATATATATATATTTGAACCGTGTTATTGGAGTCAAAGAAACGGTGAAGCTGAACGTACAGTCTTGAATGAATGAATGACAATTTCTTAAGCGCACACAAATGTCAAAACCATACAGGCATTTTCACAGCATTTTCTTTGTTGGAGGACACGAACAATATAGTTCACGATGTTCCATGAGACAATAAAATAGATAGATAAGCACAATCGGTATAGTTGTAAAAAGGATATCACTCAATGAGTTTAAAAAAAAAAAAGAATGTTAGAAAACAAGTTGTGCCAGAAGGTTATAATAAATTATATAGTTTACAAATGTTCTGGAAGTTCAAAATTTATTCAAAATGGTTGGACACACTAATCTTAGGTCAGGGCCGGGGTACGGACCCACTGCGTAGCTGAGATCCGCTGCGGCTTACTAGCCAGTGGAGAGGGGAGTCTCAGCTATACGCAGGGTTCGTCCGCGTCTCCGCCTCGCCTAATCTGTGCTAGGCAGTGTGTGTCGTACATTGCTATAGGCCTACTATACGAAGAATTGTTAACAAATTTCATGATTGCAGTTGAAGGTAAAATATTCATGATAAGGATGTGGATATGGCGGGTTAGTTAGTTAGTTATTCAGTGCTTACAGGGTCCAGTATTAACGGCTATGAGCTATTTCCTGACTACGGCTTTTTCCTGAATTAATTCATGTTACTAAAAGCTATAGGCTTATAATGATTATTATCACGTAGAACGCCGTTGCTATAACTTAGTTTAGGGCACAGGCGCTCGTATATGGATACGATACGAGTGCCTGTGGTTTAGGATAACAGGTTACCAATTTAAAATACAGTGTGTGGATACAACACGCAGCGTTGTGTATTCAGCTGAAAGGCTCACTCAAATTTTAGAATTAACCTCTAAAGCGGAACCGACCAAAACAGGGAGTGGTGATAGTTTAGACTGACATTGCCATGTGTTATATTGGTGCAAGTATATTAAATTGTGTTTCTTTATGTTGTTGTTGGTTTGTGTGTGTGTTTGTGTGCGCGCGCGCGCGTTCTCTCTCTCTCTCTCTCTCTCTCTCTCTCTCTCTATGTATATATATATATATATATATATATATATATATATATATATATATATATATATATATATATATATATATATATATATATATATATATATATATATATATATATATATATATATATATATATATATATATATATTACATTCATGTAATATAGTGCTTGCGATGATATGTATCATATAAGTATGCCTTCTTGCATTGTTTATTTTTTTCTTTATTTTATTTATTAGTTATTTTGGCCCACTCATTGTAACGGGCCGGTGGTCTATACAATAAACCATTCTGATTCTCTCTCTCTCTCTCTCTCTCTCTCTCTCTCTCTCTCTCTCTCTCTCTCTCTCTCTCTCTCTCTCTCTCTCTCACTGAGTCATCTCAGTCAAATCAGTTCGCAGCGTGATGATGATCATCATTTTCCACGTTTAGAACGCCATAATTTCGACGAACTGATTGCGATTCATTCAGCATGGGTATCAATGAAACGCGCTCTCCGCTACTTTGATCACGTGATTTTGCGGGTGGGAGGGGGGAGATAGAGGGGGATGAGGAGGGGGCTAATAATTCCAAGACCGGTGTGACATCCTCACAGTTCCTAGTATCCTAGCTGGGCTGGGAGCGAATGGGAGCATTCTGATTGGTCGACGCGTTACAAAATTCGACGCATGCGCACAGTGCTATCATCGTCTTCGTAAGGTTTAGGGTTAAAGTTTGGGTTAGAGTTAAGAGTTTAGGGTTAGGGTTAGGGTTTGGGTTAGGGTTAGGGTTATGACGCCTAAGAACTTCGTGAAAAAGCCGGCCCGACATGACCTGGCGCATGCGCAAATGCGCTCGGATAAACTAGGGTACCCGGAACTTGAAGGATGTGACACCGGCCCGCTATAGGAACGTTGAATGTGAAAAATACCTGTGAAGTAATATAGATGATACAGTCACATTCTTTTTATCTGAATTTAGCAAATACAATGCTACTTTTAATGCAAAAATTATTCGTCGCTGCTTTTCACACAATTTGACTTTCGGCGCAGCAAGGGTAACAACTCTTGTGCTTTTGGTTTATACGTAGAGATTGTGCGCATGTTTACCAAAAATCGAACGCGTTTTACTGTGTTTACTGACGACTCGCAGCGTCAATCCTCCCAAATGACTAGCAAACATTCACTGTCATTGTGACTGCAATCAAAACGTTCGTCGTTAGGCTTAGTACTTTGAACTCAAACTAAGGTGACCATCCCGTTCTATTTTTAATAGCTGTTTCAACTTTATTTGCACTCCCGAAACATTCTATCCTATCCTATCCCGTAACTCAAAGGTCGTTGGGGCACCACAGATGATCGTTTAACCAGCGTACTCCATCTTTCTCTGTTCTCAGCAACCCTCATGGCTTCGCTCAGTGTCAAGCCAGTCCATTCTCGAATGTTGTCCTCCCGCCCCCAATCTCCACCCCACCCCACCCCTGTCTCCCTCTTCTTCTGCCTCCTTGCACCATGCCTTCCGGAACATGGTTAGGCTTATCTCAAAATCTCACATTCATAGTTCTTTAGGATCCTTGTACAAAATTACTCTTTATGTCCTCTCCCCTCCTCCCCCCCCCCCACCTCTCATCTACCGCTCAGTGGTAGAGGGTTCGCCTGGAACATCGATGACCCATGGTCCGTGGTAGGCAAGATAAAAGTGAACACTTTCCCTGTCCACCTTATCTGTACGATTGCTCTGTTGGTTCAGTGTTGATTTAGGTCCTTAGCTCCCCCTGTTCCCTGGGATGGTTTATCCCCGTCTGCCATATTACCTATGGTGAGTGTTGCACCTGTCCTATCCTATCCTATCCCGTAATTCGTAGGTCGTTGGGGCACCACAGATGATCGTTTAACCAGCGTACTCCATCTTTCTCTGTCCTCAGCAACCCTCATGGCTTCGCTCAGTGTCAAGCCAGTCCATTCTCGAATGTTGTTCTCCCTCCTCTTTTTCTGTCTCCCTCTGATTTATTCTGCCTTATTGCACTGTGCCTTGCAGAATGGCCTTTGCAAAACCAGATGCTCTGGTGACGTGGCCATACCATCGGAGTTTCCGTTTCTTTGATGTCCGTTATGATGCCATTGGTGCTGTTGGTCATCATTTTGGGCTTCTCTGCAATTCTTTCCATTCCAAAGGCTCTGGATATGGTTTAAAGCCTCTGTAACAGCTGTTCAATTTCCAATCCATCAATGTCATCCGCAAAACGAAGTTTGGAGATTGCTCTACCCCCTATGCTGCCTGTGCCTTCGTGATCTGCAAGGGTATCTGACATGATGCGCTCCAGGAAGATGTTGAAGAGTGTTAGAGAGAATATGCATCCTTAACACACGCCGATTGTTGTTCTGAATCAGTTCCTGATGGCGCTGTTGTGGAGGACTGCACTGGTAGCCTTGTCATACAGGCCTTTGATGACTTCAATAATGTTAGGACTGATTTTGTACACTCATGGTTGCCCACAGACTCTGTCAACCGCTTTCTTGAAGTCTACAAATACATGATATAGATGTTGTTGGTGCTGTAGGTATTTTTCGCAGATTATTCTGAGGTTGAAAATCTGCTCAGTGGTACTTCGCCCTGCCATTAATCCCACGTGTTCTTCAGCTATGATTTGTTCAGGTTGGGGTTTCAAACTGTTGAGTATTATTTTCAGGAGGACCTTGCTGGAATGGCTGATGAGGTTGATTTTGCGGTAATTTTCACACTCCTGAAGGTTACCCTTTTTGGGAAGGGTGGTGACAAGCGACTGGGTCCATGGTGTAGGCCACTCCCCATTCTGCCAGATCTTGTTACAGATAATGGTGAGGACCTCAATCATCGCTTCTCCTCCTGCTTGAAGCAATTCTGCGGGTATGTTGTCCACTCCCTCTAACTTCCCCTTCTTTAGCGATTGCACTGCTGCCTCAACTTCTTCTCGGAGAATTGGGAGGATTTCTTCTTCTTCTCTGTTCTGGGAACATGTTTAGTGTGTGGTTGTAAAGGTCAGAGCACTCTGTCCATCTATCCAAGACTTCTTGTTCTTCTGTAAGGCTTGCTTTAGATCGTGTTGCACGTTCAACTTTAATGTTCTTCGTTCTTCAGTGTAATTCGACTGAGAGTATAAACCTAGGTCTAGTCTGTGTATTCATGGACTTTAAAGATCCTTACGCTCATGTCCCAGAAGGGTGAGTGCCGGCTACACAAATACACCCAGCACGCACTAGGTCCCTTATCCCCATCCCCAGTCGCCCAAGATATTGGGCTCAGTCGGCTGGGCGAGTCAGTCTATTCGCGCAAAAGTTGCAAGTGGGCGCCGAGGGCGGCTTGAGTTATATCCTGTATCGACCAGCGCCTTGAGCAGCTCTTGAGCTAGAAATGCGCTCTATAATATTGATTGATTGATTGATATCTTGTGTCTGCACTTGCTCACCTCAGGAACACTTTGTTGTCAATATAATAATGGTAACTCTATTTTCTGAGGTCGACTTCTAAGGTCGATAGTAAAATTGCGCCAACACTTACCAGATGTCCAATTCTCGCCACAGCGCTATAAGAAATGATCGACTATTTACTTATATTTATATAGTCGTACGTTGTTGGTTTTGTTGTTGTTGTTTTTGAAGGTGTGAGAGTGTGTGACTAATATTTGGAAGAAAAAAAAAGAATCTAAAACATCGTGTCCCACCTTTCAAAGGGTCGCTTGCTAGCAGGCAAGTAGATTTACGTCCCCGGACACACTTGGCATATAGGGGACTTGACTGCTAGCCATAGGCTGTGGGTGACTTATACCCCTTCGAATACCTTCACAGGCGCGAAAAACATGAAATTTCCGCCGAACGTGACCGAACGGTTTTGGCGTTGTGTTGGAGGGCTATAATACTGTGGCTGCTTCTATGCCACTGGTTCTTGGCCTGTTGTATTGGCTGACGCGTACTCATGACCTATAGAAGGACAATTCGCAAAGTGACTTTATAAAGGGACATCACGTCTTCTTCTGTTTGTTTGTTGTTTGTTTGTTGTTGTTTTTTTTTTACAGTTACGTACACACTTATTTGCGAGTTTTCACCTCAATATTGGGGACTAATAAACTCGATCGTCTATTATCATTACATCTATAAGTGTAAATTTAAAGTTTGAAAAGATTACATCACGTTCATTTTAAAACATAGCTACTGCACATTGCAATGAAAACTCCCTCTCATCAACATCCGCTAGAAGACCGTACTGTTAGAAATCGTTTTGAGCTTCAGTGATCCAGGCTCTTGAGGTCTGTTCGGTCGGACCGAAAACGAGGTGGCGAGAATTACCGAAAATCAGTAGTTGTTTTTAAGTAAATAAATTCCTATTTTTTAGTGCACAAAACGAACTTAAAATTACGGTTCGGTAATTCTATTATTGTGTTTACACTGCAGCATAGCCTACAGTAGTCTATTGCCAGCTATAGAATTTTAGATATGGACGTAAATCATGACACCAACTACGTAACATTCGTACTAGAGAGAGAGAGAGAGAGAGAGAGAGAGAGAGAGAGAGAGAGAGAGAGAGAGAGAGATTCCACTGCATGCTGTGTGTGTGTGTATGTGCGCGCGCGTGTTTGTGTGTGTGTGTGTGTGTTTGTGTGTGTGGCTAGGTAGAAACGCCGTTATTCTCAAATACACTTGAACATCTACGTACTTTCTTTTGACGGACCACGTTATTTTGACGTCAAAACAGTGTTCCGTTAGGGTTAGGGCTGTGTTAGGCTTAGGGTTAGGTTAAGGGAAAGGGTTAAGGTTAGAGAAAGGGTTAGAGTTAGGGTTAGGGATAGCTTCAAAAAATGGACAAATTTGTAAAAATGTCAAAGTAACGTATGTAGAGTTTCATGAAAGTCGTCACAACGGCGTTTCTACACGGTTGTGTGTGTGTGTGTGGGGGGGGGGAGGGGGGGGGGGAGTTGTGCGTGTGTGTGTGTAGGCCTATGTGTGTGTGCAGCTTATGCTAAAATTATTATAATTTCAAGTGTGTGTGTGTGTGTAGCTTATGCAAACTTATTATATTTTCAATTCTTATATTATAATCCTTTCAGTTTCGCACTCGTTCGAACAGAAGATGGGAACAGCTTGCCACAGCGATGACGTCGAATGTGGCCGCGCGCAGCTCACGTGCGGAACTCACCAACGATTGGCGGTCATGAACGTGCGCCATGGACATCATGAGAATAGTTCCACTTTCTCCGAATGCCCGTCTATACGTGTTCAAAACTGCTCGCCCCTAATTAGTGGTGACGACGTCTGCTGCCAGGCATCGCCGAATGATTGCTACGAGGATTATTCGTTCAAAGAAATATACCTCGATGTTCACGTGACTTGTTCTGGGGTCTACGCCAATGGCGGTGACTATGGCAACGAGACGTCTTGTGAGGTGGACCTGCCATCGGAACCTCAACGGCCCCTGGATCGATGCTTTCCTCTTCTGGGTTACCTGAACATGTCGTCCTTCTCCGCCGTAGACTACGCTTGTATTGACGGTAAGAGAAGACGCTACGGAGGAAAAGGAGGAGGAGGTGCAGGTGGTGGTTAATGGTTAACCTACTTGCCACACAGCGTAGCTGAGATTCGCCGACTGAGTACCTTTTTCAAGTGGAGAGGCGAATGTAAGCCTCGGCGCACAGGCGCTTGTATTTGGCATATACGCCCGCGTGTCCAAATACAAGCGCCTGTGCCTCGGCGGGTCTCAGCTACGCAGTGTGCCTATGTGTATGCACAGGCGCATTAACCAAGAAGAATATATATTGGGAAAGAATTAATTAGTGTATATCATACTGCGTCACCCTTCCGCTATTAAGGATCCACTACCCCTGCGCTATCAGGGTTTACTAATTATTTCCCAAGAGACTTTCTTCTTGCTTAATGCGCCTATAGGCATCTGCAGAACAAATTCCTTGGCTGCAATGCCAGAAGACAATGAAAATGAAAGCATTGAACTAATGAATGCTACACTTGATGAAGCACATATATTTTCTCTTTCTCTCTAATGATGACAGAGGCAGACGTTGCTCCGATGTGCCAAGCCTCGCAAAGACAAGGCAATTTTGTGTACGTGCTGTGGTCCGCTGCGTCGTCACCGCGCTTCGCCAACGTGACGTCCTGTCAATGCAGAGTGACGTCGTCCACAACGGTATCTGCGTTGGTCTTCGGTCGTACCTTAGATGTCAGGATACCGAAAGGTGATGTCACAACGGGTGCTTGTTCTAACGTCACTATCAGCAAGGGCGACACGACACTGTTGACTACGTCATGCTCGAACGATACTACCATCGTATTCAAATCATTAACACCACAGCAAAACACATGGACAGAGATATCGCCTGTTGACGTCAAATTAACACTGGATGATCGCAATCAGCCACAAATGGTGTGGTTTGGCTTTATCGGTATGTTCTGTTATTCCCGGTTTTGTAGTGTGTCTTAGTTTTTATTTTATTGGATTGTTGGATTATTGGATTGTTGGATTATTATTGGATTGTTGGATTATTGGATTGTTGGATTATTGGATTGTTGGATAAGTACAGTTCAAATTGTTATTTTAAGCGCCTAAAGAGTTGTTATTGTTTTGATTTTTAAAAAATAATAAACTTATATTATACACGGAAATTAAACAATTAAGTCATGAAGAAGAGAAAAAAGAAGATGAACAATTAAGGAGGAAGAGAAGGAAGAAGAAGGAGAAGAAAAAGAAGACGAAGAAAAGGAAGAGAAAAAAAAACAAGGAGGAGATTGGCGACGTCTATGATAACAAATGTAATGATCCTCATCCTGTTGTTGTTGTTGTTGTTGTTGTTGTTGTTGTTGTTGTTGTTGTTGTTGTTGAAACGACTACTAGCTACTACTCCACATCATCATCATAATCGATCATCATCATCATCTTATGACAATAACGAAAAGGAAATAAGCAAATAGCTACATTATTTATTTGTAAACAATTAATTAATCATATATACTTGCTTATTTGGTTTAAAGAGGACATGAGAACTCTATCAGTGCCATGCACAATGACATAGTATGGTTTAATGAGGACATGAGAACTCGATCAGTGCCATGCACAATGACATAGTATGGTTTAAAGAGGAACTGAGAACTCGATCAGTGCCAAGCACAATGACATAGTAAAGAATGGCGTTTCACCTTCTGTCTGCATGCATGTGTTTATAACTTGGAGATCTCTTTTGTGTTTTAAGGTTACTAAGGGGTAACTGTACAATGTTTTTTTGATTTAACATACGTCTTTAAAAATGTGATTTTTGTTTTATGTTTTGATGATCTACACCTGTGTAAATTCATTGTTTGAGACAATAAAGATGTGTTGTATTGTACTGTATTGTATTGTATTGTCTAAAAACAGGGCAAAACGACGAAGTACTGAATATGGAGTGTTGGGATGCTGGTGTAGAGGCGCCACTACCGATCACAGGCAGTAGCAACAAGCAAGATCACTCCAGTAATTATTCTTTTTCTCCCTCCCTCTCCTCCCCCTCTCTCTCCGTAACTATTTGGATCGTTAAAAACCCTCGCGGCAGTCTACTATTTTGTGTCATGCTTGGATGATGCTTGACATTAAGATGTCATCACTTTTTATTTGTGTAGAAAAGGTACATGTATTGGGATAAAAATGTTCGAGGCTCGTATAACCTGCCCTTCAAGAGGAGTTTGAGGAGGTGGAAAGAGGGAGAAAGAAAGAGAGAAAGAGGGAGAGATAGAGAGAGAAAGAGTGAGAAAGAGAAGATTGGCACCACCCTTATGAAGCTGGCCCTAAGAAAAGAGAGGTTCCTAAATTAAGGTCTCGTTTCCCAATGACTCAAAGGCTAAGGAGACACCAACATCTAACACGTAACCTTGAAAAGTATAAATTACCTACATGTGTTATGTATGACCAGGTTCAAGTCTTAGCGATTACTCTTGATTTTGGCTTGCCTTTGGGAACGGGAATTGCGTAATGGTATTAATCTAAGAACGTGACATAGAAAATAAATGATGTTCTTTATGTGTGTTATGAGGTGGTATAGACGATGCGCTTGGTATCGGCTTGGGAGCAGGAATTGCAGTCATCATGATCACCGTTGGAGTTGGTTTTACGTGCTTTTATTGCACCAAGAAACGAAGGTTGGTTCACATAATATTTGTAATAATGATACCTCATTGGCATTTTTGTTGTTGATGATGATGGGGCACTGTGCGATGGTGGTGGTAGTCGAAGTAACTATAGTATATGTATGATGACAATGATATGATGATTTGGTAATAGAACAGTTATGAATATAATCATTGTAGTTGATGTGGCTGGTGGTGATCATGATGAATGATGTTGGGTGTAATGGTGGTAATGATCTGTGTTGTGTTGTCTTGTCTTGTCTTTCCGTAGGCGCCCACAGTCATACTTGTTGATTATACTGGCACTATGAGGGCTTTGCACATGTTTCACAAAAGGCCGTTCTCCTAGTTCATGGACAGTCCAGATCTGATTAGTGACAGAGGGATTTGGGAGGAGGGGTGGGGGGGAGGGGAGGAGTTGTAGTGTTGTTGATTAACTGTCTATTCTGGTCGGTGGGAGGCTCTTGATGCAAAAGCATCAACAGTTTTGGCCTCCACTACCTCCTGGGGAAGAGCTTTCCAGTCTTTTAAAGTACGGGGTAGGAAAGAGGATGAACGGTACTCAGTTCGGCAGGTGATGCGGCTAAATTGGCTGTCACGGCCTCTGCGTTGGAGGAGAGACAGTGGTATCAGCTTACTGAGGATGGCGGGACAGTGCACCAGTCCTCTGTTGATTTTGTATAACATTGATAGTCTTCCTGCGCAATTCCAAAGACGACCATTCCAGCGAATCCAACATCTGATTCACACTTGAAGTGTTGTGGTATCTATTGAGGACAAAACGTGCAGCCCGTCTCTGTACGGCCTCCAGCCTGTCAATGGACTTCTGGGTGTGAGGATCCCATACCGTCGAAGCGTACTCTAGTATGGGTCTGACAAATGCCTTGTACGCTTGTTCTTTTATAGCCGCAGAGTTGAACTTGAGGTTCCTTCTAAGAAAACCCAAGGTTTTGTTGGCTTTATTGGCAATGCTGTCAGTGTGTTCATCCCAGCTCATATCGCGTCGGATGGTAACCCCAAATATTTTGCTGAGGAAACTGTCTCAAGGGTCAGGTTGTGGAGTTCGTTAGCTGCGCTGAGTGGGCGCCTGCTCCTAGTGATAAGCAGGGTGTTCCAGCACTTGGCAGGGTGGAACATCATGTTCCAGCTCATCTCCCACTCACTCCTCAAGGCGATGGAGGTCTAGTTGTAGCTGGTTCTGGTCCGATATGTTGGACACCATCCTGTTGTATACTGCTGTGTCATCTGCGAATAGTCTCGTCAGTGCGGTCAGCTTGTCTGGCAGGTCGTTGATATATGCTAGAAACAAGCAGGGTCCGAGTACTGATCCTTGAGGTACCCCAGATCGCACAGAAACGAAGTCGGAGCGGCTGCCATTAACAACGACTGCTTGGCGCCTATCACTGAGGAAGCTGGAGATCCAGGTGAGAGCGGGGCCTTGGACACCGTAGCATCGGAACTTGTGGAGTAACAGGATGTTGCGGATGTGGAGAACAAAAAACTGGGGAGGGGGAGTTTTGAGGACAGAAACAACTACGCCAGTTTTGTGTAGATGGTCAATTTTCTGGCACAGTGTTGTTGGCAAGAATGTTTCTCAGATGATGAGGTTGGTGTATAACAACAAAGTGCCTAAAAAGAGGGACAAGTTCAGGCTTTTGTGCAATCCCCGAAAAAGAGTAGTACTGTGCTCCGTAGGATGGTGGTGATAAACTTGCTTGTGTGCAGGACAAGTGCACTCTTATGAATAACACCCTTCTGCATTTCTGCATGATCAGGGTTCATTTGATATTAACACTGCATGACCAGTTTGTCTCGGAAGGGAAAAAAATTACATTTGTGTAAATTTCATTAACCTGATCGATCTTGTTGCTCATTAATTTTATGTGACAAAATATCAAATCAGCATGTTGATACCTTCAGCGACAAAATAGATGGTAGGAATTAATGGTCCATTTGTAATTGTATAACGTCATGTAGTATATTAAAAATGCAAACAGAATTATGCACTTTTGTGTGAACAGTTTGACCACTGCTTATCAGCTGATCCGTATCTGTTTAGCAACAGCCGAGAAAACAAATAAAATTATGTGTCTGTGAATTGTAGCTTGGTAGCTCAGTTGATATGGTTGATAGTAAGCTGGGTTTCCTAGGCCGAAGATCGCGGGTGGGTTTTCTCCGGGATTTCCCGTTTGTAGTAGGCCGGCCTATTGGATATGCAGTCAATTAAAAATGTCAAATTATGTACTTTATAACTCTCTCTCTCTCTCTCTCTCTCTCTCTCTCTCTCTCTCTCTCTCTCTCTCTCTCTCTCTCTCTCTCATAGTAGAAATATATATTTTAATATCAGACAAGAAAGATACAAGAATAAAATAATAGAAAAAGCAAACATAACACTACATCAAAAGAGACGGGACAAATAGAATAGAGAAACGAATAACAGAAGAAACACAAAGAACCACCACATAACAGTGCCAGGTTTGTGAAACACTTGTTCAAATATGGACGTTATTTTATTCCACAGAAGACAGGAAATCTAGGCACACACCAAAACAATCAAAAATCAACAGGGGTTAAATACTACAACATGCACAATCACAAGAATTGAATACTACAATGACACTATCGCGAGTGTTCCTCAATGCACTTTTCACCACCAAATCAAGGGAAATAAACCCGTCATTGTCCTCGGCTTTGTTAGTAGGAGTACCTCTTATTAATATAGGCATTTAGATAACAATGAACTTACATTAGCAATTGTGGGTACCTGTATCAGCATCATGAGTTGGTTGTGTGTTTTAACCTCTTCTTCAGATACACTGATACAGGAACAGTGAACAGTGAAGATTGCATCATAAGACCTGTGGTTAATCTGACTGTATCCGCTTAGAATAATAACTTTTCAGTAAACACTAACGACAACTATAGGACCTCCACGAGGATAGGGTTGGGGTTTGGGTATGGGGTGAGAATTAATTGCGATGCATTTGCATATAAAGACATTAAATTTTCATATTTTCAATGAATTTCTTTTTGCCAAATCTTCAACATCTGTCAGAATGTACAGGAATGAAAAAATAGTAGGGAACTAACTTTTTTTTTTTTTTAAAGCCCCCTAGGCATGGTTAGTCCCTATGAACTGAACTGAACTGAACGCTTAATTTTGCAGGAAAGGAGTGACCTTATCTGAGCACCGAGCAAGGCCCAAGTCATGGTGGGATCAGACTCGAGAGGAAGACCGCGTTGCTCACATGTCTGAGCTTGGCCCTGCCTCTCGAGTTGTCATCGACACGGGCAAAAACATCAAGTACGGCAAGAGGCCCGCAACGTTCAAAACCTACAGAACCTCCGAGAACAACCCACCTATCTACATCATCCAGGGCAGCGCTTACCCTGGTCAAGACAACGGACATAAGGATTCACCGAGTAATAAAAGACACTACTTTCCTCCAGACAGCTCTTCTAAACCATCCACTACAAAACGTTCAGATCATTCACACAACCAGCAAGACAAAGACGAAGATCCGAAGACTGCATCTGGAGCTGAAAAGCAATCTTCGAGAACAACCAACCAAAATGGTGGCATGGACCCTCGTTCCGACTCAACCTCGCATTATGACAAGCCTCTGGACACCAAAAATCGTTCTGGCTTGGTTCCGAATGTTTTCCGGCCAGATGATTTCAGCAGCAATCCGGCTGCCTCGCCAGTTGGTGCTCCCTACAATGAAGAGCCACAGAAACCTCATTTCTACAGCCCGAAAGCATCAAAACCATTGGTATCTGTTCCGCCAGCGCTGTATCATAGTGGAGGTTCTGTGTTGTTTCTGACAGGGACCCCAAAATCTGACCTTAGGTCACGGTATGGAATTCCTCCTCTCACTATCAAGGAGCTGGACGATGATGAGGAGCAGTGACCGAAGGACGTACTAGTTTTTTGATGAACTGATTTTTTATTTTATTTAAGTTCTGTCTATGTTATACAGCGAGAGGTACACAATAAAACAGACATACGAACTAGAGTAAACACCTGAAGAAAAACAGTTGACGAATGACCATTTAACCAATGGAACCTTTATAAACTCCAAGAATAAACTGAACTTGGCTACCTTGCGAGATATAAAAGTTTGTATAAACGTAAGAACACAAATGATAAAGGTGGTCTCCCTTAAAGAGTTTGCACTAAAGTTTATTGATAGTGTCTTGGATATAATCCATATGACATCCTCGAAGGAATGATAGGAAAGATCTTCTTCCTTTAATGTCATCTGTCATACTCGACAATTACTGATATACATAAGGGGTTATTTTGTCGGATTGCGCTGTGGGGTTCTTCACTGGAGGCGAAAGACATTTTAAGAAAATAAAAATAACAAGTAGAGAAAGCATTAAACTGAAATAAAATATAGCGCCTAACTGAAATGAAATAGGCAGCCAGCTGGATGTGAAACTGCAGAAGGCGCTCGTTGTCCTAAAGCCCCCAGTGCATCCTAATGATGTACCAGGCGTACAAACCGCTGCTGCCTTAAAAGATAAAACAAATTTTTTTTATGGGGGCTTAGGTTAGTTTTAACACCCTTTCAGTGAAGGTGTGGAGGGTGGGGGCCTGCGTAGTTGTGGAAGGAGAGGGGGCGGAGTTTCCAGTTGTGAAAGGTGTGAGGGAAAAAGCTGTAGTTGGCGGTAGTCGATGCGGCACTGGATGCGCTGCTGGTCTTAATTGGGACGATGGCTGCTTTGACCACTTGATCTCGAACAGCAGCATGGTGAGCCGAGAGCATTGGCGTCATTGTTTTAAGCTGCTGTAGCATGTTGCTGGAGCTGTTCTTTTGTGCTTGTTCAGGACAAAACCTGGCTGCCCGTTGCTGGATCTCAAAGGTTTGTGATGACTTCCTAAAGCAATAATAATGTAATGTAATGTAATGTAATTTATCGGCTGCGACTTGGTGAAAATCAAGGGGCAGTTGGCTCAGTGGTGTACGCAGTTTACTCAAATGTTAGGCGATAACATTGCAGCCTGTGCAGTCAGTGGTTCAAACCCCATAGGCGGCCTGGTATGCTGTGCTATTCCGTAGGTGTCTTATTATATAACAGTCATGTGGGTATGGTTAAAAATGAAAGCCTTACATGAAGGCATGAGTACATGTTTCTGTCGTTTGTTTTTTTAAAGGAAACATCGTTATAAAATTTTGTGCGATTGGGAAATAAACATAAAGCACAGTATTTTGTTTTCTTTTGTTTTATTAATGTGACAGGACAGTAAGACTGGTTTGCAGAATTTGTTTTGTAAATCCCAAAGGTCACTTAACCAAGCAAGCATCATCAACAACAACATGTAGCACTTAACCAATTTATTCCTCACTTCATCAACCATGCATTACATTTTCCATTTGTATTTGCTACAAACAGTCTTTCTTCCATATATACCCCTTTAAATATCACGGCCCTAACAAAGTGTGCTGCAGCAAACACACATCAATGCAAGTCTGATGGTACTTTAAAAAAAATAACACCCTTGAAAATCAAAGTAATGCTCATGCAAAAATATAAACGCCTGAACAAGTACCATTCCGAGGTGGCAACTGCTGAAGTGAAAAATTATGAAAGTAGGAGAATCCAGGAAAATTGTCAAGATCAAAGTACAAAATCTGTGCAATCTGTCACATTGGGAGGGCAAACTGTTGGATCCTTCATCAAACCTTTCCATGCACTGCACGACTGCTGAAGTGATGGCGAACAAGTACTTCGTCCTATCACTTCTGCCAAAACTACAGCTGAGCTGTGTTTAAACACAGTGATAATGTAAAGAGCAACGAAATAAACGGAACGGCAGTAATACTTGCTCTCTCTCTTTTCCTTCTTTCTTTTTGTGTGCGTGTGTATGCATGTGTAAAACCATTATTTTGTGTGGAAGCGATTTTTTTTTTAAAAAGGTGAATATCTGCCAAATGGAAGATAATTCCCATCTCGAACAATTACCACGTATAATACTGGTTTATCCTAACAAGTGTGATTCAACAGTTCAAGCTGAAATATTAAAAAAAATCAATGGGCCAAATATAAAAGCATCATTTGAAAGGTAGAAAGTTCACATTCAAACTTCCAACATGCATGCACATACACACACAAAATCTGTGCCCTCAGCTTGTAGTTAATAAGTCTGCTTTGAACGCCAGCTTGTTTGCTTTCTTTTCCTCACGGCGAGCCTGGAAAATAAAAATAAAACCTTGTCTCTTGATTAAGATATATTGGGTACTAATGCAATAAATTACAGAAAAGATATAATAAGTGTTAAGTTCCATGCTACAGCGCTTACGTCAGTGTTACATGTTTAAACAGAAATCTGCATTCAGATATGCGTATGAGAAATTCATTCATCTTCTTTGACAGTATCCACTGACACTTTATGACTTAAAAACTTACCACAGAATATTGTCTTTATTGTCAAATAACAATGGCGCAACAAGATAAAAATATATTAATTACCCATTACTTGACTCCTATATTATTTATTATAATATTTGGTTTCTTTTCCTATGCTCGCTGCATGCTAACATGGTGGAGGTACCATCACAAACACCAATCAAAATTAAATTTGCCTGTCAAACAAAACAAGTCTATATTCAAAGTGACCTTTTTATGCTCCTTGATGGCGTTCTTACGCTCCCTCTTCTCTTCAGGCGTCTCCCCTTTAGCGCGGAAGGTAGGAGGAGCATCAGCAGTCTTCTCCGCTCGCCTCATTTGCTCAATCTCTTGTAAAGTCAAACCACAAGGATCTGGCTTTTTCTTGGCTTTCTGCTTTTGTTTTCCTGACTGAGAACAAAAGACAGGGTGTGATAATAAGGCTTCATTTTGATTATTTATTTGTATAAGATTTTCCATTGAAATGATGACACACCAAAAAAACCAAACAACCGAATAATTTATATAATCAAACCTATTCAAAGAAACTGTGTCCATTTGGAGAAATAATTAATGTATTGGCTAAATCAACACATAACTCAAAGATAATGTTGTCAATAGGAGTTAAGGACCGAGGACTTCCTTGTCGTTATCCTGATTGTTCAGCAAAACTCTTTTAAAGAGTGGACATCTATATTGATGAAAAAAGCATAACATTGGACCAAAATCTCTGCTTCAATGAAAAAGAAAGAATTGTAGACAGAACATCCTATTTTGAAACCAATACTGCTAAACACTAAAGACTTCATGGATTTAATTAATTAATTCATTGTTTTGGTTGTATATTCTAAGCAAAATAAAGTATGAAGGATTGAATTTTTTTAAATACCTTTCCTATGCTATCTTATCCTATCCCGTAACTTGAAAGTTGTTGGGGTTACCACAGATGATCGTTTAACCAGTGTACTCCATCTTTCTCTGTCCTCAGCAACCCTCGTGGCTTAGCTCAGTGTTAAGCCAGTCCATTCTTGAATGTTGTCCTCCCACCTCTTTTTCTGCCTCCCTCTTCTTCTGCCTTCTTGCACCGTGTGCTGACTGTGCCTTCATGATCTGCATGGTCCATGGTGTATGCCACTCCCCATTCTGCAAGATTTTGATACAGATAATGGTGAGGGCGTCAATCATCACTTCTTCTTCTGCTTGTATGTTGTCCACTCCTGCTGACCTCCTTCTTCAGCGATTGAACTGCTGCCTCAACTTCTCGGAGAATTGGGAGGATTTCTTCTTCTTCTCTGTTCTGGGGACATGCTAGAACTGAAGGGTTTCCGTTTGGTGTGTGGTTGTAAAGGTCAGAGCAGTACTCTGTCCATCTATCCAAGACTTCTCATTCTTCTGTAAGCCACAAGCCAGACTTGCTTTGGATTGTGGAGACCTTGGCCTGTTTAACACTTGTCAGCCACTTCACAGTCTGTTAGGTCTTCTTGTTGTTGTTCTTGTTCAGACTGTTCTGTATTTCCTGGCATTGAACTTCTATCCATATCTCCTTTGCTATGCACATGCCTTTTTGGATGTCACTGTTGATTTTTCTTTAGGCATCAGCTCACTGCGATTGTTTTCTTTTTAATCTCTCTTCGTTTGTCACAAAGGTCCAAAAGTCCAGGTGTGATCCACTGTTTCTTCTTTGGGCGGTGCTTGCCAAGGATCTCAGTGGCAGCACCTGTCACATCTGAGTTGAAGGTGGTGGTCATGGTGTTGACATCTACTTCACCAGCACCCAAAATGAGCAGCGATGCAAATTTCCTTCCAATTGTGGCTTTGAATATTTCTGTCCCCTCCGGGTCTTGCAGTTTGTCCAGTTCAAACTTCAGTCTGGTGCACTTTGCTTTGTTACATTACATTACATGATTATTGCTTTAGGTCTAGCGGACTCTTCCAAGCCAAATCAGGACCAGTATAGCCGAATCAGGACCACAAAATTAAGACCACAACTTCGCTGAAAGAGGACTCGCCCCTGATCCGCATAAAAGATCTGCCGAAATAACCCTAATGGCAACAGTGAAGGCACTCTACCAGCCCGTCACTTCACAATAAAGACATCCCACACAGGGGACGCTGAAGCTATACTCAAATTTATTGAACCCCCGTTTACAAAAACAAAATAGAATATAAACATCATTATAAAATATCAACAAAACACATACATATGAAATGCCTACACTGCCAAATAATAACATCATAGGAAGCCCCAGTGACCACCTGGCAGAAAGCATCCAATATTCCCAAGCTGATACAACAGACCTCACACACAAATGAGGAGTTTTGTCCCGGAAGAGTTTTCAAGAAAAAAGGTAGGTGACTGGTCTAGCGAAAAAGAAGATAGTACATGTATAGTACATTGATAGAACAGAGTAGGAATGAGAAAGAACAAATGAGAAAGATAACGACAGTGGGAATTTAAAGCACTACATTTCCAGAAAGTGGGGATACTATTTATACTGAAACCCCTGGAACCCCCACGGGGTCCTTTGCTTTGCTTACTCTTTTCAAATACATTCACTGTATATTTTTATCTTTCATAAAATATCCCACTGATCTATAAGGTATACTCCCTAAATGGAAAAAAAAAGCCAACAACTGGTGCTCAGTTTAACGAACATCACATTGGGTCTGACTAACCTAGTTGTCAACATGGAAATGAATGACAATGCTGCACTCCTTGTGTCAAGAATTGTTTCAAAACACCATCGGACAACTTGTTTTGAAACTTACCTGAGGCCATGGAATAGTCTTTGGAAGGTTCTTGGTTGTGCTGAGAGTACCTGTCAAAGAAAACAAAACACAAATTCGCAAGGCAATTATAATACATAGAGTTTCAAAAACCAGAAAAGTTTGTTAAAAACAAAACTAAAATGGTGCAATGACAATTACTTCATGCCCCCTCAAACCCCAAAGTAGTGACACAATACACACCTGAATTTAGTCCATACTATTGCGAACAGCAGAATTACTTTCTTCAACAGTATTGCTTCTTTCATCACTATTTACCAACGTTTTTCTATCTCCAGCAATACTTTGAACTAGTCGTTTTTCTATGGCAACTTACTGAGGATTGTTTCACAGTCCCACTCCGGCTTTTTGCGCAGACCCAGCAAGTCGGCGACGCTCTTGTCATCTCTCGCTTTCGCCTCTTCTTCCCCAACTTCCTCCACATACTGCCATTTATCTGGAATCTGCGGCTTCACCTTGCCCTCACAAAACTCTGCTAATGTACTGAGAAAAAAAAAAGAAGGACACAACAGTCAGTTATTTTTATTCACATTTACCTCACATTACAGTCTGAGTCAGCAAACACCCACTAATGTCTAGCAAGCCAAAGTGTAGGTGAACGGCCAGTTAAAATTATTCCCATTTACCAAATTTACATAATTTTAACCGACTGTTTATCTAGTTTACATTTACAAGGTAGATGCTAGCATTTATTTACACAAAACACAAGACCAGTAAATTCCTAGGCTAATATTTCACGGGCTTGCCCTTGGAAGAATTACTCAAAATTTCAATATAAGGCAAATACAGTCTAGTCAAACAGATGCTAAAATCAGTTTGTTTTATTTTTAAAACACAGACTGGGCACAAAACATACAGTTCCCTCGTCTTCCTTCTTTCTCCTGTTTGCTATAACTAAGCTCAGTTGTGTCCCTTTTAGTAACCATCCTCCTCACCATACTCATCATTATCGTCCCAACTCCTGTCACTTCTTTTCACAACATTACACACAAAACACAACAAATGATGGAGGTGTTAACAGTCCAAGTCAGCTGCAAAGTGTCTGGTGTATCCTATCAACTTGATTATTCAAACAAAGGTAATCAGGGTCATCTTGGACTCAACTTGGAGAACAGAAACTTTTGCAGTCTGTGTTGCTCAATGTCACATATAAAACAACAACAAAAAACATCACTAACTCAAGAATGGGATGTGGGCAATTTCAAGTGATTAGATGACTAATAACACAACCACAAATTACTTTCAAGTCAAGTCAAGATACATTATTACCCAAGTAATTCAAAATAAATAGGATTTTGTTTTGGTAACGCGATAAAATTTCAGTCACTCTACAACAACAAATATGCTTTCACTGGACATTAACTCGCTCCCTACTGGGCGATTTTATTCTACGCTTTACTTTGTATACTGGCCATTTGTACTATTTAGTAAAAAAAAGAACATGAAAATTTCAGGAGTCATTGTTCACATATTAGTACACTACAATGCTAAGATTGAAATGTTTCAAGTGGAAAACACCTGCAGGGGCGGATTTTGGGTGTGTGCACGTGCACCCCTTTTCCCCCTAGCGATCGCAAAAACAAAAAAAAAGAAAAAAGGAGGAAGAAAAGGAGAAAAAAGAAGAGAAAAAACTATGTTAATTCTCACTACCACACAGTTTCATGTACCTCCAAATTGGAATTTTTTTTTTTTTAATTTTAAATTCATACAGGTATTTCTTGTACATGCATCAAGTCAGCTTTGAATACAACTGAAGTGAGTGGCTATTTCTTTTACTTGTACATGCATCAAGTCAGTTTTGAATAAAACTGATGTGAGTGGCTATTTCTTGTTTTATTTGTAGTAACCTTACCTGTCTTTTTATAAGCCTTTATGCAGATGTTCAGCTAATGCAAATTGTATCATCAGAGTTTGCAGAGGAGTGTGTGGGGATGGTGGGGGGAAGAGAGGGGGGCTAAAAGAGGACTTTAAGCACAAAACAATACTGTTTTCAGTCCTCAAAATAATGCCCAGAATGCACCAGCTTGCACAGAATTTAACCATTATTTTTTAATTTTTCCGGGGAGGACATGCCTACGGACCCCCCTAGTTCACCGCGCTTGTGGCTTCGCCACTTCCCATTACTGGTTTCAAGGACGAGTGCACACCCCCTCAACAATGGCAAAATCCGCCCCTGACCTGACTTATATAAGGGTATAATTGACCCTAGTTTTGTCGAAGTAGATGACACCATTTTGGTTAGCAAAAATCACACAAAGCCAGTATTACGAAGTTAAACTCTCCTGCATCACTCTGCAGCTGAAGAACACTATGAAATAGTGGGCAAAATAACAAACTTGAAAGCTAAAACTTCAGTTTTGTACAAAAATTGAGGTCAATGAATAAAAAAAACTAAAAACGCCACAGCTGATAACTGTGGTTGGTGGGGAAGCAATGGGCATGGGAACCCTGTCATCCCAGTGGTTATGTGAAAGTGAGTTAAGACATAGAACATCTAAGAGAAAAAGTTGTTTTAAGAAGTAAACTATGCACGCCCACACACGCACTTACTCATACATCATTCTACATGTGGACATAAATTGCGGCATAATCGTCACATAATGTTCATTAAATCATCAAGAAAGTGTGCAAAACTCATGCTCTGTAAACACCTGAGGTCACTGGTACTGAGAGGGCAGCCTCGGGAAAGAAACTGTGTATAAACAGTCTAGTTCTAACTTATACTGTTCTGAAGCGTTTGCCTGCCAGGAGGATTTCGAACAGATAGTTGGCTGGATGAGATATCGATGGCCCTTCTAACCAAATGCGTGCTGTATATAGACGCGAGAGATGTAAATTGCAACCAATGATTTTAGTCCCATGTTTTACAATTCTTTCAAGATTTAACTTCTCGTCTGAAGTGGCGCCTCCAAACTAGACAATGTACTTAAAGGTTGAATACGGGTCAGGAATTGTATTTTAAAAATTTCATCCATTCAGCAATATTTACAATGTCTTGTTTTTCTCTTCTTCCTTTTTGTCATGCAGAATTTGCTGCATCAGATCGCTGTCAACCCCGCATCGGCCATGTAGCTCTTCCAAATCTAATGCACCAATCTGGTCCTCTCCATACTCTCGACTCATTAGCTACAACAAGGACACAAGACATAAGAAATGTATTCGTCATTGGAAAAGTTGTTTTCTGGCTATGCAAAATAACAATAATAAAGAGTAAAAATTATAACAATCTTTGTAATACTAGTTTATCACAATCAACATTACCACCATTGTGCAAGTAAACCACTATCATCACCATGATGAAGAAATGCTAACAATATCATCCGCATGCAATACTTACCATTATCATGATTATTTGTTTACTTTTAACCTCATTGTCATCATTATCAGCAAAAGTTGCACAAGGGTCGCAGAACAAACACTGTCGTCCTCATAATTTGTTGTTCATTGCCATCTTTACTATCATAATCATCATCATCATAGTCCTCCTCCATGTCTCTTGCAAATAATGCAAACTATCAAGAGATGATGATGATGATGATGATGATGTCCACTTGTATAGCGTCAATAAAATTTCAATGTCCTTTGAGGATGTGCTCGTGGCGCAAGAGAATCATACAGCCAGGATTCTAGCATTACACACCCTAGCGCTGAATCGATAGGTCACTTTATTACACGTACCCAGCTACATGAAGTCTTGCAAGTGAAACACCGGTACACCATGACTGCTCTTATGACGAACATGATTAGAAGTCAAGATTTTATGTTTCATGTAATGGTAGTACATACCACCCTGGTCTGTTCATCCAGCTGTCGCAGAAGCTTGTTGTGGGATAAATGTGATTTGCCCCCTGGGTGCCTTTTCTCTCCATTTTCATCCCCATCATCATCCTCATCCTCCCATTCATCATCGTCGTCATCAAATTCTGCATCATCAGAATCAAAATCCATGTCTTCGTCTTCTTCTTCATCTTTCTTTGGGCCGATGTGAACTCTGAAACATGCCACTACATTATTGCATAAAAACAAAACAAAAACCCCTCAGAAATCAACTAAAAAATCCTTGGTTCATTCTTACACAGCAAGTCGCAACCAAAAGAGCACATTAAATTACAACAACCTGGGCAATTAAAACTTAAAAATCAAATTGGTCAAAGCAAAGATGGTTGGCAAACCAAGGTCAACTAGAAGGGCAAAGCCTATATCACTCACATGCTTCTTATGGATTTTGAAATATTTAACATGAACATGAGTGCCCAAGAAGAAGAAAAAGAAATGGTATTAAAAAGCAAAGTAATACTGGCTTTGATCTTTCTATTCACAACTTTCCGGCACCTCTCATAAACACTCGTGGGTATCGCCATTATAAATTAAAACGAGGTTAGAATGAAACCAAGTTCCGGTCTGGCTTGTTTTGCTTTTATCAAAGCTTGATGCGTGACTTTTAAATATGGCAAATTGCCGAAAACGACGATTGTTAGAGCCAGAAAACGAGTGGGATAAGTATAAAAACGGTGGAGGAAGTACATGCTCAGTGAAAGGATGCAAAAAACAATCGTAGAGGCCTGTATTTGTGGTGACTTCGGAGGTGCGTCGATCATCGACAGAAAGTGAAACAGGACCTGAAGACTCTTGTAGTTTTCCATAGCTTCGCCGTCGCAGCCTTCACAAAACACGAAGTAGTTGACTATGTTAGGCGAGCGTTGTGGCCAAGTGGGCTAAGGCGGGAATAACTTGCCTTTTCCACAAGCCAGAAACCAATGGAGCCTGACAGGTGTGGGTTCGAGCCAGCATCTGGGCGTTATGTTTTTCCGAATATTTTTCAAAAATTCACAAATAATGTTAGGTAGGTAGGGTTTAGGCGCGCCACTGGCGATAAAAAGGGATAATAAACTGCAACCAAAATAAAAAAATATGTGAGGGTACGATACTGGTGGCCATTGACACATGTTATTATTCTTTAATATTTGGAAATAACTCACTAAAACACGCGGAGAAAGAAACCGGATGTATGTTTCATTGAGGGGATTCCAGTTGGTGTATAGAATAGCAGAAAAGTGTGAATACTCTTGACCTTGAGATGACTTTGACCTCCGGCTATAAATACTTTCATGCACAATCAAATAAACTACAGCAAACGTTGTATTATGCTATGCAAAAAAACAGGGCCTTGGGATGACCTCTCATGTTCATGTATGATCAAATAATCTAATGTTGTTGTATACTATGGGTTAAATATACAGCCATTTTATTGTACGATAAGAAATTTTAAAATGTTTTTGTAAGGACTAAAATGACTTTGACCTTTAAGATCAACGCAAAAACGGAATTTATAAATGAAAGAGCCATCTTATTACGTCTAAATATAACAAGTTTGGACTTTATATCTCTCATAATTTAGGGTCAAGGTCACTTCAAAGCATCTATACCAACTGACTTTGGACAGCTTCAGTGATCTTGGAGCATGGTTGACCAAATTTCCATACCATAGTATGTGTCTTATTAATATATATCATGCATATCACAGGTTCAATATTAATAACTTAGGACAGGAAACAAATGAAATTTTGTGAAAAATTGTCATTTTTTTACTAAAATTTGTTGACACAGTGATCTTGAACTTGAAGGGAAGTCCTCCATTCACCGATAATTTTTGAGGTCATTACTATACCAAGTTTGGCTGCGATCTCAAATAATTAGCCACTTTAAAGTTTTGCATAGACGGACTACAAACAGATTGACGGAAACTTTAAAAAAACAAAACTTGAAGGGCAAAGCCCATATGACTCACATGGACTCTTATGGAACTAGAAAATGAGTGCCCAGAAAAACCAAAATGAAATGTTGACATTAAACTGCAAAGTAATACAGACTTTCATCTTTCTATGCTTTTGACCTTGAGATGACATTGACCTTTGGCTCCAAATACACTCATGTACTTTCAAATAAAATACAGCAAACATTGTATTATGCACACACACAAAGGTGACCTTGAAATGACCTTGACCTTAAGTGATCTTGACCTTGTGATGACCTTGACTCTCACGAGATTGCTCTTACATGTTTGATCATATAACATCGTGTTGTTGCATACTATTGGTTAAATAAACAGTCATTCCACTGTATAATGACCTATATTTAAAATGTTTTTTGCAAGGGCCTATAATGACCTTGACTTTCAATATCAACGCAAAAACGAAACATAAATGAAAACTCAATCTATCATCTCTAAATACAACAAATTTGGACTTTATATCTCTCATAGTTTAGGGTCAAGATCACTTCAAAGTACCTGTACAAAGCGACTTTGGACAGCTCCAATGACCTTGACCTTGGGGAGTGATTGACCAAATTTGCATAGTATGTGTGTATCAACTGCAAGGTTAACCAAATTTGCATAGTATGTGTGCTTCATTGATATTTATCATGCATCAAAGAATCGTAAGTTCAATATTATTAACCTAGAAAAGAGTCATTTTTTGACTAACATCTGATGACCCCGTGACCTTAACCTTAAAGTTAAGCCATTCATTCATTGATCATTTTCAAGGTTTCATGGGTATACACCATCTTACCAAGTTTGGTTGTGATAGTGGAATGGGCTTTGAGTACTAAATGAGTACTTAGCCACTTTAAAGTTTTTGGACAGACAGACAGAATTTTTTTTCGATAGCAATTTTGGACTATTTAAAATTGCACAGAATTGCAAAAATTTGGACATGTTTTGTTTGTGGTTTGTTTTTTTTGGGGGGGCGGAGGGGAAGGGCGGAGGGTGTGTGTGTGTGTGTGAATAAATAGACTCACATTGCTATGTGAGTGAAAAAGTCATTTTTGGACTATTTAGGACTCGTCTCGCACAGATTTGCAAACATCTGTATTTTATTTTTATTTATTTTGTTGGGCGAGTACAAAGACTAACATTGCTACACATGTGCTCATCTTGCACAGATTTGAAAAAAAAACAGTTTTTTTTAAAATGGTTGCGGGAGAGGGGAGAATGGGAGGTAGTGCGGAGGGGGGACAGAGAGGAGGAGGGGAGGGGGGCAGGAGTACATAGACTCACATTGCTATGCATGTCAGTCATAAAGCCTGGCATAGTTTCAGCACCGTTAACAGTGACACATTGCGTAACATTTGTGAACAGTGCAATGCTGAACGTGTACGTGAATCCCATCAGTAAATTCAGCGAGACCACTTCCGAACAGCACAATGCAGAATGTGCTTGTCCCATTGCCACAATAGAGTCAAGGCACTTTTAACAAGTACGGTCATTCAGTGAGTACTGGGTATTTTCTAGTCCATTTAAATACTAATAGTTGCAAGGTCATAGTTGCCCCTGTTGACTAAGATTGGTCAAATTCAATTATCAGACGTTATTCATACTAATCCCTGGTTCAAAGCAGCATGAATTCATCTCATCTTCAATACAGCTGTAAAAAAAATAAAATTAGATAAGAGAAGCTTATGTGCGTACATCTTGTGCAAATGATTTGAGATGCTCTGTTCCATGTTGGTTTCCCCTTCACGCTCCGGATCTGCCAGGTCCATAAAGTTATCCTCTAGGATGTCCTCGTCATCACCCTCATTCTCACCCATGCACTTGTACTCCTTTTGAGGCCTTTCCAAACCCTCCACAATATCAGGGTCCCAGTCAGGTTGGGGTGCAGAAAAGTCTGAACAAAGAAACACAAAACAAATTTGTGTTTTTATTTTTTAAACCTCCTTCTATTTAAATTGATTTTACACCTTCATGGCCACAACAACAAATGAACCAAAAAACCCAACTCTGTCAGTAAGGAAATGCGTGGCCTGTTCCAACAGAAAACTACTGGTTCATGGTAACGTTAAATACTGGCAAAAAAAGAACACCGAATGTTGCAATAGGGTCTATTATGACTTTTTTACATGTTAAAACTGAAGTCTTACAGACCGTTTTGTGTGTGAGAAATTCATGACAGTAGTCATAGCGGTATATGCCTAAGGTGTGGATGCATGTGTGTCACTGTTTGATTGATTGATTGATTGATTGTTGCTTTAGGTCCAGCGGACTCTTCCGAGCCAAATCAGGACCGGACAACCCCCGATCCGCATAAAAGATCTGCTGAAACAACCCTAGTGGGAAAATTGAATGCCCTCCACCGGCCAGTCACTTTACAATAAAGACATCCCACGCAGGGGACGGCTGAGGCTTTACCCCAACTACTCAAACCCCCGATTACAAAAACAAAATAGAATACAAACATCATTATAAATTATCAACAAAACATATACATATAAAATGCCTATATTGCTAAATAGTAACATCATAGGAAGCCCTAGTGACCACCCGGCAGAAAGCGTCCAACATTCCCAAGCTGATCCAACAGACCTCATACACAAACAAGGAGTCTTGTCCAGGAAGAGTTTTCAAGAAAAAAGGTAGGTCACTGATCTAGCGAAGAAGAAGATAGTATAGCAGATTGATAGGACAGAGCAGGAATGAGAAAGAGCAAATGAGAAAGACAGCGACAGTGGGAATTTAAAGCACTAAATTTCCAGAAAGTGGGGGTACTATTTATACTAAAACCCCCGGCACTCCAACAGGGGTACTGTTGCCGCAGTGAATCTGTCATGCCTATAAAGGAAAGACAGGTTTTCAACTGGGGCTTTCACTTTTCCTTTTATAGGTTAGAACAATCTACAGTGGCAAGATTGCTCATGACCCCAAGGGGTAGTGTCACTGTTTACCAACATCGAGGCAATTTCCATTTGCAATCTTCCTCTGTGATTTGGCTGAACACATTCTGTATTCTTACCTGTCTAGGACATGAGCTTCAAGATCTTTACAAGTCCATGCAATTGAATGCACCAGTGCACAGACGAGACTTCAATTTATTACATAGTCCAAAGAAGTAAAGTACCTGTTGTAAGTTATAACTTTACAAACCACTTGCCTATATGAGATGCCTGACCCAGTTTGAAAAATTCCTCAAAGAATTCTTCTCCTTCAGCACCTTCTTCAGATGCTGCATCTTCCTCTTCTCCTTTTATAGTCACCTGCACAATCAAATCAACTAACCAGTTATTGAGTCAACCAATAGCCATGACTGCTCTTGTGACGAACATGACAGAAGTCAAGATTTTATGTTTCATGTAAAGGTAGTACATACCACCCTGGTCTGTTCATCCAGCTGTGGCAACTAACTAGTTATTGAGTCAACCAATTAATTAACTAATCAATCAGTTAACTTATTGAGATAACCAATAAATTAACTAATCAATAGGTTATTGCGTTAACAAAAAAATTAACCAACCAATCATAATTATATTACAAGCCCGCGTCTGAGTCACAAGCTTAGTTTCGTACATGTTCTCTCGAGCAGGCCTAATTTTTGCTGTTAATAGCTATTGTTGTTATTTCAATTATCTATTTTGCTTATGCAATTATTTTCTCATTTATTGTGTGCGTGTGTTTGTGTTGGTGTGAGCACATGTATTTGTGAGTGTGCATAAACACGAGGTTGAATGTGGGGTGTGTAAGAATTGCACGGCTTTTAGCCCGATGACGATATGTGTTTGTAATGTGTGTTTTATTATTTTTTTTTTTTTTATTTACACCCCCATCCTACCTCTCTATTTGCCCTTGCTTTTGTACAGCTCATCTTTCATTGAGTTCTTGTTGTCAAAAGCTTTAAGTTCCTGTGTATTTTTATATGTGCTGCAGCATTGATCAAAATATGATGTATTCCTTGTGGGTTCACTAGGCAATACAACATTTTGTACCCTTGTAAAACCATTACCGGCTGTGCAGCCATTTTGGATCGTTGGAATTCTGACACATCCTTCAGATGCTGTAGATAGTTGTATTCATCTTCAAAGAAAATGCCATATTTCTTTTGTTCCTGCTTGGCCTCAGCATCCTGTGATATCACACACATAGAAAATAACAATGATAAATTACTATATAATAATAACAATAAAACATTTGTACAGCGCCCTTCCTCACTAGAGCTGACAGTGCTTTACAACAAAGCAACAATAAAAAAATAAATAAATAAACAATAAAACAAAACATGAAATAGCAAATCAGAATAATATACAACACACACCCACACTCAACACACACACACACACACATAACCGAGTTTGTAAGTATGAAGAAAAGTTCCGCATCTAGATTTAAGAAAAGACCCTTCTTAAAAATGTGTGTTTTCAGTCCAGAGGGAAAGAAAAGAGGTGATGCAGCAGAGTTAAAAGAAGAGAATACTAAAAAAACTATCTATTGCAAAGACTTCAAAAGATTGAAACTAATGCAGCCCGTCTCATTCTTCGCATTCCAAGATCTGCCCATATAACTCCTAATTTTAAATCCCTACACTGGCTTCCCATCAAACAAAGAATTGAGTATAAAATTGCTTGCCTCTGCTTCAATACTCTCTCTTAATCCAGCCCTTCTTATCTCAAAACCATGGTAAACCCCTACATTCCCTCTATCTAGAACCCATCAATCTTCTTCTGCTCAAAATCTCGACTTTCCACGAGTGAACAAATCCTTTGGTGAACGCTCATTTTCATTTTCTACTCCCACTGTCTGGAACTCCCTTCCCACATCTCTCCATTCTTCCCAAAAATCTGCTGCCTTTCGTTCTGGCCTCAAGACCCATCTGTTCAAACATTCCTTTGAATTGAGGGCACCACAATGTGAATTTGTGTTGAACTTTGTATGTGTGTGTGTGTGTGCGTGCGTGTTCACATTATCTAATGACATTTTGTACGTTTTGTTTACCATGTTTTATATTGTTACAGCTCAGCCATTTTAGTTCTTAGAAGTGTCTTATGTTAATGTAAAGCGCTCTGAGCTTTCAATAGATAGGGTGCTATATAAATGTTAATTATTCTTATTATTATAATAGAGCGTAGTCGTGAAATTTATAGACAAACCTTCTTCTATACTGATACAGGCAAATAATAAAGCTTTGAAGCAATCATGCCATTACTGAAAAAATCGGCAGAAGACAAGAAAAGTGTAATTTAAAATATAAATTAGAAATAATTTTAAAAAATGGATTTCAACAGGAAGAGGGTGGGGATATTGATGAAAGGTGAAGTGGTATGAGGGAATAACACAACAAAAACAAATACATAACTAAATTATAATAAATACTTATTACATCAAAAGATGTAAGTTCATAGTTTGAACTCACGACCTTTGTGTTTTCCATATTACAGTATGGCTATCCAATTTGTTACCCTTACTCAAAAAGACAGATCATTCTCAATCACAGACTAGAGTATTCTTGACTTAACCAAAAAGAACCACTGGAATGTCAAGCAATGATTATACTTTATAATGCATGACCAAAGAATAGGACTTCCATGTCCAAAATGTCAACAAAAAAAACTTGATCAATGAATTTGCAAGGAATGAATGATTTCTTCTTCTTCTGTGACATTCTGAGTTTATCATTCTCTGAGACTATTTTCTATACTGGATATTAAATATCTAATTTTGGCCTTTAAAAGACATTATATCCTCTGCCATGGAAACTGGTTAGACCATTTCTATGCATCAATATTATTGCACTAATTAAATACGGGGGTTAGTCATTGACCTTATCCATGTTAAATGCTTGAAGCATATGTGCCATGCACTGCTACTTAGTATGAACAATCCATATGGTCAGCACCCCATACAAAAATGATGTCATCAAAGAAAAGTAGTTAGGGTTTGGATTAAGGTTAAGGCCAGGTTTAGAGTGATTCAGGGTTACAGCTAAGTTTAATTAATCCAAACCTTAATCTTAGTAACAAATTAAGATTCTTTCCTTATATATTTTATGGGAATTCTTATTTATATACAGTGGATGAGTATAGGGTGCTGACCTTAATTAATAATTGCCCTTGCTATGAAATGAATACACCAAGAGAAAACGTTACAATGAAATACGAACCAAAGGTTCTTCTGAAGGGTCTACATCAAGTGCAGGTCCCTCCTTCTCTTCTTCTTCAGGGCCATGAATCAAGCTGTATGTTGTAGCTCCCTGCTTGGCGACTTCTCGGAAGTTGTTCTTAAAATGCTTTTTCTTACGCCCAGGCTGGAAAAAAATAAATAAAAATAAATATTTCTCACACTTCTGTAAAAAGTGTAAGTGTAATGGAAAACTCAATCAAACTTTCATAATTTGCAAGTAAATAGGTAAGCAATGAGTAATAAGCAAGTAAGAGAGTGATTATTATATTCAAAAGATGGTACTTCCCCCACCAGTTTAAATACTGGTCTCAAGACTCAACTGAGTAAATAGGTCTATTTTCTTCAGGCCATTGATTACAGATTAGGACAGAAATATGACAAATCTATCGTTTGAGGAATCTTGGGACTATATCAAGACTCAGTTACATGCAGCTGTGACGACGGCAGTGCCCAAAGTGCGCCACTGTGTGCCAGACACTAAGAAGTGGATGGACGGTGGAACTTTGCTAACTGTACGGAATAAACGTAAACTCTTACATCAATAGCGCAGACCAATAATGATGAAGATTATATCACTTATGTCAGATCTAGAAACAAAGCACAGAAAGTCTGCCGCAGAGCAAAAAGAAAACTGGAAGAGAGACAGTTGCTGAAAAATCCAAGAAAAATCCCAAGGCTTCTGGTCCTAGGTGAAATCCAAGACAACATCCAGATTGGGGTTGGCACACTTAAGGCGAGAAGATGGTAGCAAAATCAAACTTGATGAGGAGAAGGCAGATCTTTTAAATACAATTTTTCAAAGTATTTTCAAAACCGAAGATGATGATCCCTTGCCTGACCCACCAATCTACAAATTACAGTGAGACGCTTGTACTGACTTTGATATCTCGGATAAGGTTGTGAGGGAGAAGCTTGCTAACCTGAATACGACCAAGAAATCAGGACCCGATGAAATAAGTCCCAGGATTTTGGCGATTGCAGCAGATATTTTGGCTCAAACAATCGCTAGCCTTTTTCGATGGTTTCACGCTCTGGACAAATATTGGCACACTGGAAGAAGGCCACGGTTACCCCGATCTGTAAAAAGGGCAGCCTAGCTTAGCAACTATCAACTGGTTATCTTGACCTGCATTTTCCGCAAAAGTCATGGAATCCATCGTCCTGGACAGAATCACAGGTCATCTCCAGAAGAACATACTGATCAACAAGCAGCAGCATGGCTTTGTCCAGGGGAAATCATGCACAACCCAGCTGTTGGACGTCATGGATAGTTGGAAAGAAATCATCAACACAGGCGGTAGCATTGATGTCGTCTATAAAGATTTTATGAAAGCGATTCTGTTCCAAAGGCTTCTGTCTAAAGTAGAAGAGCATGGCAATGGCGGGGTTGGATTGATGCTTTTCTGGCAGGCAGACACCAAACTGTTATCGTAAACGGTGCTTGGTATTCTGAAGCAATCTTGACTTCGGGTATCACCCAGGACAGTGTTCTTGGTCCTCAATTATTCGTTTTGTACTCCAACATACATCAACGACCTACCGGATCTACGCACCGGCTCAGTTTAACTTTGTGCAGAAGACCCAAATATACATGTATGCAGTGACACAGAGGATGCAGCACGCCATTTCAACTCTTTTCTATGTGAGCAGCACTGTTCAGTGCCTACATGTTTCGCATGCTGCAGGCTATTTATAGCTTGCCTGCACCCCCCTTCCAGAGAAAGAAAGTATCAACTAAGCTATTTATAGCTAGCCTGGCTGATCAAGCCTCAAAATCTGAAATGCTTCGGTAGAGCCGCTGTGACAGTCATCGCGCCTATGTGAGCAGCACTGATTAGTGCCTCCACATTTTGCTTGCTGTGGGCTATTTATAGCTTGCCTGCACCCTCCCTTCCAGTGAAAGGAAAGGAAGCATCGGCGAAGCTATTTATAGCTACCCTAGCTGACCTAACCTCAAAACTAAAAAGCTTTGGTTGAGTTGCTGTGTGACCTGGATAGGTTGCAGGTCTGGTCTGATCACTGGTTGTTGAAGTTTCACCCAGAGAAATGCCATGTCCTCAAACTGGGACACAAGAGATCTACAGCGGAGTACTTCATGAGAGGTACTAAAAATGACAAGAAATGAACTATCATATTGCAGAGTCAGAGGTGGGAAAGACCTAAGGGTATATGTCAACAGTAATTTGTGCTTCAGGGGCCATGTAGGCGAGATAACAAACAAAGCGAATCAGATCGTGGGCATCATCAGACACTCCTTTGATTACCTGACAGAGGACCTTTTCCTTCAACTTTTTAAAAGAAAAGTCTGGTTCGCCCTGTTCTGGAATATGGCCATTCTGTATGGCAACCACGCCACAAAACCCTCTGTGCTGGTGTAGAAGACGTGCAACGTTGTGCCATAAAGCTCCTCTCTTCTCTCAAAGATAAGCCATACAACGAACGACTCGCAAAAACTCCTAAGTCTAGAACACCGCCGTATGTGAGGCCACATGGCACGGCAGACGTGTACAGGTACGTTCACTGTACCTACGCAGCTGAGAGACCTAGCTTTCACTTTGCTAAACAGCAGAGATACCCGGGGCCACTCCTTTAGTGAAAGGTCACTGTACATAGGCTGAACATCCGCAGCAATTTCTTCTCCCAGAGAGTTCCCAATACTTGGAATCGTTTGCCAGATAGTGTTGTTACCACCCCTTCTGTCAATAGCTTCAAGGGACGACTTGACTTCTTCTGGAGGGATAGCCTCACTCTGTACAATCCAGAGTGCTATTGTTAATACCCAGGAACAATTTTATCCTGGCTAGGAACTTTATTGCCACTCATGCCACCGTTAAGTTTGTGTGCAGAATCTAGAACGATTAACGATTAGGACTACTACATCGATATTAACAAGTATCAAGTAAATATGAGGTTATCAAGTAGTATTTAGTAAATCAAGTCTAATGTTTCAAGCACACTGAACAGGCTTGGAAGTCTCTTCTTTTGTCTGTTGTAACTCTACTGCCTCTCTTCTTTTGTCTTTGTAACTCCACTACCTACTTAAAAACAGGTTCACCAACACTTTTAATACAATAATTTCCAATTTCTGGCATCATCAAACTACTGAGCTTTGACAGGCAGCGGCCGTCAAAGAATTATCAAAAGCTGTAATTAGTGTAATAACACTCTTTTATTTATTTATTTTTTTCGTGGACTACTCCGTCCAGCTCCCTCCCTCCTACACTCTCTTGTCCGCCCCTGCCTGACCTGAGTTGCCTAGGCAGAGCACAATGTAATGCTACCTAACTATTATGTGGAAAATATGGGCAACCCTATGCCCGCGGAGAGCGCTAAAGAGCGCTCTGTAGCGGTCTCTAAAGGTTGTTTGCAAAGAGAAAAAGATAGCGGCCAGAGTTGGTGGGCTTTCAATTTGCAAATGGCGATATGTTCAATGGTGAAATAGCAAAGGAGGACTTTTTGTCATTTACAGTCTGGAACGATTTGTGTACTTGTTATTTGACGGAATAATTATGTTTATGTGCAAAAAAGACCTGTTCTAGATTCTGCACAAAACTTAACGGTGGAATGAAGTTCCTAGGGTTGCCCAGACTTTCCACAAAAATAGTAACGTAGCGTTACGTAGCACTCTGCCTAGGCAGCTTGGAGCTGGTAGTAGTAGTAGTAGGAGTAGTAGTAGTAGTACTAGTAGTAATATATGTAGGACAGGCATCGCTGCCTAAAGCCTCGCGGCTTATAAAAACGTCCCCTCATTGTTTATGGTATTTATAGTTTACATTATGATTTGTATGCAATAATTTGAAATAATCTTTTCTAGTCGTATTGATAAAATGATAGAATAATTTTTCAAATTTGGAATCAGTCTATGTGGTTTTTTAAACTATTTACAGATGGTGCAAATTTAATATTTGTTTGTAAAGAATTCCAATAATTAGCTACTCTATGTGCAAATAAAAATTTTCGTTGGTTAGTTCTACAATATTTTATGAAAATTTTACCTTCACACATCCTAGTTCTGTTAGATTGATCAAGCAAGAAAAAAGTATTAGTATACAGTAATTAACATCCTCTACATTATTAATTATTTTGAATGTCTGAATTAAATCTCCCCTGATCCTACGTCCTTTCAGAGAGTGAAGACCCAGAAACCTTAATCTCTCTTTCAGTAGCGATATTGAAAGTTACAAAGACGAGAGAAGAGACTTCCGAACCTTGTCATGTGGTCTTAAGACGGCTACTAGTACTACTACTAGACTGGTACAATACTAGTGACCTGCACTATTCTTAAATGAAAATCTCATTCAAGTAATAGTGAAAACAATACTTAAAACAAGGACAACAACAACAACATACCATTGTTTAAGGTATCGAATAATAACAACAAAGCCTCAAACATAAAAACATGTGCAACAATACGCACAGGAAGCGGAAATAGTAGCACTTCATTAACATACGCTGAATTCTCTCCCCTCGATCACATGACCCTTGCTGTAGAAGAAGGCAGCGAAAGAAGAAAGCAGCAGGATGGGGATCGAAACGATGTCCAAAGAACCCTCCAAGATTGTTTATCAACCGGTTCTTATAATCTACATCGCCTTGTTTGTTGTTGGCGCGTATGTGCTCCTTCATATAAGTAAGTGATTCATCTGATCGTTAGAAGAAAAAAAATCGAAACTGGCATATAATGTGACACTCCTGCCATATTTTGGAAGTGGGTAGTGCAGATATCACAAGGTTGTAATATTTTGACAGTAGTGAATCTTTTCGTTTATAATTAAAAGCAATCGTTTTTAGTGCTAGCTAAAACATTTTCTGTAAGGTTAACAACAGGAGCCCTTGATTATGCACAGGTCTGAGGGTTACCCAGTAAAATATGCAGTTTGGTTGTTAACTAGACACTAGTAAATTATACTGATTACTGTACAGTGAATACTGTGATTTTTCTATCAAACTTGTCTCTTTGACAGTCATAGTGCACGCTGAAAAACTTTTAAGAGGAAAGGTACTTGGTGTCAAAAGGTGACACAGTTGTGACATCCAAAAAGGCATACACACAGCGAGGGAGAACTGAATAAGTTAATAAGAATATCAATGCCAGGAAATAGAGAACAGTCTTAACAAGAACTAACAGCAAGAAGGCCTACCAGACTGTGAAGCAGCTGACAAGTGTTAAACAACCCAAAGTCTCCACGATTCAAAGCATGTCTGGCATGTGCCTTACAGAAGAACAAGTAGTCTTGGATAGATGGACAGAGTACTGCTCTGACCTTTACAATCACCCACCAAATGGAGACCCATCATTTCTAGCATGTCCCCAGAAAAGAGAAGAAGAAGAAATCCTCCCAATTCTTCGAGAAGAAGTTGAGACAGCAGTGCAATTGCTGAAGATAGGGAAGTCAGTGGGAGTGGACATCATACTCGCAGAATTGCTTCAAGCAGGAGGAGAAGAGATTATTGACGCCTTAACCATTATCTGTAACAAGACATGGCAGAGTGGGGAGTGGCCTTCACCATTGTCCCAGTTGCTTTTCATCACTTTTCCATAAAAGGATAACCTTCAGGAGTGTGAAAACTATCGCTTCATCAGCATCCCAGCAAAATCCTCCTGAAAATAATACCCCAAACTGAAAAAATCATAGCTAAAGAACAACTAAGTTTCATGGCGGGCGAAGCACCACTGAGCAGATTTTCAAAATCAGAATAATCTGTGAGAAATACCTACAGCACCAACAACATCTGTATCATGTGTTTGTAGACTTCAAAAAAGCGTTTTATGGAGTCTGGCATGCAGCTCTGTGGGCAACAATGAGAGTGTACAACATCAGCCCTATAAAGTCATCAATAGCCTCTATGACAAGATTACCAGTGCAGTTCTCCACAACAGCGCCTTTGGGAACTGGTTCAGTACAACAATCAGCGTGCATCAAGGATGTCTACTCTCTCCAACACTCTTCAACATCTTTCTGGAGCGCATCATGTCAGACGCCCTTACACTTTACATATCAGTATAGGGGGTAGAGCAATCTCCAACCTCCATTTTGTGGATGAAATGGATGAATTGCCTGGAGAGGAAAAAGAACTTGAAAAACTGCTACAGATGCCTGACACCACCCGTAGGGCCTTTGGAATAGAAATAAGTGCAGAGAAGACCAAAATGATGACCAACAACACCAATGACATCAACATGGGCATCAAAGTCCAAGGCCAATCCCTCAACAGGGAGCATAGGTTCAAATATTTAGGAGCCATTGTATCGGACAATGGGTCCCGAGAGGATGTCATTTCCAGGATTGCAAAAACAACTGCTGCCCTGACAAGGTTGAAGCCCATTTGGAAAGACTGGACCATCAGACTACACTTAAAAGGTAAGGTTGCTGTGCTCCCTTGTCATCTCCATCTTCCTATACGCTTGCGAAACATGGACCCTCACTGCAGACTTACAATGAAGAATACAAAGCTTGGAGATGAGGTGCTAAAGAAGACTTCTGGGCATTTTCTATACCCAGCTCATCACCAATAACAAAGTCCCACAGATCGTCACAAATGCCATTGGACAACACAATGACAATTGACATGCTCATCACAGTGATGATGAAACAGAAATTTAGATAATATGGTTACATCACCAGAGCAAAGTCCATATTGCAAGGCACGATGAAAGGAGGCAGAAGAAGAGGGAGACAGAAGAAGAGGTTGGGAGGGGACAATATTCGAGAATGGACTGACCAGTTTGACACAGAGCGAAGCCATGACGGTTGCTGAGGACAGAGAAAGATGGAGTACGCTGGTTAAATGATGTGTTGCCCAATGACTTTCATAGAATATGATAGATTATTTTGCAACAACTGCAGATTATTATTATTTTAAATTAATTACTAAAAATAAATGTAAAAAGTGTAAATTGTAATGTTAAATAAATTTTTTTTTTTTTAATTTCAGATCTGTATTACCTGTTGACTGGACAGGGCGCTCGACTTGACATAGGATGGTAAGTTAAAGTAAGAATTGGGTTAGCTTAGAATCAGATGAGTTACATAAATATAAATTCAATTGCTATTTATGTAGAAATACAAAATTGAAGATAGAATAGGAACAATGTCTTTCTATCACACTGTTGCCTTTTGACAACTTGAAGATTCTGCAGCCACTGAGTACCAATTAAATGATAATGCTTTCAAGTTTATTTGTAAAATAAAAAGTTAAACCTCAGGGTTTATTCAAAATAGGTAGTCAAAAGCCATTTTTAAAAAATGATTTCCTCATCACAAAACTGACATAGATTTAAAGAGCTTTTCATTCTGAACACAGTGGTATATTTTTTTTCCCCATAGGACAAATAGGTAAAAAGTTATTAATGTTTGAAAATGCCGAATGTTGGTGTTTTTTTGGCAACGTTTTGGAATTGAAGAAATTGACAACTTTGGAGTCTCAAAGTGAAGCCAATATTGATACCAGAAAGCTGATTTTTGACAGGTAACCCCTTCATATGTTATACTCCAAGCCCAATTTTCTTCAGGCCTATCCCATGTAATGTTCAGCCGTTTTGGTGCTTCAAAGTTGGGAAATCATCAAATTCGCAGTGCGCGCCGGCAAATTATAGGCCTACTGGTGTGCTACTACGCTCAGCACTCGTGTCGCTGAATAGGCCTACGAGTTAGCCATGGCCGGAAGAAAACCCGAACACCGTTTGGGTAGACTTTTCTACGGCAAAGCGCTCCGCGATACAGTAATGCACAAATTAATAAATACCCTAGTTTTATAAAGGAAAGTCTGCTCTTTATTTCTTGCTAAGTTTTAAACTTCTAGTTAAAATCAAACTTACATCAAAACCGCTTTATCCACTTTGTTCGGCTAGTAACAAAACGTTTACACACGAGAGCCCACCATACTTATATGTAAATGAAGCTAAGTATCCGAACTTCTCATTGGTTCTTATTTTTAGGCCATCCAATGAAGTATCGCAAAGCGCTTAGACTTTGAAACGAGTCACCTCTCAGCAAACGACGGTGACAATTTTTTCGCAGCGGCATTCAGCGTTCGGATAGGGGCGTATTCAAAAGCTGTTTTCTCGGAATCTTTCGCATTAACATGCATTAAAAACAACACAGATGTAAAGATAAAGCTTTCAATTTTTATTTGAATACAGCCACTGTTCGTTTTGATGCAGTTTTACATTAATAATAAGTGTTGAAAGTGAAGTGAAAACTGAGTCAAAACTGCCGAGCGGACAAGAGCCAATGAAGGGCTTGGAGTACCTATTCAAAAAATAAAAAACAAACTGTTTGTTTTAGGTTTCTGATGTCAACATCTCCATACATGTGGGCCTTGACTGGGACGGCCCTGGCCATTGCTCTCTCTGTTGTTGGTGCTGCCTGGTAAGCTGTGCCTTTTATTTATCATAAGTTTAGTATTTGTAAGGATTATAATTTATAATTGTAGCAATAAATCATTTGACTACGTGCCAAAACTTGAGGCATAAAAAAAAGACAACAAGAGCGACATTTTGTCATGAAGTTGAAAGTTAGTTTCCGACCTTGAGATTTAATTCTGGAGTTGGAAGGAAGGTAGTCTTATATATGTGCAGTAACAATTTCTAAAAGCAATAGCATTTTCATTTGCATAGTTTCCCAGAAATTTGACTTCTACTGTACATACTACAAAGTCAGATTAAAAGGCTAAGTGTCCCAATGTTAAATATTACATAATTTTTATAATTTTGTCATTAGATCTTCAAATACTTTAATTTTCTCCACCTATTATATAATTTTTGTTGTAATCTGTGTACTGTTTTGTTTTGTAGGCCCACTAAGGTAGTCAATCCTGTACCTGGGAAAATTAAAAGATTTTGTAAACAGCTTGTTTGTTGTTGTAGAGTATTGCCTGCTCAGGCTGCTGTTGAATGCGGTTGTGTTACTGTAACTGAGCAGCTTTGAAATCAACTTCAAGCTACACAAATATTGAGAGAGTGAACATCTCACCCCACCCCCAAAACTGATAATATCAGGCTGCAGAACTCTCCGCAGATCCGCGATTTTCCGAGTAAGAATACAAAAAATTCCGAGAGAAAAAATCCAGAGAATATTTTTTTTCCAAGTAACGATTCACATTTTCATGTCGTCTTATTGACAGAGAGGTGCGCCGCCCGCTAATACTAGGTACTCCAACCTTTTTTGTGATTTTCTTTAACTCAGTTTGGACACTAAAGTATTTACATAGATCTTTTTATTCTGAACACAGTGGTATATTTTTTCCCCCATAGGACAAATAGGTAAAAAGTTATTAATGTTTGAAAATGCTGAATGTTGGTGTTTTTTGGGCAACGTTTTGGAATTGAAGAAATTGACAACTTTGGAGTCTCAAAGTGAAGACAAACGCATTCAGCGCTCGGATAGAAGCGTATTCAAAAGCTGTTTTCTCACAATCTTTCGCATAAACATGCATTAAAAACAACACAGATGTAAAGATAAAGCTTTCAATTTTTATTTGAATACAGCCACTGTTCGTTTTGATGCAGTTTTACATTAATAATAAGTGTTGAAAGTGAAGTCAAAACTGCCGAGCGGACAAGAGCCAATGAAAGCTTTGGAGTACTTTAGCGGGCGCCTCTTATGCTGTACATTTCGCGTATTGTTGACCTATTGAGTTTCTCTTTTAGTCTATGCGCTAAGTCAGTGAACATCAACGGAGACATTGTAGAACTGCGATTGAAATTTTGTGCGTTAGACTACGCCGCTTCTTCTGTGATGAACACGCTTCATTAACTTTTTTCAAAATGTCGTGTGCTTCTAGAATTGTCAATCGTGGTGAGACATTTAATGAAAGCAACATCCAGAACAAATGGAAAGGCAATTTGCACTTTTTTTTTTTTACCTTTTCATACTAAAAAAACTTTTTTCCCCCCAAAACAGCTATACATTTTCCAGTATTTCCATCCAGGAAATACAATAAAATGGCCTTTAAAAAGTGCCTTTTTTTTCCTTCGGACTGCTGAACCCCCCACCAGGGCTTTGCACCTGGACCCCACAGAGGCCTAGACCAAGTCCAAACTTCAGAGAGTTTTTTTCAAATTTGGTCTGCAGCCTGTAATATAAATAAAATAATTAAATTAAATTAAAATTAAACAAATACGTGGTCGTAGGTCTGTTGCTTTGAGGTGGATGCAATGTTCAAAGATGTGGGAGGAAAGTAAATCAAGTCTTTTTCTCTGGTAAAACCTAAGCTAACCTAAACCTGATTGTTTCGTGGTTTTGTGTGGGAACTACTCAGGGTTGCATATATGTAAACATTAGTTATATTCTTAAAATATTTATATAGTCATAGTAGTCATGATTGTGCTTTAGATTTAAAAAAAAAAAAAGATCAATTTACATGCCCAATAGTAATGTTCTGTTTTTCAGGGGCATCTACACAACAGGGGCTAGCATTGCCGGTGGTGGTGTGAAGGCACCACGTATCAAGACCAAGAACTTGATCAGTATCATCTTCTGTGAAGCTGTGGCTATTTACGGAATCATCATGGCCATCGTCATCAGTACAAACCTTACTGTTAGTAGGCTGTGCCGATTATTGACTCGCATGCATGCAGCAGCGAATCTATGTACTCAGCAAAAAAGATTGTTTAATGTTAAGCGCAACTCCTGTTTAAAGAAGAGGTTACACACTGCTTGGTGTTTGAAAATGTAGTGTATCTATTTCGTATCAGTATTGGTTTGGATAAATACAGAATACAAAATACTGTATTGTCTCCAAGCAGAATGTACATGGAGATTCATTTTATTTGCAGTGAACATGATACAAGAATGTGTATTAACATATCTTGGACAGTCGTACAAGACACATCCCTACAAACAAAAACACCTCCGCACCCGACATTTAGTCAATCATAAAAAGAGAAATCAATATTAAACATGATGATGATGTAGTCTTGTATAGTGCAGGTCTCCACAAAAACAGTTCAAGCTCGCTGCACTCATCAACAACAAAAAATAATAAATAAAATAATAATGAAGGTAAATATGTACTTCACAAACATATCTCAATTTTCACGAAATCCATTGAGAGCATTTGAATTAAAAATGTCCGTTTACCTACCTGAATCAGTTTGTTAAAATCCCACCTGTCTGTGAGAGATAGGTCTGCCATCCTAGTGATGAAGCATGGCAAAACTATGGAAACTGGAGAGAGATGGATGAGAACGAAAGGTTGCCTGTTGGGCTGACAGGCTGTTAATATTTTGTAGTTGCAGTATTTTTTTAATTCGCATTTGGAGCATGACCAGTTCACCCCTGATGTTTTCATGTCTTACCATTTCAAAATGTTCATGCTTTTTTTTTTTCTTTCTCTTCAGGACTTTGACATCACCAGGATGAAACTTGAGAGTGATTGGCGTAAGAACTATGCTGCAGGTATGGAGATGTTTTTTTACTTTGTGCCCTTACCGTGTTACGGTCTTTCATGATGAGCTTATTTTTGTATTGACCATGAGTTTACCTGGGAATTTTGCATCGTGGTCCCTATAAAAGATGATATAGTATATTAGTAGGCACTTGTTGCTCAGCCCAACCGCTGTGCTTTAATTATGGCCTCCTCTTCCATGGTATGTAAACAAACGACAGTGCTGTATGGTCGATAAATATAATGTAATGTGAATTGTAAGCGTTCTTAAATAGCGGTTTTTCAGCTCTGAAGCTCAATAGGTACAAATTAACTCTTCTACTACAAAGTAATTCGGTAATCACATACTGTCTTAAATCAAGTAATGTTTTGAAAAAGACCAATGTATGCACCAGTTGACTTTACATGATCCTAAAAAAATACAAATGTTGATGGATCTGCATCAAATTTTGTATGCTTGTGTAGAATTGAATAAGGTAAATAGAAAGTTTGAAATAAAATGTCCAGTTTACTTTGGTGGTGGTGGGGTTGGTGATAGTGATGTTGTGGCTGTGCAGTTGATGTTGATACCTATCTTTATTTTGTAAGTCACTGATACTGATAGCCTGATGCACGTAGCGATCTTTTTTTTTAACCTTCTTAGCTTGGGTTCTGACAATTCTGCGAAGGTAAATCCTCTGTGTCATCACTGGTGCCATTATCTAGCAACTCTCTCCAAAAATCAGTGTCATCACTTATCATGAAAAAATACAGATGTTTTTGCTAAAATGAATAAACAAAGTATGTGGTAGATAGCCTGACTGCGCATGCCTGGGCATCTAAAAGGATATGAGCTAATGCTCTTAAAATAACCAGCAGCAAGGCACTATGTAGAGCATTTATCAAGGCTGGTTGACCCGCTAGTGGAGTTACAAGGAATATTAGCACTCGGTGGATCTGACTGCCGATGGTACCAGAAGAGTTAATTAGTTTTCACGATAATGCTATTACTAGGTATACTTTAGTTAGTTTTCACGGCACTGTTATTTTTAATATCAACCTTGATGCAGACAGGTAAATGAATGCATTTTTCAATTGACCATACTTTTAAAGGAGTTTTGTGTGCGTGTTTTTAATCTTTTTTTTCTTTTATTTAAAAAAATATCATTGTTCTAATGACAATCTTGGCATTCTGACGACAGCTTACTTTCCCCTGTGATTTGTGTTTGGAATCAGTAACTGTAAGCTTGATTTGGCTTGACGTATGACCGTTTTGGGCATGGTTTATGGTTCATTGTCTGTTGACAGGCTTCAAGATGTTTGGCGCGGGAATAACAGTTGGCATGTGCAACTTGGCATGCGGTATCTGTGTCGGTATTGTGGGCTCTGGTGCTGCCTTGGCTGATGCTGCCAACAGCTCCCTGTTTGTGAAGATCCTGATTATTGAGATCTTCGGCAGTGCCATTGGCCTCTTTGGACTCATTATTGCCATCTTGCAGGTTGGTCTCCTTTTTTTTTTAAATTCACAGATGGACAGACACCCACACACACATTGCACTACCAGACATGCATTCTTGTAAACAGGCATATTGGAAATTGTGTCCAGTGTCGTGAAAATGTACGCCCACAGTCATAAAAGGGCTGCGGTAAACAAATGGTGATAATGACAGCCAGGCTTGTAATTTTCCGCGGTTCAGCAAATGTTGAAAAAAGTGTTTTGTGCAAGTCCTCAAGTCGAACAAACATGGAACTGCATGTGCGCGTGTCTGAATCGTAGGCATTGTTCAGCGTGGCGATGCAGTTAATGATAAAGGCGTAAAATTACATGACAAGCCCTGTGACAGCTATGTGATTCTGACTGAAGTTCATACTGCATAGGATGACTGGCTTACCTGACCCAGAGGCTGAGGCAGCACAGTGCCCATGCTCTTTTAAGATGAGAGCAGAAACAAGCATTTAGTTGGTGCATGCCTGCATTCAATTGCTCAAGCTTTAAAGATCCTGCTGGGTGTGATTATGATGTTTTATCTTTGTGTTTTTTTTTTTACCTCAACAGACAACCGGAGCTGGTATGATAACGTCTATGGAGGACTAGTGAGGGGTGTCCGCATCACAAAACAAATCTGCCACAGTTGCGTCACCACCTTCATTTTACACTAGACAGGATGCGGTGAATGCTGATTCAAAGGATGCGTTTCGTCTTCATCGTGGGCAAAAATGAATGTGTAGAACAAACGAACAATTTATTTCTTGAAGCGGAGATATCAAAGAAATTGTGATGCATAATTTTGGAGGCAGTGATTGATCAAGCGCTGGTGATTTTACTAAACTCTACTGCAGTATGATGAGAACATAGTAAGCTTTCGTTGATGACTAGACTGCATGTTTTCTTTTTTCACTGTTGTCTAAAACTGGCGGAAAAGGTTTCTTCTTTCTCTGTTGATGAAACAGAAAAGGTTATTTGCATTTTCTCTGTCACGTTGTCATAGCAGTGAAATAATAAAGGCAGGATGGCTTACTGTGTTTGAATCATCATGCAGTTGAAACATGCTGTGGTACATTTCATGTAGTCTTTGTATGTTTGTGATTCAGTTGTACTAGCAGAATAGGTTGGTATGTTTGTTTGAAAAAGATGAAGTGAACTGGCATGACGGTTTGAAGGTTTATTGTGTTTGGACCCCCCTCCCCCCCAAAAAAAAAGAAAAGAAAAAAACAAAGAGAGCATCAACAGTTTAATAATTTTTAGTGAGAGTGTTGGAATGTAGGAATGATTGTATGTCAGATGTTTTCAACATTCTGTTTATTCAGACTTTTGTCCAGTAATTAGTTTTGTCAAAATTAACAATGATGATAAACAGCCTGATTTGGCGAACACTTTCAACATATGGTAAGCTGAAATTTAAGGGAAGAAAAGCATCAAAAGATGGACATTTATTGTGCATTGTAGACTCATTGCCGCTAGATTTGGTGGGGAGGTAGTGGAGGGGGGACGAGATTGACTAGCACATGGATGCAATCCAGCCTGGCGTGCCCAATCCCCAATCTGATTGTCGGAGATTTGAGGCCTATGCATGCACAGCCTATGCTCGATAGATCCCTGACCCAGTTTAAACAGAGCCAAAAGGTAGGTCACTGTAGTGGAAACTGACCTGTTCAAGCTTCATTTTAGTGTCAGATCTAAACCATGGCAAATTGTAAATGTGAGTTTTGGTTGTTTGAATCAATTGGATTGACTGTTCTTATAGCGTGCAGCTGGTATGGAGTATGTAGAAGTATGTTTTTTTGATGGACATTCCTCTTGTAAAATTATAACCCTCCCTCAAACATGTATAAACAAGACTTTTGTGCTAGAATATTTGTAAACATTGTATATAGATAATTTTTTTTTAAAATTGTCTTTTTTACCCCACCACTTCGTTATCGTTATTGGATGGCCAGATTTTGTTTTCCAACATTGCATTTCATTCTTTCATCATTTGTCATTTCAGAATGACTTGTGGAGGTGACGTTGTTGAACAATATGTAAAAGATGAGGAATGGCTGTGCTTTGTTCCATGTTTCGCTGTGTAAATTTTGTTTTTGAGTTTTACTTTACTTGCTAACTTATTAGTAATTTTTTTTTTGTCACAGCAATCTCTTTTTGGGGAGAAAACCTAGCAAACCCACTGCCCCGTTTTGTGTGATGGGCAGCAGCAGTAATAAAATTACATATTTAGATGTTCCCTAACTTTAGGTAGCTGTAGATGAGACATGGTTATACTTGCAAATTTCCTTGGATGTTTGAATAAAGAGCTGTGTTCAGTGGTTAAATTTGTGGCTCTCTTTGTGATTCTTCCTCTAACGAGTGTTTGTATTGTATTTCTGACCCCCGTTGGGGTGCCAGGGGTTTCAGTATAAATAGTATCCCCACTTTCTGGAAATGTAGTGCTTTAAATTCCCACTGTCGCCGTCTTTCTCATTTGTTCTTTCTCATTCCTGCTCTGTTCTATCAATCTGCTATACTATCTTCTTGGCTAGACCAGTCACCTACCTTTTTTCTTAAAATCTCTTCCGGGACAAGACTCCTTATTTGTGTGTGAGGTCTGTTGGATCAGCTTGGGAATATTGGACGCTTTCTGCCTGGTGGTCATAGGGCTTCCTATGATGTTATTATTTAGCAATGTAGGCATTTTATATGTATGTGTTTTGTTGATAATTTATAATGATGTTTGTATTCTATTTTGTTTTTGTAAACGGGGGTTCGATAAATTAGAGTGCAGCCTCGGCGTCCCCTGCGTGGGATGTCTTTATTGTAAAGTGACTGGCTGGTGGAGGGCATTCAGTTTTCCCACTAGGGTTGTTTCAGCAGATATTTTATGTGGATTGGGGGTTGTCCAGTCCTGATTTGGCTCGGAAGAGTCCGCTGGACCTAAAGCAACAATAATGTAATGTAATTGTATTTCTGAAGACTGGAATCTTATATCTCATTCTAATATCTCCAAACCATGAAACTGTAACATTTAAAAAAAATGTTTTGATCACCTTTAATTTTATATCACCCGGTCATTGAACTTTCACATTCTTTAACACAACAGTAATGAATGGATAAAATACAACAAAATATGTTCGTAAACTCCAAGATACTGTGTGTTACATATATACCACAGCAACATTTCCATAATATTTTACATTTTATATTTACAAGACTGAAAAATAGCATTTATGTAACCTTCATTATGGAACGACTTGATATTTATTTTTGACATGTTTCTGTCAAACATTTCAGGTGCATCTACAATGCAAAACTCGGCTGAATATAAATGTCTCACATTGCTTCAAATATTGTGTGTTAATAACAAGCCACCAAAAACGTCACAACAGTTAGCAAGCTCTGTGCATTTAGAATGTCCTGGTCAAAGATGCTGGCATGACATAGAGGTAGCAAACGGCAAAGCACCCAAATCTTTTCCTATGACGTTTGAGACGCCATTGAATAGCTTTCCATTTTGTGCATAGGACCACATTGTTATGCAATTCATTGCTTACAGGTTCCAGCGGACTGCAAAAAAGCCGAATCAGGACCACAACTTGTTTGAAAGTGGACACCCCTGATCCGTATAAAAGATCTGTGGAAACAACCCTATTGGTTACCCTGAAGGCACTCCGCCAGTCTGTCACTTTACAATAAATGCATTCCTCGCAGGGGGGCGCTGAGGCTATACTCAAATTTATCGAACCTCTGTTTATAAAAACAAAATAGAATACAAACATCATTATAAAATATGAACAAAACACATCAAATGCTTACATTGCTAAATAATATCATGCACATGTGCCTACATACACTGGTCATATAGGCGCAACATTACACAGACAGGCAGATAAAAAGATATGCACAGCTGACTCCATGGATGGCTAAGAAAAAACAGGTTTCAAGAGCTATGCATAGGGAAGAAATGTGCAAACATATTATAGAGTTTATGAGATAAGGGAAGAGGGGAAGTTGGCAGAGACTTGGCTAAAAAGATGGACAGGAAAAGTTCAGTATGAAAGAATTATTTTTGTATTGTAAATCTTAAGATTCATCGCTGTAAAAATGTAACATGCAAACTAGACAATTTCAACTAGTCCTTTGCTTTCAACTTTGAGGAATAAATAAACAAATGACACTGTATCATGCAATGCACGCATTCATCCTTTCTTTATAAGTTTATTTTTCTACAAATGACAAAATATTCAACAGCAAAAAATTGTTTAAAATTCAAGATGGTTCAAGGCAAGTTCTGTTTTAAACCCAAGACAACATTTTTATTTATAATTATTGTACGACTAAAAAACCTTGACATCATAATAATTAGGGCAAGCCACCCATGGCAGAAATGCACTCTGCATAGGTGCATGATGTCATTTTTGGGGACTATTTGCCACTCACCTCAGGTAGATGTGCAAAATGCGGAAAATGAAATGTTTTTGCGAGTAGCATGGATGCAAGTCAAATAATAATAAAAATAATAAGTGGATTTATTTGGCACCTAACCTCTAATTTAATAAAGCTCTACGCACACGACTAATGTGTGTGCGGACTCTGGAAAAGGCGCATCGCATCATGTTTCAGCTTTTTCTCTCTCTCTCACACAAACACGTACACAGAGAGCCGATGCATATAACACAAAACAGAACACAATCAGATCCTAGGGAAACGACAACATAACAGGGATCAATTTAAGTATTTTTAAACACCGTGATGGACATTGAAAGGAAGAGCATTTCAGACGCAAGGAGCTTGGTAGCAGAAAGGACACTGGCCCAATGGTTTTGTTCTGACAGAAGGAATTCTGAAGATATTTTAATCTTTGACTGAACAAAAGTGGCTGGACAGTCAGTGTATACAGATAGAAGAGATCAGACATGTACATAGGAGCATTGTAATGTAAAACAGTAGGTACATTTGTAATTTTAAGTATCTCATTAAGAAGCTATACTTTACTGATAAGGAAAGCATCCAGTCCTACAGATCATGCTATCAAAACTTTTGCAAAAAATATTGAAACTATCAATCATGTAACAAGATCAAACTATTGTTATTATTGTTCATTTATTCATTTTAATATTAGGTCAAGATTTTCACCCATGCCAAAATGAATGAAAGTTGGACAAAAAAGATGTATTGTATATAGTACTGTATTGTATTGTAAGCAAGAGAAAGGCTTTTTTGATTATGTACAGCTTAACGCAATACAAAAGCAAAATATTAATGCACAATGTTATGTACAAATACTTTATTGTAGACCTAATAGTGACACTATGAGATACATATTATCACAGTATTCAAGTTTGTACCCCACAAATGTACAATTGCCAGCAACTGCAACATATTATATGAAGTTCAAAATATAAAAGATTAAATACTGCTGAAACTAAAAGCAACCCCAGAGAGAAAATAAAATAATTAATCACAAATGCAAGCCCACTCACAAAGAGATTCCAAAGTATGGACGTTTGCCATTCTGCTCATAATAAAAATAAGAAACAACATGAAATGAGGTTTGCATTACCAGGCATTAACCCTTAAACAGACCTATAAGTACTGCTTTGCAAGAGGGGAAGATTTGCAAAACTAACAATCTCAAGGCATAATAAACATAAAGCCTCTAAAATTAAGCAACACCGCCATAAAACTGATGCCCTCACAAATGTAAAGACATAAAACCCAGACAATTCCATAAACAACTCTCCACTCTGACACGCCAAATGATTGGTTCACATTCATTGGACAAATAATCATACTCTCAATAGCACATGCTTCTATACATAACGATGGCAAGCTTCGCTCTGTGAAAGAATCCAACCTGTAGAGCAAAGAAGGATGTACCCACAATACCACATGCATGCCTTACTATTTACAGATATGGCAGTTTATAAGCATCAGGGTAGCATGGAAAACCCTCAACTCACATCTAACTTCAAACATTACAATTGACGGCTCATATAATCGACATCACAAAGGCACAAAAGTCTCTCTTGTCTGCACTTCATTCCTTCTATGAAGTCATACTCGCACACAACCTCTTCATTTCTTCTATAAAGTCATACACACACACCTCTCCATTCCTTCTATAAAGTCATACACGCACACAACCTCTCCATTCCTTCTATAAAGTCATACACGCACACAACCTCTCCATTCCTTCTATAAAGTCATACACACACACAACCTTTATATTCCTTCTATAAAGTCATACACGCACACAACCTCTCTATTCCTTCTATAAAGTCATACTCGCACACAACCTCTCTATAAAGTCATAGACGCACACAACCTCTTCATTCCTTCTATAAAGTCATACGTGCACACAACCTCATCTCTATTCCTTCTATAAATTCATACATGCACACAACCTCTTCATTCCTTCTATAAAGTCATACACCTGCACACCTCTCCATTCCTTCTATAAAATCATACACGCACACAACCTCTTCATTGCTTCTATAAAGTCATACACGCACACAACCTCTTCATTCCTTCTATAAAGTCATACATGCACACAACCTCTCTATAAAGTCATACACGCACACAACCTCTCTATAAAGTCATACATGCTCACAACCTCTCTATAAATTCATACACGCACACAACCTCTCTATAAAGTCATACATGCACACAGCCTCTCTATAAAGTCATACACGCACACAACCTCATTCCTTCTATAAAGTCATACACGCACACAACCTCTATATTCCTTCTATAAAGTCATACCCACACACAACCACTCCATTCCTTCTATAAAGTCATAAACGCACACAACCTCTCCATTCCTTCTATAAAGTCAAACACTCACACAATCTCTCTATCTCCACATATACTACACAATAAAGAGCATTACTGTTCATAAAGATTCAGTAGCGAAGTTCAACTTTGCATTGACAATGCTAAACAATGGACACTCATTAACAAAATCAAATATTCATAATACAGGTTTAATGATTTAGTATGTAAAACCAGGCACATTCTTTAGTAAATTTTAGTTTATAAAAAAACAATGCAAAAAACCACTACCATAGACTCACTTTCTCTGAGAAAAAAGAAAAGAATACCCACTAATATAAATAAAACAGCCTTTTGCAACTAACCCTTGCAACATGGCCATCCAACCCAAGCGACTCGTACACCTCATTTGTATTTCTCTCATAACATGAAGATCTTTTTCTTGCGTGATAGAAAACAAAGATCTGTTTGACTTTTTCATATATGATGGAGATCTTTAGTTGTTTTTTTTTCAAGAGACACACACACCTCGTCTCAGACAATTTGCTTTCCTGTGCCGAAGAGCGTAAAGACAATCCAACCAAACATGCACACAAAGGCCGTCTGGTTGAAAACAGCATTCCAGCTTTTGGTCGTCTCCAATATATGGCCAGCAATATAGACTCCAACAAACCCTGAAGAAATACAATGTAAGATTTAGGGTCCTTTATAAACTTTTAATAGGAAATAGGCATAACCACAAAGGGTTCTTCATCGTCATCATCATCCTCATCATCGTGTCATTCTGTGTTGTAAAATAATCAATAATGACAAACTGACCTACTCAAAACATGGATGTATGCAATATATTTCAAAAACATGTGTAAATTGCTCTGTTAATTAACTGAAATAAAACAAGACAAAACAGCTACTTACCAGGGATAGCACCAGCCATGTTCATAATGCCTGTAAAAAGAAAGAGGACAAAAATAACAAGCAGTCAACATAACATTATTTTATGCTTTGAAAGTCTTCTCTTCTCGTTTCTTCAAGTGTTTAACAGAGTATCCACAGTATCCTGAAGAAGCAGATAAAAAAAAAGAAAGAAAGAAGAAGAAGAAATATATGTACATTTTCACATACGAACAAGAATGAGTCAGTGGATATGGTGGTTGTGTTAGGTCTAATGAATCTGATTAGCAATCTTTGCTCTACTGTCCAGTAAAATAATTCTACCTCACTTTCAGCGTACACAATGCTGTAGATCGTTTCATACTTTGCTTTGGTCAACTAAATAATACATCTATAAATGTGCTGAAACCCCAAATCAGCAAATTGGTTTATACATGAGTCCCAAACCCCTGGATCGGATCAATGAACTAGTTTTTGAGAAATCACTACAACAAACAGACGAACCCACAAACAGAATAGGGGGAAGCTTAGAAACCACAATGGTCAATATTAAAACATAGTTACTATTCAATTTATTAACTGTGTTCTGTTTTCTTGCATCCATTTAAAACTTGAATGTTTGTTTTATTGCTTTTTGTTTTTGGGTGGGGGTGGGAGGAATTATTTAATATTCAGCCTGTTTGTTGACCACTTTCAGTGGGGTGTTCTTGCATTCCTATCAACCAAACCAGGACATCTGCATAGATGAAAGCATGATTGGCTTCAAAGGTAAAACACCACATCTACGCCAGTGTATGCCCAAGAAAACCATGCTAGATTCGGTGTGTTGCAGAAAGTGAAACTGGCTACATGTCCTTCTTCGAAGTCTTCGAAGATGGACATCATCCTGAGGAAGTTGCACTACCGCAGGAGGCCATGTACTCTCTGGTCATGTGCCTCATGACAACATGCAACTTTCAGCACAGAGTATGCCATCTTTGTCTTGACAATTACTTTACATCTCCAGCTCTCTTCAGGGATCTTTATGCCATGCAGACAACAGAAACTGGGGCTGTTAGAAGCAACAGAAGAGGACTGCCACGAGCCTGCTTGAACAAGCGGTTGCAAAACCGGCATGCGGAGGAAGGGTAAGCCGATCTGCGTCGTCTACAAAGATGGGGCCAGCAAACCAGTCTTTAAACACATACTGACACTACAAGATACACATATATTCAAAACATTAACTAATAACTGTATCGTTCACTAACAATAATGTCCATAGTTGCTACAGGAGGCAATGCTCAGGTCATGAACAGGAGAGGGCAGCTTGTAGACAAGCCCTACATAGTCGGCAAGTACAATCAGGCAATGGGTGGAGTAGACTTAAGTGATGCGAGGCTGAACACTGACCTGTCTGAGTTCAGAACAATGAAATAGACAACAAAGATGGTGTTAGCCCTCATTGGGAGAGCCATTCTCCACTGTTAAATTCTGTATCAAAGAAACACCACTGGTGTGCCAAAGATGATCCGCTACAAATTCATGGTGACAGATGTGGAAGGCCTCGTGGCAATTTTCCTGTGATTCAAGCTGTCAGGGCAAATCCTCATCTTGCTGGTCCAGCCCACGCTTTGCAGGTCCAAGAAGTTGTGCTAGATGAAGGCTATGAACTTTAGTAACTGGCAGTGGGCAGAAAAAGAAACTGTGCAGCCTGTCATGATGGTTGGGTGAGATCATGCTACCGGTATCCTGTCTGCAATGTGGGACTGTGCCTGAAGTGCTTTGCAAACTTCCACAAAAGGCCAAGGGTCTGAACATGCTGTTGTGTTTTCATGTGTTTGAGACACATACCTGTGCTTTTATGACTTTAGGGGATATTCAAAAGCCCTTCGTCAGTTTTTGGATATAAAATCAATAAACATGAACCTTTTTATCAATGTTGAATGCAAAATCCACCTACAAATTCAGTGGAATAAACATGTGACCAGATTTGAGGTAAACAGGGGGGGGGGGGGGGAGGGGGGAAGGGGGGGGGTCACAATGTTCAGACTCTCATGATTCTAATTATGTACAATTTTCTAGATCTTAGAGCTAAAATAAGTACAGAAAAAAATAATAAAAATATATGTAGTATACAGTGTTTAGATCTCGATCCTAAGTCCGTTTCCAGTGAGCACATTATTTTTTATGCAGGGTCAAGAGGGTTAATACCTACCAAAGACGGAACCTGCATGCCGAGGGGCAATGTCTTGAGGGTTGACTAGAATACCGCTATTGTGAAAGCCGCAGCAGGCCACAGCTAAAGCCATGCAAGTCAATGCAGAATAGTAGGTGTTGGTGTATGTCAGAAGCACCAAGAATAATGACGTCCCACACAGAGCTATTGTCTGCAACCGATGCACGTAAGAAACATTTTATAGTCATGGTTGAAAAGCAAACAAACAACTACATAATATTTACACACAGAAACTACCCAGTTGGATTCCAGACCCATCAAAGAAGGGCACTGGTAACAATGATTTTCAGCAGAGATGTGTACACATTCCACATAAACATTCTACATGACATTATATTTTGGATGTTATGTAGTTTATTTCATCATTGTAAATATTTTGTAGTATTTGTTGATAGTGTAGTTATTTGTAAATAGTCTCATTTTATTTGTTGATAGTTTGGTTATTTGTAAATAGTCTCAAGTTCTTGTCTTTGCCTCATGTACCCATCTGTCCCCAAACGCTTTGAGCTTGAATAGAGGAAAAGCTCTATACAAAATGACAGATTATTATTATTATTATTATTATTATTATTATTATTATTATTATTATTATTATTATTATTATTATTCTTATTATTATTATTATTATTATGATTATCATTGAAACCAAAATGATCAAAGAGCCACTCTTCAAGAAAATAATGAGCAAGTACTCAAGTAAAGTGACATCTAGACCTCATTTATACATCAACTTGATCAACGGAAGTTTCTTCAAATCTAATTATAATTATATATAAATTACATTACATATTTCCATTGCCCTGCATTGCTGTCCCACATTACATATGCATATAGAAGCAAAATCCATTGTAAAAGAGAACAAACAGTCTCGCACATAAGATTAAATCATTCTGCATTATGTGAGTACATCATACTGATACTGTTTTGTTAATACAAGAAAGAAAAACTTTCTTTTTTTACCTCCATTATTTTTCTGGTGTATGTGACACTAAAACCTGTAATGAAAAAGCAGAAAAATAAAAATAAAAAAAAAAAAAATACCAACCACAAATCAAATGAATACAAATATTCCGCTTGCCGTTACTTTTCAATTAAAAAACCACAAGAAAGCACACACTTAAGTGTACACAAAATAATAATAATAATAATAATAATAATAAAAATAAAAATACTGGATGCTAAACACGCTTTATTCCTAACTCAAACTCAAAGCACAGCGATCTGTAACCAACATACACGTTACACAACAAACACACATTCATCACTCAAACATGTGGTGTAAGGCAAGTCGCTGTTACAAGAGGGAAAGGAAATAAAAAAAATTTATTTGTGAAATATTAGATTGACTGCATCTGCATCCAATACCACTATTGAAGGGAGAGAGGAAACCGGAGTGCCTGGAGAAAACCCTCAGTGACCTCAATAATCTCGTACCTAAGTCACATAAGTTCGTCCCTTACGGGAATCGAACTCGGTGACCTTCAGCGTAGGAAACCAGTGACTAACCCACCGTGCCATGAGTCTACCCCTCATACACAAACACACACACATTTATATGCAACAATCCACTGCCACTCCACACTCCCCGGCTCCAAATGCGTTATTTAAATGAATAAAAATATTCTTCCCCCTACCCTTTTCTAATCAACATCACACCGATCCAACAAACAAGTTTTAAGATCACAAATATCACAGTTTTGCACAGGGGCAAAATAGTACACAATTGTATGTACACATACTTTACTGGACATAATGATACAACAATATACATATAATAATAATAATAATAATAATAATAATAATAATAATAACTTGCATTTATACAGCGCATTTTTCATTAGAATAACAACTCAATGCGCTTAACACATAATTGGTACGCATCATCACAACATTCACCCTACATCATGTCCAGCATCATTTATAAAGTATTATTAATGTTCTTACTATTTACACAGAAAATGCCTTGCGGAACAAATGCATTTTTAAGCAGCTATTGAAGGAAACAAGGTCTGTACAATGTCTTAAACCGGCAGGCAGCTCATTCAAAACCTTGGGTGCTTGAAAACTAAAAGACCGCTCGCCAATTGTTTTAAGCCGACGTTTGGAAATCTTTTTTTATTTCCATACTTACTTTTACTACCTATTGTTTTAGCACTCATCCTTTTTGATATTATGCGAAGAATCCAGTGATAGATTGATTTGCTGCCACAATCTTCTTTTTCTTCTCCAAAACCTTGTAATTCTTGATATGCTGTGGGACTTCCGCGTTCCGCCTGATGTCATTCATATCACCGGCAGAAATGCCAAACTGGTTGGCACAAATCATACTTTCGAGTCAATGCTGCCGCGAATAACGAAAGGACACTTTTCTGAATACTAGACAAGATATGACTGCCCCTGGCGTGGTTTCTTTAAAGATTCAGATTCACAATCACTTTGCTTAGCCATTCGTTTGGACGCCATGTTTTGAATTCTGTCTCACGAGCACCGATCTTCACTGCGACTGCGCAAAAACTGGTTCGGCAAACTTTGGTGCCTCTACCGGAAACTTCGATGCCACGTGTCTTTACTGCGACTGCGCATTGTGGCACAGGCCAACGAGTTCGAGTTTTTTTCTCAATGTTGTTTTTATGTATTTCCGGACCGTGAAACAAGTATCGGTATTTTCCATAGCGCTTGCCGAGTTTTTCAAATTTCCGGAAAAAATATGAAAATTCCGTATGGGTAGGCATGTTTGTATTAGATCCTGTATCGGCTAGCGCCTAAATCAGCTCTTGAGATGGAAAAGCGCAAATATAAGATAAATTAAATTTAAAAAAATAAAAATAAAAGATACCAATACCTTTTCTGATCATTTGGTCTGCTATCCATCCACTGCCCACAGAGCTCGGTATAGTGACTACCCATGGCACAACATTGAACACCCAGCCCTAAAAAAAAAATTAAAAAATAAGATTTTGATAAAAGCGTCAGCCAGATATTTAGCAAAGAAAAACACAAAATAATACACTAATAAATTTTGAGCACAGGTCGTGATAGTATTCCTGTATGCCTGTACTATTCAATTTGCACACATTTTCATTCACCGAAGTATGATTTTTGCCAAAAGTGAGATCCCGGTATCAACACTTCACTAACACCAAAAAAAAAAAAAATCAAGGAATTATTGAAAGTATGTAATTAAACGATTCTGACATTTCCCTACTAATTGCCATCACCCTTTCAAAAGTTTTCTTCATTTACAAAACTGAGGTTTTACCTTAGCATCTGGGAAGTTTTCATGGAAATATGTTGGCAACCAGGATAGCAGGATGTAAAAGGCATTGTTCTCACAGAAATGGCCCACCAGTAAAGACCTGAAAATAAAATCCAACATTCAAAGATAGAATTACAAACACATACACACAATTCTGTGCACAAATAAATATATGAACTACAAAAAAAAAAAAAAAAGATTCAAAAGAGATTGAATAATGGTCTGAAGCATCCACCTGCTTCTCAAATTTTGATTTATTTATGTCTCCTGTAATGGATCAAGTTCAACTTTAAAGTCTAGTTTTAAAAGATGGGATAATTCACAATGTGTGCATGCTTTTAAGTAGTAATAATGCAGCTGAACATAGTTTTTCACTACTTCATCAAATTTTTCCATTTTCATTACACTTTTGACGGGTTCAGTTACACCTACAAATTACCTTTAGTATATTTTAAGTCAAAGTTGAAGAAATTCCATAAACATTTTATAAATTACTCTGATAATTGCAAAAATGTATCCCCTTCTTCTACTGTCTACCCCCTTGTGTATACTTTGACCCACTGTTAACTCTAAAGTTTTTATCAAAGAGGAAGCAGAAGAAGGAGAAGAAGGTTTTCAAGAAGAAAAATATTAAGAACTTAAAAAAAAACTTAAAGAAGAAGAAGTTCAATAAGAACTTCAAGATGAAGAAGAAGCACTTCAAGAAAATGCCAACACTTTCTAACCAGCTTTAGGCCAAAACTGTTATCACAACTAAAGCTGCAATTGATTGATTGATTTATTGTTGCTTTAGGTCCAGTGGACTCCTCCGAGCCAAATCAGGACCGGACAACCCCCGATCCGCATAAAAGATCTGCTGAAACAACCCTAGTGGGAAAATTGAACGCCCTCCACCGGCCAGTCACTTTACAATAAAGACATCCCACGCGGGGGACGGCTGAGGGTTTACTTCAACTACGCGAACCCCCGGTTACAAAAACAAAATAGAATACAACCATCATTACAAATCATCAACGAAACATATACATATAAAATGCCTATATTGCTAAATACTAACATCATAGGAAGCCCTAGTGACCACCCAGCAGAAAGCGTCCAACACTCCCAAGCTGATCCAACAGACCTCATACACAAACAAGGAGTCTTGTCCAGGAAGAGTTTTCAAGAAAAAAAGGTAGGTCATTGATCTAGCGAAGAAGAAGATAGTATAGCAGAGTGATAGGACAGAGCAGGAATGGGAAAGAGTATATGAGGAAGATAGCAACAGTGGGAATTTAAAGCACTAAATTTCCATAAAGTGGGGATACTATTTATACTGAAACCCCCGGCACTCCAACGGGGGTACTGTTGCCGCAGTGAATCTGTCATGCCTACAAAGTCAAGACAGGTTTTCAGCTGGGGCTTTCACTGTTCCCTTTATAGGTTAGAACAATCTACAGTGGCAAGATTGCTCATGTAAAGCTGCAAAGGCATGGTTGAAATGTGGCTCTGTGAAAAAACAAAACAACAAACAACCTCAAAACAATCCCATAAATTGGGGGAGCCGACTTCATTTTATCTCCAACAAACTGTTTTCACTCACTACCATTGAAACTCTGAGTAATGAACCAATAAGAAGGAAAATTACCAGAATGCAGGCTTGGTGAAGAGAGTAATCCATGGGACTGATGCATGTTCTTTGGCTTCAGGCACAACTGGGCTGCCACCTGGGCCCAAGTTGATGTAGCGCTGACGATGATGGTTGATAATGAAATAGCGCATACATAGCACCCATAAGAATCCCAACATGCCTGCCCACAATAGAAACCATTTCAGTGGCTATGCAACGCTAATTATTATGCGCATATGCGCCTACATGGTGCATGTAACAATGAAATTGTATATTGAAAAGAAAGGAACAGGCAAACAAAATGATGAAAAAAAAAAAAAAAGGTTATTGAAGCATGGACTAAATAATGGTATATATAAATGAAAATAATTAGACTGATAATCAGTTCCCTAGTATTTAAATGTCACACATTTTTGCTCACTTTGAATCAAAGTGTACAGTATATTATATATGACCATAAAAATCCATAGGCAGTGTTACACGTGGTTATTTATCAATGGCCGATTCAGCCCCGATGCTTGAATTTTGATAAGTGTAACTCGAATTTGTTTATCCACGCAGCCTGTTCACTCAGCAACAAGGCAGGAGTCGTCGTATAACGTTTTCCAACTTTATATTCAGCAAACATCAATAACTGTATACAAAAATGCTTTCCGAAAATCACTTCAAAGATCATCATCAAAAATCATCACAAATCTCAAATCACTCTCTCCTACAAACAGACAGCGCGCTACTTATATGTGTTGCAGCATGAGAAAACCAGGCTAAAGTGTCAAAATATGAAAAATTACTTATTTATTTATTAACAAAGTACTAAAAATAATCTTCAAAATGCAAAAAACAGAATTGTTTTATCTTTATTGGTTGATGTTTTATGGGTTTTTTAAATATTTTATTTTCTCGGGGGCTAATTTCCAGAAATTGCCTTCAAAGTTTTGAATTGTAAAATGATCATTACTTCACAACCAGAATTTTCCCATGCATGTATTTGGTATCAAAACAATCAGGAAGATGGCAGCAATATGGCAGTGAGTTGAGATTAGATGAAAAAATTCACATTATACACCATTCACACAATACTGAATATAAACAAATTAAAACAGTACGCACAATTTTATTCTGTACCCATCCATAATGCATAGTGTTTTTAAAGATATTAGAAATAAAACAAGTGTTTAGCAAGTCTATAATAACTCAAACACATAATAATATATCAAGAACATGGCCTGAATCAATCATTTTTCTAAAATAAACCCTATCATAATGCCCCCTCCCTCCCCCCCCCCCCCCCCCCCCCTCTTAAATCCCTCGTCCGTCAAGTAATCTTTTGTTTAATTGCAAGCAGCTACATCAGCTCAGTTCAAATAGTCAAACAAAGATTACAAACCTAAAACAAAAGTTTCATTAGGTAGTTTTCAGTCCTAATAATCAAGCTTTAATAATTCCCCGATTCTCCACTCCCTTCCGCACGTCGAATAAATCTGTCGCGTCACAGGTGTAAATCAAAATAACATGTCATTTTGCTCTATAAAGTTTAAATAAACACAAATATCAAAGCAAATACTAATTACTAGTAATTTGGTAAATAGTCCTCATGTTTATTTCCTAAAACAGACAAACCAACAATAATAAATACTGAGAACATAGTCAACTTGTCATGCTAGTAATATTGAATGCAGGCCAGACTACTTACCTTTTCAACCACCCCACCCCACCTCCACCCAACGAAATATACTACTGAAATATTTTCCACACTCCTACTGTAATTCTTTCACTGACATCGCCTTTTCAACCTTTACCTAAATCTATGCAAGTAGAATGACGGATTATTAAAGCTACGCCAATAGCGAAGAGGCCTACGAAACATGAATCATTGAATGAAAACAAACAGTATCGTTTAATAACGGGATCAAGCTTCTGCTCGTCAGAATCATAATCCTCATCACAGTTCCCACTGGCACCATCATAAAAATAGTCTGAAAGCAGGTCTTGGAGCTCTTCAGAAGCAAAACCGGGTCGATTCAAGGCCCTAGCTACTCTAGCAGACGACACATCTACTAACGCTGGAGACGAAGCCATCACTTCCGGTTTCCAACAAGAATCGGTCACTTACTTTGACAAATTGTTTCTAACAAATGCAACATAAATATTGCAAGAAAACACTTGAAATAGATGTATGATGCGTTTATCTACATTAAAAAAATTCACTTTGAACTAAAAATCGTCGAAAATCTATAGGAAACACTTAAGTTTTTCACGACCCGGCTAGAGACACATTCGAACACAACTTGTGTCACAAGCAAGCTTCGGAACAAGGAATTTCATGAAAAATTCATACGCCACACACTTTTATGTACCAAAACGTAGTACCAATAGGGACTTTTCACTCTCCAGACGTTATATATCAATCCACATTGGGGATTTCCCTTCATAGTCGGACAAGAAAAGTTGGGGTATCGGAGGTCAATTAGTGCCATTGTTTTAGCAAGGTGTGATCAACACCCTTATCAAAATAAACAAAATAAACAATGTTTTAGTAATTTTTGAACAAAATCCGTTTGGGATATTAAAGAAAAGTCTTAAATAAAGACAAAGAGGCAACAATCTTAAAATTGATGGGGTAGCCTATTTTTAGTGTTTTACGGCTGTAGCCGGGTTTTGTCATGCGGCAACACATATAGTCTCTCTGCAATCAAGAAAAAGTTGTAACATTCTAACATGACGCAATAACCCCCGATCAAAATAAAACTCGTCACCGGAACTATGCACTGTCTTACGTCACATAAGTGTTTACGAAATCAGGTGATTCAACACATTTTTACTTGTAAGATCAGGAAGCTTCGATCAATAATAAACAAGTAATTCCAGAAAATTCTCGACCGACAAAAATTATAAACATTATACAAAGCTTCTTCTAGCAACAGCGCAAAATCAAATCCAAGGTAAATACACTCTTTTACTGCATGCTTTGCAAAACAAATGATCGGATCCATCGTGCGCGTCTCAAACGTAACAGGCAGCAAAGGTTGAAAACATTTATTTATCATTCTTACATAGCTCTTTTCCAACTTCAGAGCTGCTCAAGGCACTGGCTAAAACAGGATCTAACTCAAGCCGCCCAAGGTATTCACTTGCGCCCTCTTGAGCATGGGGAACATGTAGAATAAAATCTAGAAAGATCAACTCCTCCTGCCTTACCAATGACATAGAACGGCATAGGCCAGCCGAAGTAATCCGTCAACAGCGAACCAAAACTTCCAGTCAGTAACGTTCTGTGAACAAAATAAATGACATACCTCCAATATCAAATTCTAAATAAATAACTCAAAGAAAAATAAACATTTACAAAACGGAGCGGAGCTATATTGATCTGCACTTTTTTAAAGAAAAGAGAAACCACACAAACATTATTTTTTTAAAAACAAGACCAAGCCTCTGCTTTGAACCCACGTGACTGATAATGGAAGTGAGAGTCCTTTATTTCCATTACATTCAAGCCTTCATAAATGCAAAACCAAAGAAGAAACTTAAGGCAAAAATCAAACTACATTATAATGACCACTGGTGCACAAAGCAGCATTCCATGCAGCATTCTATGATATTGACTGACTGAGACTGAGACTTTATTCATCTATGAAATTATACTGAATTAAACTGAATGAATCCTTTTATACTATATATTAATTTTAATTAATTAATTAATTAATTAATTAATGGAAAGGAATTATACTGAATAAACATGAATCCTTTTAAAATCTGATAGCAATCTTGTTGCATTTCATTTGATGTCTTCTAAATTCATATGAAAAATGTCATTCCTAACTGACGTATCAAATGTTACTAACACAGTATTATATAATTTGGAAAATCTTCTCTATAATAAAACGAACAGCAAACAGGAATAAACACAAGCATGCAATGTTTATTCAATTTGCAAATTTTGTGCACTGTACTAATGTATTCTTAAAAAAATGTCACTCACAAGAAAAAAAAAGATCCTAGAAACAAACTAAAATTAAGCTTTAATTAAAAATACTATGGAAGCAACTTTGAGTAGATCACAGTCCAAACAAAATTATTAGATGTTATAACCAAATTTTCATATAAGTTCAAGGTTACATACTAGAAAGTGTAAAATCCTCCAAGACAAATAGTCTGACCACCACAAACTCAGCAATAAGTTTCAGGAATGTTACATATTTGAACCCCTATAATGCCTTGTGCTTGTACTTATGTGCTCATTTTGGTAACGTGAAATATCAACATCTCACATGTGGCAATTTCGAGAAGATATTTCTTGAAAATATCAATGGAGTCAATCCCACCAACACTTTTAACCTGTTGTAAAAATGGCAAAACATAGTGTCCTTTCTCTTGGTTCGTTGGGTCTTTTGTTATGCAGGAAAGTTTTTTCTTTTAAATGTGTGCCCATTGTGCCACAATGGGGTTAAACTTCTAAACCTCTTTGAGTTCAGTTTTTGCTATGAAATACTTGACTCTACTAAAGATTTTTTATTCTAAATCTTGTTGTGTACAAGATGTTCTTGTTTTATCCTGAAACAAGATTTACAGTTTTGAACAGTATTTCTATTTTCTTCAATTGTGTTTTTATATATGCCAAATACACATCAAATGTTTTATATGAAATCTATCCACACCAATAAACAATGGGGATTAAGGGGAAGAAAACGACCGTGCACACAATGGGAGAAATAGAAAACAACACTTTGCTCTGGCACTCGCAATTCAGCATTACCAAAACAGGCATTTACTATGGCACACAGGAGGCTAAAGGATCAGGCAACAGATATTGTAGATAGACACTAAGCAATGCTTTCAATCCCACTGCATGAATGGGAGAGAAGCCAACAGAAAATAATATTTTGAATGCTAATATAAATAATTTGATCAATGGAAATGGAAAATACTTATTCAACAAAATGGAGTGTACATTTCACAATCAATTCATATAACAACAACAACAACAATAATAATAACAATAATAATAATAATAATAATAATAATAATAATAATTGAGGATGTGTACCTTAAAAAAAAAGCCGTAGCATATCAAAGCTTTCTTTAACAATGCCCCAAATATTGCATGAAATACCTCTAATCTATCTACAGTGAAGTTCAGATGATTGCAAGCAGTGGGAAAACTTAATCTGAGATCGACTTGAATAGATGTAGATCTGATCTTTGGACTTAACTGACCCAAGGTCACGACCATAGCAGTGGCAGAATGTAAGGCCTTTTTGAATTTAGGTGGACTTGGAAAAAAACACACCTGACTTTCACTGTTTGAGTGTATCATGCAACAACTTCAAAAGCTATTAAGCTTCTAAACTAAATGGGTAATTGTCTAAACGTCTATAGGTATAGCACATCCCATATAAAAACCGTTAATGCTAACATGCTTCATGCATATTCTTCTTCTCCTTCTTCTGTTCTTATCATAACTTTTTTTTTAAATGCAGCCTTTATCCAGAAATGACGTCAATTAAAAAAAAAAAAAAACATGTAATAATTCCTATTATACTACAACAACAAAACATTCTGTGCTAGTTCTCCCTAGGTTTCCCATGGCCATGCAAAACAATGGTAGACTGTTCTTACCCGCAATGTGTGCCAGTGGCTACAATACTATAAGTCAGAGATCGATCCTCTTCTCGCACCTTGCGTGATATAATACTGGTCGTACCAGGGTAGTGAAAACCTGAGGACAACCAACACGTATTTTAAGCTCTCAGTTACATAGTACTTTACATTCATGCAACATTATTTTCTGGAATTTTAACACTGAAAGCAGCTCTTAGGTCAGCAGGTTTTAGTCATCTGGAAAATCTTTCTTTGCCTCAAACATTGTGCATAAAATCAAAAAGATGAGCAAATTAAAAGTTAATGATAGTTAACGTGTGAAGGCAACACTTAAAATAAAATAAATCTGAAAATATAATAATGGATTTCCCAAGCCAAGAGCCAATTCCAACAGAAAAAGGAGCCAAGATTAAAGATAAAGTACAACTTCCAGTGTAAGGAAAAGGATTTGTGGCTAATGGTTATATAAATATTTTTACAAGTTTGATTGTACAGCAATTCTTTTCTAACAGTTTTAGGATTCTGAGTGCTTAAGCAGTGTCATGTAATTATTAATACTAATTATCAAGTGCAAAAAAAACAAAATTTAAAGTGTTCACAACAAATCTGTTACTCAAATGAGAATGTCATTTGGAGTATTTTATTTCATATGTTCAGAATTCCTAGCCACAAGTCCTTTGCCAGATGAGCGTATTTTAGCATTGTTAGCGCACTTGTGATAAAAGAATACAACTAATCTAAATTCATTTCTCACTGTCTCAATCTTGCTAAAGCTCTACCCAAATTGCAAGGCAAGTTTTACAAATCAATTGAATACCAAAGCACCAGATACTTGCCATACCAGCTGTGAAGGAGTTTAGCACGTTGCTTATTCCGTAAAAAGTGTACCTTACTTTTAATTTAGCACACAGCAGCAAACAAAACTTAAAATGATCAATCCCTCATTTACCTACCTGTTGCTCAGACATACACACAAACCCCCTCGCCACTTACCCCATGTACTGGCCTGCCACAATTATGCCTGTGTATGACGTACGCTCGTTTTGAGGGATAAACTGAGACAGTGTGCTAAGGATAGCAGGCATGACCGCCCCTGTCCACAATCCATCCAATCAATCAACATCACAAGCCAACATAAACACGGCACAACACATCACGCCCATCGCTACCACCTGCTCATTAATGTTGGAGAGGGCCAAATCAACATAAATACCCAAATGACCAAGTCAGTGCTGTTAGTGTAACCCTAATAAAGCAGTTTGATCCCAGACAACAAATTAGACGACGACAGTGTAGATGTGCACTGTATCATTGCAACAGAATCTCAACATTATTTGTTACAATTCCACAAACAAACAACTAAAATAAACAAATACATCAATGAAATTAAATAAACAAAATAAATAAATCTACAGATTTTAATAAATGTTAAAGATCGTGCTGTAAAGATAGTGCTGCTCAGCAAAGCTTTAACCACAGCTTTCCAGAGTGTAGGGTAGAGGTGATAGTGAGTTCCCTTTTCTCAGGACCAGCTTTGTGAGGCTAGAGCTTTTCTCCTCTCCCTCGATGCTTTAACTTTCCCCACATCAAAATAACTTTTGTGTGCTTTTAAAAAAAGCAACTTTCTGTCATGCTGTTGTCCAGTCTAAAGTTAGTAGTAATTGGATTTGAAGATGCTTACCCTCAAAATTGAAGTGTGAACCCAAAGTCTAAACATTCCTATGAATGAGTTACAGCAGGGTTTTTTCAGTCAGAATGATAATCTATGAAGCTGACAAATGAAAATCACAAAATCACAATTACCTTGGCAGATTCCCAGAAAGACTCGAGACAGGACGACAATGTAGAGAGACGTGTGCTTGTCCAGAGAGAGGAGCGCCAGCTGTGGGGTCCAGAACGTGATCATGGACCATAGACAGGCTGTGATGGGCAAAACCACATCACCCCCAACTCTGTCACTCAGGTACCCACCAAGAAACTGGGTCATAGTGTAGCCCCAGAAAAACGCAGACAAAACTGTGCCCTGAAAGTTAAAGTTAAACATACATTATGAAAACGTACTATCATGATGTAATGCCGACATCTTCAACATCTAAATAATGTAAATAAATAATTGTTACTTTGTTAGATGGTAAAACACATAAATATGTTTGAAAAAAAACAACAACTCTTACAGATTCTGTTTTGTCCCAATTCATCTCTTCTGCTACCGTCACAACACACATTGGCATGATTGTACGAGAAGCATAAAGCATGCCTGTCCCGCAGAAGAGGCCCAGAGTCCATTGGCGCTTTTCAGATCTGTACAAAAATACAAATAAATAATATGAATTAACAATGTTGAAAACACCCCCCTTCAAAAAGTGTCATACATAGTGTTTTAAGTCAGGCGACATCACACATTTTAAACCTGCAATTCAACAGATCAAATATTGCTGCAAAACATCTGCTGAGTGAGAATTTCACAGCACACCACAGGCCCAGAGTACTTACTTGTAGACTCCACTACAATACTCATACTGTATTCCCAAGTGTTACACTTCACATTTCCATTTCAGCCCCCGCCCCTGAATTAATGACTTCCCTACCTTTTGTGTCCACTTTAAGCTAAAACGGAGTGTGCGGACTAATCACAAACACTCACAGTCACAGCAACACATTTTTATCACTTAAAACAATGTCAGCTCCAAATTCACTGTGACATTATTCCAAAACGCAGCCACCAATGCAGTTCTATGGGAGGCGAGATATAGCAAACGCGCGCGCAATTGCGCTCGCATTTGCGCTTGCAAATGCGCAAATTTGCGCGCGCGGTTGCTACGCCCGTTGCTATGAGGGTTTTGCTGAAAACTGTCAACGGAAAGGAACTGAAAATGAACACATGTTTTTTTGTAGATCTCCAACCTAGATATTTTGTATTTATCCGCATTAGTTTGATGTTAAATATTTACGTAGAATACAATTTAAATAACTGTCTCAATATGTTTAAAGATAGCTTTTATTTACAAATATTATTAAAGTATTACAATTAAAATCCAAAGATTAAAGAAGGAAAAAAATAGATCTAGCGTACATTTTGTAGTGGTTGGGCGCGGCTTTGTCACTGAGTAGCCTATAATAATATCATATGTGAGTTTATAGATTGATTGTATGTAGCTAAGAAAAGTAGTTCTTAATCATCCTTAATGTTATGATAAGTTTATTTCATGAATGATATTAAGTTTAGTAGTGCTAGTTTTCACTAATTATTACAAATATTATTAATAATAAAATAAATGCAAGAAATATTTATTTTGTGCACATCTCAAATTCTTTCAATCACAGACACATTCTTTTTCCGGGTATAATTTTTACGTGTATGGAGCGGAATATATCAAATTTGTGCTCGCAAGTGCGCTCGCAAGTGCGCTCGCATTTACTCGCGCATATGCGCTCGCAAGTGTGCGCTCGCATTTGCGCTCGCAAGTGCGCTCGCATTTACTCGCGCAAATGCGCTCGCATTTGCGCGAGGTGCGCGCATTTGCGAGCGCAAATGCGCGCGCGTTTGCTATATCTCGCCTCCCATACAGTTCTGAGTTCCTGCACCAATTTTAAAATGGAGACAGACTTCTACAAAACCATCTGGTGCTGTGATTGGTTGACGTCACAGTGCAGAAAATCTGCCAAAGGCTGGATTGTTGGCGACTTTTGAATTGAGTGAGCAATCCATAACAATCAATAACAAATTTCTAACTGTGTGTACTTTGACCAATCACGATGATCAGAATGGATTTGTCGCCACTTTAAGGTTGGTGAAGGAACTGCATTTGTTGCTGCATTTTGGAATAAATTTGCAGTGAATTTGGAGCTCACATTGTTTTAAGTGATATGAATGTGTTGCTATGAGTGTTTGTGATTCGTCAGCAAACTCCGTTTTTGCTTGAAGTTGACACAAAAGGTAGGAAACGTGTTTGTTTGGCAACAGTGTCTGAACGGAAATGTCGATCCTGTGAAGAAACTAAAGAGTATCTGTATTGAACATTATTATAAATCCCAATAAAAAAAATGGGACTAAACTTTTCACTATTACAGCTTGCAAAACTTCTTTAGCAACAGGGAATTAATTTTTTATAAATTTCTTTGTGTGGAAGTTTGCCCAGAAATGCTCTTTAGCAATATATATGTCAACAATAAAAGTCGGCGGAGCGGTGGGGGTATTGAACTGATAAGAAAAGCATTTTCTATGACTTTCTTCTTCTTCTTCTTCTTTTTGGGGGCTGCCACCCTCAGCTTATTGAGGACTCTGCAGCCAAATGCTGGTTATATTCTTGTTACCGGCACTCACCCGTCTAGGACATGAGCGTCAGGATCTTTAAAGTCCATTATGATGGGGTGCATGCGACACAGACTAGACCTCGGTTTATACTCTCATCCGAAGGAGTAGGAAACGGGAGTAAAGTGTCTTTCCCAAGGACACAGCACAATGGCCCGGACGGGGCCTGAACCCGGGACCTTCAGATCCACAAGCCGAAGCACTACCATTAGACCACCGTGACTTTGGTGCTGCTTGTAACTAATAATTTAATAAATAATATAACTTTTGAAGTTTGCAGTTTTCTTACAATTTACATAAATTTCGCCTCATTTGAATTTCAGCTTCTCTTTAGTACAAGTAGTCAACAGCAAAATTATAAATAAACTGTAGCTTACATGTAGTCAACAGCAAAATTATAATTAAACTGTAGCTTACACAGACACAGACACAGTACACTACACTACACTTTACAGCCTACAATATTACTATTTTATTAGTTATTTTTTTACTGTAAGTTTTCAGATTACGTTAGTTTTAATTAACAGTGATTTTTATATAGGTAAACGACATCTGAAATAGTTTTCGGTTTCTTACTTTGTCCAGAATCTGCCCACTGGAACTTCCTTATCTTTGATAAGAACAGTTGTCTGCTTGTGGACGTCATCATTGGCATCCACGACAGCCATTTTTCGCACAACATATATGTGAATGGTCTCCCTTGGAGGGCGCTAACCTCACACACCCTTTATTGTTTATTATATTTCCGCCAGTTTTTTTTTTTTTTAAAACTCTTACAACCACATATACGTTTTGAAATTATTTACAATACGTATTAGGTACATGTTTACGACCAAGAGAAAGACAACAAAATATTAAATAAAACTATTAGGCAAGGCCGTGTCAAGGGGCAACAAGGGAGATTATAAATAGTAACACGGCAGCATGGAGGAGAAGGATGACTGCATGCAGGGAAAGAGAAGCCGTATGGATTGTAATAAACTCATTAAGAACTGGGTTTAACAATGATGCGTACAAATAAAGCGAAAGAAACTATTATGGGAGACAAGGAACCACTTCTAATTTGTGAAAATATTGATGATGCACGGCCTAAGCTGCCCTGGACACGGTTGGTTGTTTCACAGGCTGTGAAGTCCGTAGGCCTTGCCTCAATTACACTATACATAGTATGTAATTGAGGCAAGGCCTACGGACTTCACAGCCTGTGGTTGTTTACAGTTAACTCCAGAGTTATACTGTCACTAGGAGATAAGATAACAATTTAATTTGGCAAGGGTGCAAGAGTAAGCGCTGGGTGCGCTTTTTTACATCTTGCCCCCGTTGGGGCTTGTAACAATAACTATTAAATACAACAAATTAATGTTATAACATTAACATCAAATGAATAATGGCCTAATTTCTCAGAGAGAGAGAGAGAGAATCAAAAATATATTTGGGGGAATTCATCACTTCTCCAAACCCGAACTTTATATATCACTTCTCCAAACCCAAACTTTAAATATATATATGCCAGTTTTACTCTGTGTGCGTTTGTTATCACACCTGCAATATATATATATGTGAAGCTGAGCTGAATATATTATAATGTAAACACCATTAACTAAAGTTTTTAATGTATTTTGTTGCTCTGTCGCAGAACTGAAAAACGCAAATGGACCATCATCTTGATGATCGGCACAGCTGTCCTTTATACAGCAAGGACCATCATGCCAGTCTGTGTAGTCCAAATAAGTGACGATATGCACTGGCACAAGACAGACTCAGTAATTAAGTTGTAATTAAGTCATCATGATGTGGTGATGGTGAAAGGGGTGGTGGTTGCGGCAGCAGTAGTTGTATTGGCATTGAAATGAAGTGAACTGAAATATAAAGTTATAATAATAATAATAATAATAATAATAATAATAATAATAATATCGGATACTATGGATGCCTTATTTCAATAATAATAATAATAGTAATAAAAATAATACCGGATGCTACACACGCCTTATTCCTAAATAGACTTTAAAGCTCTGCAACATGTAATCAACATACACACTTACATGTTACAGTTTCATAACAATCATACATAAAATGGAAAGGCAGGCTCGCCAACTTGTCATAAACTTCCCGTGTGCATTATAAAATAATTAGCTTTATTCTTAGAAGATTCCTACAAACTTGATATTAGTTTGTAAACAGTTTTAATGTTCCAATTTCACATATACACGCATTCATCAAAAGGTCTTTCTTATACAATTACACAAGTTGAGACGGAGAGATAAACTTGAAACACTGAAGACGTAAAATACACAAAAGTTGGAACAACACCAATATACGTTTTGCTAATTCTATAGTTCTCTTCTTTCTCACTCTAAATAGTAGAATAATAATTAAAACGGAATTCAAGAAAACTATAAGTCCTAGAGTACAGTACAGGTACAGTCGTCCCTGGAGCGCCAGATCGGGTGATCCAGGAGTCGCTAGTCGAAATCACCTCATCAGCACACCTCACGCAAGTCCACGACAAGCCAACAAGAGAACACAACATCCTAGACCTAGTTTTTACCAGCAATCCTTCCCTCACCAAGAGCTCCAAGTCAATCCCAGGCATTAGTGATCACAGCATTGTTGTTACAGACTTTGACCTCTACCCTAACCGCATCAAATAGAAGCCCCGCAAGCGATACAACTATTTTAAAGCAGACTGGAACCACCTGAACTCTGAAATCCTGCAATTATCAGACAACATCATGACAATGAAAAAGGAAGGAACTCCCGTTGAAGACATGTGAACACATTTCAAACTTAACTTGATAGCAGCAGCTGAACGCTTCATACCTACCAGCCTTCGACGAATCAACTTTACATTACCCTGGGTCAACTACAAACTTAAGAGACTGTTAAAGCATAAAAAGAGACTATACAACCAAGCCAAAGAGACTGGCATCTGGACCAACTTTAGATTCCATCAGAATGAATACAGGAGGCAAATGAGGCAAGCAGAATGGCGCCACATTAGCACCATCATTGAGGACAGGCTAAGAGACAACAACTGCAAACCCTTTTGGCGCTATGTCAAGACGAGGTGACAAGACAACACAGGAGTTGCTTCGCTCTTCAAGGAAGGATCTCTCCATAGTGATAGTTCTTCCAAGGCAAAGATATTGCTTCAACAATTCCAGTTGGTCTTTACAAAAAGAGAGGACACGCCATTGCCAGAGATGAAGGGCACACCCTTCCCCGCTGTAGATACTACAGAAGGCGTCGTTAAACTTCTTAAAGACTTGAACCCCAACAAAGCTACAGGTCCAGACAACATCCCCAATCGAATTCTCAAAAACTGCGCCGAAACTGTTGCCCCAGGATTAGCAGCAATCTATAACACCTCACTAGAGACTGGATAGCTCCCCGCAGACTGGCTAACAGCGAACATCTCCTCAATATTCAAGAAAGGCGATAGAAACAAAGCAGAAAATTACAGACCAGTATCTTTAACATCCGTTGCATGTAAGCTATTGGAACACATCATCTGTCGACATCTACATACCCACTTCGAAAAACACACCATCCTCACCAGTAGAAACCACGGATTCAGAACAGGACACTCTTGCGAAACCCAACTACTCACTACTGTAAATAAATGTAAATATTTGCCAAGTCACTTCGTGACATACAGGCACTTCTACATACACTGCAAACAACAAAGACCAGTAAAAGGGTTGAAGGATGTAAAAGACACCAAATTAAAAGATTATCAACAATCAGACACACAACACTCAAGCATGTGGTTTCAAGGCAAGTTGTTATTAGAAGGATGGAAAGGAACAAATAAAAAAAATAAAAAAGACTTCATATTTGTATATTATTACTCTCACATATTGTTTTTAGGGTACGGTGCTGTCGTCATTTTTCTGGGGCTATATGATGACTCAGGTGCTTGGAGGCTATGTCAGCGATCGTGTGGGAGGGGAGCGGGTGATGCTGTGCGCATGTATGCTGTGGGCGTCCATCACGTTCCTCACCCCTTTCATCATTCATCTACAGGCAGCGTACGATTCACATTCTCTCAACCTCATCATTGCATTTCGCGTTTTACTTGGATTTTCTCAAGGTAAACATTATCTTCTTCTCCTGCTGTTGCTGCTTCATCATCATCATCATCATTATCATCATCATCATCATCATCATCTTCTTCTTCTTCTTCTTTTTCTTCTTCTTTTGCTGATGCTGCTGTTGTTGCTTCATTTTATTTTTTCTTCTGTTTTATTTTCCGTTTCTTCATTAACGAAGGCTGCAACTGCAAGTGCGTACCTTGGTTTGAGTTAGAGCCTGTATCGGCAAGCGCTTTGAGAAGCTCTTGAGCTGAAAAATCACTGTTATAAGAATGACTTAAAAAAAAATAATAATATTGTTCTTTTAATGTTCATCATTTAATGTCCTCAGTTTTAAGTGATTTTTGGGAGTGTTTTATTTGCAGGTGTACATTTTCCTAGTGTGACAAGTTTGATCTCGAAAAAGATCCCCAATGAAGAAAGGTCCCTTGCCTTCAGTCTTGTTGCCTCAGGAGCGAACTGTGGGTGAGTCACTATTTTCTGTTTTATAAACTTTTCACTGCCCATCCATTTAATACCATGGTGGAACTATTTGCCAAAGGTATTTTGCATACTGAGGGTAATAAATCTGAAAAATAAATCTAGCAACAAAAATATGCAACTTCTGATTATCTTGAAGGAAAATCTAGACATTTACAATAGTTTTAAACTGCAGTCCTCCACACCAGCGCCATCGGGAACTGGTTCAGAACAACAATCGGCGTACATCAACGATGCCTACTCTCTCCAACACTCTTTAACATTTTCTTAAGAGTGCATTATGTCAGATGCCTTTGCAGATCACGAAGGTACAGTCACCATAGGAGATAGAGCAATCTCCAATCTCCGTTTTGCGGATGATATTGTTAGAATGGCTGGAGAGGAACAAGAACTTGAACAGCTGGTAGAGAGGCTTGACACCACCTCCAGAGCCTTTGGAATGGAAATAAGTGCAGAGAAGACAAAAATGATGATCAACAACACCAATGGCATCAACACAGACATCAAAGTCCAAGGCCAACCCCTCAACACAGTGCATAGCTTTAAATATTTAGGAGCCATTGTATCAGACAGTGGGTCCCAACAGGAAGTCCTCTCCAGGATTGCACAACAAGTGCTGCCCTGACAAGGTTGAAACCAATTTGGAAAGACAGGACCATCAGTCTGCACTCCAAGGTAAGGACTGCTGCGCTCCCTTCCATCTTCCTATATGCTTGCGAAACATGGACCCTCACAGCAGATCTAAAATTAAGAATATAAAGCATGGAGATGAGGTGCTACAGAAGACTTCTGGGCATTTTCCTATACCCAGCACATCACCAACGACAAAGTCCAACCAACCATCACATGAGCCATTGGACAACACGATGACATGCTCACAGTGGTGAAGAAACGGAAACTATAATGGTATGGCCATGTACCTAGACCATCAGGCCTTGCAAAGACCATCCTGCAAGGCACAGTGTAGGGAGGCAGAAGAAGAGGGAGACCGAAAAAGAGGTGGGAAGACAACATTTGGGAATGGACTGGCTTGACACTGAGCGAATCCATGTTGCCGAGGACAGAGAAAGATGGAATACGCTGGTTAAACGATCATCTATAGTGCCTCAACGAATTCGATTTACGGGATAAGATAGGATAGGATAGGATTACACTGATATATTATGAGAGTGTTTGCCTGGCGCACAGATGATCCAGATTCAAATCCTGCGGTGGGCTAAATAAAAGTGGCAATTTTTCATTGTCCACATTAGCAGTATGATTGCTCTAGTGGTTCAGTGTTGATTTAGGTCCTATCCTTCTTCCGTTGGATGGTTATTCCAGTCTGCCATATGGCCAATGGTGGGCGTAGACCTCAAACTTCAATGTTCATTCATGTAGTATGACTGCAAAGAATTTCGACTGTGATTTTTGAATTAAAAAAAACAAAAGAAAGAAAATAAAACATAAAACAAATATATTCACTGTTTGTTTTTATTGACTTATATGCATAGCAGTGTTAGTCTGTGTACTCCCATACCAAAAATATTTTCTATATTTTTGCAAATCTGTGCGAGATGTGTCCTAAATAGTCCAAAATTGATATTTTTTAAAAAAAAGTCAGTCCATCTGTCCGCCGTCTGTCTGTGCAAAAACTTTGTTGTGGCTAAGTGCTCAGAACCTATTTTAACTAACACAACCAAACTTGGTAAGATGGTGTATAGCGATGAGACCCCATAAACGATCAGTAAATGAATTACTTCATTTCAAGATCAAAGCCACAGGGTCATCAAATGTTAGTCAAAAAATGACAATTTTTCACAAAATTTCACTTTTTTTTCCAGGCTGTTAATATTGGACTTGTGATTGATTCTTTGATACATACAAAAAATAGGTTATCGTACAGTGGAATGGCTGTTTATTTAACACATAGTATGCAACTACATTTGGTTATTTGATGAGACAGGCATGAGAGGTCATGTGAGGTTCAAGGTCATCCCAAGGTCAAGATCACTAAAGGTAAAGGCCATCCCAAGGTCACCGTTTTTTTGGCATAATACAACTTTTGCTGTACTTTATTTGATAGTACATGAGTGTATTTGGAGCCAGAGGTCAGTGTCATCTCAAGGTCAAGAGCATAGAAAGATCAAAGTCGGTATTACTTTGCCTTTTAATGCCACCATTTCATTTTGGTGTTTTCTGTGTGCTCATTTTCATGTTGCATATTGCGCATTCCATAGGGAGCATGGGAGTCATATGATCTTCTAGTTATTATTGATGCTGAATAAATTTGTTTTGTATTGCATTGCATTGTATTTGTGACGGTGGGTTCTATTGTTGCTGGGCTCTGCACAATGGAATGCTATTACCCGCTCGCCTTTTGTCGGCGGGGATCGGCTAGTTAGATCGCCCTATGACTAATCTTAATACATTTATATTTTTGGTCCAGTCTGTGTGAGGATGGAGTTACAGAGATAGGGAGAAAAGTGTAAAAGATTTACTGACACACTAGCTCTCGCAGGGCTATGAATCATAGGTAGTCCAGCCACTTGTTAACCGTAAATATCACACATTTATTTCCTCTACTCCTAATTATCTAAGCACTACAATTAACTTAAATTTCCAAAACGTAATATAACTAGGATTAACTTAACAGTCCAAAAGTTACTTCGAGTGGTTCGGAGAATGAGTAGATCTAAGATGGATCTATTCTGCTACTGTTCTTGATACTTGCTACTGTGTCATCCCTGTGCTTTGTTCTTGTTTTGCCTAAAGTTCTTTTTCAGGATGAGTGGACTATCTCACAGTCCCTATAAATCAGTGTTCGTGCACTTGTTCTATGGCACTTAACTGGGACGTTGAGGTGCTGCGCTGCTTTTTTCTCGTCTCGTTTGTTGACTACTGAGCTATTGGAGCTCAGTGCTCACCGCTCAAGTGCAGGCCGCGTGTCAGGGTTACCCTTCAATGGGGTCTATCTCCTGCAGCGGACCAAGCCTGCTCATCTGCAAAACATAAGATGAGTTTCTGCAACGCCTTGTTTACAAAGGGAGTGCAGAGCGTCTCACTGTTGGCAGAAACAGCCCTCAGCGAGATCGCCTCCACTTCTACAGATAAGAGACGAACAATATTCTAAGTCCGTGGTCCACTGGAAGCTCCAACATAATTCTTATGTATATACATCATGGCTAAAATAAACACAGGGAGAAGTAATTACTAATAATACACCTTCTCCGGTACAGCCACTAGTCAGCAATAATACGGATGTGGGAAACAACAGTGGGTCAGTAGGGGATACCTCGTGGTGTTGAAAACCGGTCACGGGGGTCAGCCACGTGGTCAAGCAAAGTTTTACCAACATTCACAATTATAAAACATGGCAAGACTTCACAAGCATAATCCAATAATAATATCAATAAATCGCGATGAAACAAAAGATCGATCATTTACCTTTTTGACAATGTCAGGCTTTGGCTATACTGGGTTGAATGGATTTCATCCATCACCTGCGTAGTCTTCTGAGAGAGCTTTCAGCGCGTCCGTCTCGGGTAAGGTTTAAACAAAGACTGACATTAACGGTGTGGCCAGCTAAAGCCCGCGATATCCCAAAAGCCTTAGCGCCATCGCGGGAGATGATGGATATAGGTCAGCTGGATTATGTCACGGCCTACCTAGCGAAAATTTTTCCTACATATACTTAGAACAATCCTAACTTTTGTCATCTGCTAGGCATCGAATTTAAGTTACAAAGGCCAACGAAGGGTGAACTTTTAGAGGCGTGAAGCCTTACTGTAGTGTCCAAACTAGCCTCTTGTGACAGTATTGTATCGCATTGTATTGTATTGTATTGCATTTTACTGTATTGCATTGCATTGTATTGTATCACATTGTATTGATTGCATTGTTCTGAGACAGGCCCTTATGGGCTGTCCTTGTCCCTGTGAGCTGAAATCAAAGATCAGCAATTACATTCTGCCACAGTAAAGATCACTGTACATTTTGTTTCATGCACATACAGTACAAAAATTATAAGCAATTTTCCACAGGGAGTTACTTAGTGCCGATCAAAAGTTTCTCCTTGGTGCAAAAATGTATCTCGATCACCATGACTGCCTTTTTATTCTTATAAATTTGTTTGGTTTAAATGTACCTTAATTTGATTATTACTTTGTACGTGTGTTATATTATTTTTTGGGGTGATGAACAGAACACTTCTGAGCGGCAGCATAGGTTCATTTCTGATGGAGCGGTATGGCTGGCAGAGTCCTTTTTACGCCATTGGTAAGTCATAGCCTTTCTAATTCTTTTGCTTTCGTTTTTATCTTTCACCCAAATGGAAGTCAGAGGAATAAAAAAAAAAAATTTTCAAACTTGTACCCATGCCATCAGAACATCAGGTTTTACAAAGACCATCCTGCAAGGCATGGTGCAAGGAGGCAGAAGAAGAGGGAGACGGACAACATTCGAGAATGGATTTACTGAGGGCTGCTGATGACAGAGAAAGATGGAGTACACTGGTTAAACGATCATCTGAGGTGCCACAACGATTTTTGAGCTACGGGTTTGGATACATGCTCCCTAGTCTCATTACCACCAACCTTTATTGTTTTTATAACATAGAGAAATAATTTGGGGTATGGAAAACCACTCATTTGAGTATAGTAATGTTTATTGTGTTTGAAGATTTATCCCCCAACAATTTCAGGTGGTTGTGGCCTTTTGTGGGCGTTGGTTGTATACTATTGGTTTGTTCGGCGGAGATCAACAGAAATGCCCCCTATGGGAGAAACACTTGCTGCTCCTGTCAACCAGACCAGCAGCGTCCATGGCGCCACCCCTGTTCCCTGGTGCATGCTGTTCTCTAGGTGTTCATTTTGGTGAGAGGCATTATGTTTTACACTATTTAAATAAATACAAAAATTTAAAAACCAATTTGACAATGGTACTGTAGTAGGAGAGAGGCTGCCTGAACGATGTGGTACTGAATGCTTTGTGTGCTGCTGCAGTGCACTGTTGTAAACCTTATACTGTTGGTTAAATGTCACTCGATAGAGTCCAACCTGTACTATGACTCTCTTACTAGTTTGCAATATGATTTTAAAATGATGTCTCAAATTGTATTTGTTAGCCATCATGACCAGACAGCTGTTTAGCCATCCTGACCAGACAGCTGTTTCTACTCTGAGAGCATCTTCAGTGGTCATGGGGCTAGTGAGACACACAAAACTGAGACTATCTCAGCAGTTTCTGAAACTGCCACGATAGTTTTGCCTGCCAAAGTTTGCTCTTGTGTTCTGCTACAAGGCAGAGGATGAGAGAGTAACCAAGCTGGAGCTGGAACAAGATTGTTAGTGATGAATTGCTTTGTTGAGATTTGGATGCTCACTGTTGAATGTGAGATGTCAAATGATGTGTGTGTTTTGTATTGTGTTGTTTTTTTCTCCTGCAGGGCTTTGCTTGTTGCCAACTACTGTACCAATAATGGCTTCTACATCTTGCTGTCCTGGCTCCCTACCTTCTTCCATGAGAACTTTCCAGATGCCAAGGTAATATCACTGTCAGTATTTACTTGTGTTTAGCATAATCAGCTCTTCGCTTGCTTTGATGTGGTTACTTTTGGAAAACATATCTTCAAATGTTTCTTCTTCGTCTTCCACTGTATTCTTCCACATGCTTCACTGGCGTTTTAAGTGCAAGACACTTTTCAAGCTTTTTTTCTGTGGCTGAAGGAAATGTATTATCTTTCATTACGACAGGACGTGGGGGTAACTGAATGCCATTGTTCATTGTTTGTTATTCATTTCCATTCTTTCTGTGCATTGTTGTGTTCTGAAGTTTGTTCCCGCGAAAAGCTTTTCCAAAAGTTAAGCTTTGTTTTCGCTATTGCTCTTCTTGCATATTGCCTGTTTCATTTGTCTTCAGTTTTGCATTTTAAATAAGTTTTACATTTGCTTTTGTTTTCCGTACTTGCATGTTTTGCATTCATAATTCCACCATATATTTTTCCTTTGCGTTTGTTACTTTTCGTTATTAATATGTTCTTTGTATAGAGCTACCTGCAGCATGCAGTTTTAGCCTAAACAGTCTTGGGTTTGCATCTTCCTTGTTCTTGTCATGTTCATTGTTTTCTTCTGAGAGACAACCAGACTTCAGCTCCCCTTATCAGTTCAGTCTGGTCCCCTGACCTCTTGAGTAAGATAGGATGTTGGGGGGAGATAATAGATAGGTGTTTGCAAACATACAATCTTGATTACAATATTTTTGTGATATTGTCCCACTTAGTCATGAATAAACATTGTGTGAGAACAGTACTTGGTGTTTATCACCTAGCACTTGATTTTGAATGCATGATGATGATGAAGATGTCCACTAGTAATGCACCAAAACCCTTTCCCTAATGCTCATAGAGTTTGGGAACAGGACGATAAGAAAAGAAAAGACAAATTATGCTACTCTTGATAGATTTTACAGGTTTTGTTTTCTAGATTCTTCCTAAAGAAACAAATATGTTTTCAGACATCTATGAAACTGTACAATCATAATTATAACAGCCGTTACTCCATGAGGAAGAGGTGAATAAAACCTGGAAAATTTGGACATATAAAATGTGACTGTGTTTTGTTTCTAAATAAATGCTTCTCTCTCTCCCTGACTCTCTGTCTTTGTCTGTCTGTCTTTCTCTCTCTCTTTATTCATTCTGTTTTATTTTCTTTGGTTTTTCATGATCATTGTTGTGCGTGATTTTGTGGGTCATAAGCTTTTCGTTTTGTGAACAGAGCTGGGTGTTCAATGTTGTACCCTGGTTGGTCATCGTGCCGTGCAATATCGCAGGAGGTTGGATTGCCGATAAGTTGATTAAAATGGGTGAGAATTAAAGCTTCAACTTTTGTGTCTGTGTTTGTGTGTTTGTGCATTTGGTGTGAGAGGGTGACTCTTGTATATACGTCGGGATGAACATATGTATGCATGTGAGCATGTCTGTGTGTGTGCTTGCATGTGTATATAATTATGTATGTGTGTGGGTGTGCAGTTTGTGTGAAGTATGAGTGTGTGACATCTGTGTTTGAGTTTTTTTCTTCAGTTCAATGTGTATTAATGCTATCTCAGGTTGGCAAAACAAAACTTTCTCTTAATAGAAAGATAGATGATGATCACTGTCTCCCAGCTCCAGTGTTTTCAGTATCCACAGTTTGATCAGATCTGTGTAATGTTTTATATGTTACAGAAGAGTTTGTTAGAGAAGTAGATTTTATTTTGGGGTTTTACTGATTTTTGCAGGTTTCAATGTGACAGCTGTTCGCAAACTTTTAGCAGTAAGTATTTTTAATTACGGTTAGTTTTGTTAACTATTAAGAATAATATTGATTCTAACCTATCTTATCATATCCTATCCCATAACTCGAAAGTCGTTGGGGCACCACAGATGATCGTTTAACCAGCGTACTCCATCTTTCTCTTTCCTCAGCAATTCTCAAGGCTTCACACAGTGTCAAGCCAATCCATTCTCCAATGTTGTCCTCCCATCTCTTTTTCTGCCTCCCGCTTCTTTTGCCTTCTTGCAGTGTGCCTTGCAAGATGGTTTGCAAGGCCTGATGCTCTGGTGACGTGGCCATACCATTGGAGTTTCCGTTTCTTCACCATTGTGTCATCGTGTTGTCCAATGGCTTGTATCATGGTTTGTCGGACTTCGTCGTTGGTGATGTGCTGGGTATAAGAAATGCCCAGAAGTCTTCTGTATGTAAATATTGATACATAAATTTAAAAAATACAGGCACATAATGCAGAAATTTAAATCACTGTTAAATGTGTAGAACTTGTTTTTAAGAGATATGGAACAGTATAACAAGATCTATTATTCAACAGAATCAAGCCTTTGGCTTTGAATAACAAGATTTATCTGCCCAGAAGTTTATCATTACATTTTTTACATGTTTACTGTAAATTTCTGACACAAAAAAGTGCATCAGAAATGATCTTTATATCATCCCTCTACAAATGGCGAAAATTGTTAACGGTCAAGAGTTTTCTTTACAAAATGATACCATATTTGATCCATGGAGGGTACCCAAGGGGCTTGGTTGATGTCATTGTAACAATGTAATATAATGTGTAATAATGCTACAGTGTAAAAATGCTAGAGAGACACCATATGTCTGACTTGGTTTTGCTACTACTACTACTAATACTGAATGCTATATACATGCTTTTACCCAAATTACCAATCAGGCTCAAAGCATGGCAATCTGTACCAACATACATGCTCACATGTTTCACACAGTGTCATATACACAAACATATGTCTATCACTCAAGCATGTGGTGTAAAAGCAAGGAGAGTCTATTGGATGATGTAAATGAAATCAAATTTGATATTTGGTATTGTTGATTGACTGAATCCAACACCATTACTATATGATTATTATAATTATATTAGGAGACGTCTGGCATGTAAACCCTGGCTTTGTGCATGTACACTGGGATAATTCGTTGCGAATCTTGACAAACTCATAGTAGACGTAAATATGTTGTTCTACAGGCTTGGTTTTTCTCGTTATGTTTGCTATATGTTAGTATTTTACTTGTCTCTTTCAGACGATACTGTTTTGTGGGACGGCGGTGTTTCTGTTTCTGATTACCTACATGGAGTCATATGAGATGACACTACTGTGCATGACGCTCGCTATTGCATGCTGTGGATTCCACAGCTGCAGTCTGGCAATCAACCCCATTGATCTGGCGCCCAATCATTCAGGCGCTGTTTTTGGTAAGATCTTAAAAAAATTAAAAAATAAAAAATAAATTGCAGTTTGTCTTTTTTTTCTTGTTCTTCTTCTTGTTCTTCTTGTTCTTTTTTTATAAGCTCTAAAACAAATAGCACCACACCTTCTTCTTCTTATTTGTTTTGTCTTTTCAGACAAAAAAATGAAAAGAAAAAAAAATTGCAAGTGTGAATTTGTGAAACAACAATGTTTTTGTTGCAGGTATTTTGAACACAACAAGTGCAATTCCTGGTAAGTTGTAATAGTCTTTGAGTTCACTACTAAAGCATTGTTTGTTTGTCCAACTTTAGTGCACCTTTAGTCCAGGGCTAATATATGGAGATACTTAACTCTTTGCCTGCCAGGCATGTTTCCACGTTTGTGCCAGACATTTCTCTGGCACCGGAAAGAAAGTTCAGTACCTTAGGCATTTAAGCTACTGTTCTTTCAATAATAGTTGTTAAATAGACATATTTCATATCAAATTAAAGGTAAAAGAGTGAAGAATAAGAAAAAAAACCACAAAAATGTTAATTTGATTATGTTATTGAAATATGTGTTTTGAAAGCATGTTGATCTTTTTGAAATGATAAAAAAAAATATATATATATTTCTACATACCACAGTGATAAAAAAAATCTGGAGGAATAATTCCAATCACTGAATCAGCTTCACACACCAGAAAGAAAATTTATTTAGGATCAAAATACACTTTACAGTTTGAAATTATATTGATTATTAGCAGAGTTTGACACACTGTCGATTGTGCCCATCACAATGCTTAGTAAAATGCACAAAAAACACTCTAAAAACGAATCAATTTGAAGAAACCACGCGCGTGTCGATCGAGAACGAAAGTAGAAAGAGTTATCTCTCTTTGGTTAAAATAAAACTTGGATTGGACTGCGCAAAAAACCGGAACGAAACGGAATACTGAAATCGACGATATATTGTCGATTGGCACAAACATGGCGGCTCAGATCGACGATATATCGTCGATTGGCAGGCAAAGAGCTACGATCTGCATTTGTTGAACAAAGTAAGTATTTGTGTAGAAGGTTTTAGCCACAATTTAAAATCAGACCATAACAATATTTTATATTCAGTGAGTTAGGCTTTTAACTAATAGGACTACCATATTTTACTGTATTTTACAGACAAGACGAGACACATTATAAGATGCACTGCCCCAAATTTAACTAAACATCCACTTTCAACAATAAGACTCACAAGAAAAATGAGAAACAAATGCCCCTCCCCACCCCCTCCCACCCCCACACAAATAATAAAAAATACATAAAAATTTAAAGAAACAAACTTTTGTTCCAATAGAAAAGTTCAGAAAGAGATTAAAATCACTGAAAGAATATACAAAATGTACACAAGCTTGAATTGAGATCCATGCACACGCATCGACCACGTTCATAAGACACAGCCCCGGAATATCTTGTATTTGGAATGTTTATTTGATTTTGAGACATTACTTATGGCTACATTATCAAAATTGTCATCTGGTATTTAAATTCTGTTTGATCTGAAATCATCCTCAATGCGATTTTGAATCTTGACTTCATTCGGACAGATTTTAGCCTCACATTGTATGCAGTGTATTTATTATAAGACGCATGGGTCTAATTCAATGAAAAAAGTATCTTGTAGTCTGTAAATTACTGTATTGTGCAACAACATTTTGCAAAATATGTCACATGCTTGGGTCCCATTTTTGTCTTGAGTGGCTTGTTGATAATTGCTGTATGTAAATTGTAATAGTATTAATGATTTGATGTGATTTTTTTTTTTGTTTTCACGCTTTTCCCATGTGCTGTGAATGTATGTCTACGTATGTGTGCATGTGTGAGAACTCGCACCTCGAGTCGCTACGTGTTGTGAGATGCATGCGCATTAGACATTCTTGGAATTATTATTATTATTTTGTTCATTGATTTTAGGTGACATGCATATCCTTTGTGTACGAACTATAAAAACAAGATGTATATTTTTGTTGCTTTCAGGTTTTGTGGGTGTGTACATGGCAGGCTACATCTTGGAGTCAACCAAGAGTTGGAGTGCAGTGTTTAACCAGACGGCCGCCATTTGCATTTTCGGCTACATTGTCTTCCTCTTGTTTGGAACTGGTCGCAGGATTGTTTGAAGAAAGGAAGAAAAAGACACGTCCTTCCCACCCCCCACCCCTTTTTTCTCTACCTCCATCCGGCTTCTTCTTTACCTCTTGCCCTCCTCTTCACCACCCCCCTTTTTTCCTCTCCATCTCCCCAACACTCCTTCTCCCATTGTACTACTTTTCTGCTTTGTTTTCTAACATCTTGATCTTCTTCCTCTCCTCCCTTCTTTTCTTCTTGCCAAGAAGTTTAATTGTTAATTGAGACTGTGATATGTGTGTGTGTGTTTCTATCCATAGTCAGTCCCTGAGTGACAAGGTTGCTCAAGCAGCTGTTTCCATGTTGCTCCCACTGTTGTAATTCCCGAGTGGACAAAGTGCATAATGAATTACAGTATTCTCATCACATCTTTTGGTTTGTTGGGTTTTGGAGTAGTCGGTACAGATAAATGGTTAAATCAAATATTGAAGATGGAGTATTATGCAAAATGAGCCTGAATATGTTTCTTTGCGAACGGATCTTCTGGCAAGCCGTGTTAATTTGTGGGTTACAACCAATTGATATTTGATTTTAACATCTGCTGACATTTGTATTGTTATTGGTCAGTTGTTTTTTGGGACAGGAACAGTTAGTTATACTGTAATACTTTAATGTTGATTCCCCAAAAATTTTTATTAAGAAATATGCTTTAAGATTTTGCCTTTTCTTTTTTTTTTTTTTTTAAGTGTTAAGTCCCCTTTTAGATTTTGATTTCTTTTGATTTTTGACACTTTATTGTCCCTTTTTATCAGGAAATTCTGGGCCGCCTCCCACTGGGGAAGGCGTAGTCGCAGCCTGTCGAGCGCCCAAACCCAAACTACCTAGTTGTGTTTTTGTCTGGCATGAGTTTAGATTTTTTTTCTTTTTAATGATCATTTAAGCATGAATTTAGATTGTTTTGTTTTTTTTAATGGTATTCATGAATTTAGATTCTTTTGTCTTTTTAATGATAATTTAAGCATGAATTTAGATTGTTGTTTTTTTAATGGTATTCATGAATTTAGATTCTTTTGTCTTTTTAATGGTAAGCATGAATTGAGATTTTTGTTCTTTTAGCGGTAAATATGCTTTAGATTTTATCTTCAGCTGTCGGCAATGGATTTACTGGATCTGAATCTGGATTCCCATCAGTGATGATGATTAACAGGTCAGCGGTAAGACTATAAATATATTTGAATCAGTTTGGTGTTTCTTCATTTCATCACAATGTGTCCTCTCATCCCTTATTTCAGTACACCCCCATCCTACCCCCACTGAAACGTGAAATGGCAGACTAAGCCCTGATAGCATTGTATGACACATTTAACCTTTAACATTTAATGAACCCTTTTTCAAACTACTGTAGCTATATACAGTCATATGATGAGTGACATAGCAAAACAAGTCCTCCAACCCTACTGTTGTTGTGTTTTGAAGACCAATTTGTCTGCTGTCCAACCGCCATAGCTCAAGTGGTAGAGCGTTCGCCTGGCACACTGATGATCCACGATCAAACCCTGTGGTGGGCGAAATAAAAGTGGCCATTTTCCACTGGCCCTTATAGCAGTATGATTGCTCTAGTGGTTCAGTGTTATTTAGTTCCCTACCCTTTGTTGCCTGGGATGGTTATCGCTAATGGTGGGTGTAGACGTTAAACCTCAATGTTCTTTGTAATGTGTCTGAATCTTGCAAAACTTATTATTATTTGTTAACATTTTGTTGTTGTCTAGTCTAAAATTACTTAATTTGTGAACAGATATTAAATAAATTGATTGAATTGAATCTGGATCTTGCAACCTGTAGGTTAGCTTATAAGGGCACTGAAGAAGGTGTCTTATCAAGTTCTCTCATTTTGTGTTTTCATAACCTACTTTGTTGTGCATTGATGACTTGTTTGTCTGTATCTTGCAACCCAAAAAACAACTGACATTCAAAATTCACACTGAAGATGTGTCTTATTTAGTTCTTTATGAGAATGTAAATACTCCTTTGTTTTTGTTTTTGTGTGTGAATAGAATTTGCTTTACTTTGTAAACTGTAAATGTATACATACTCAGTTACACAACAAGATTTATATATTCACTCGTTCTGTACACTGTTTAATAATTGATGATATGCTCAATCCACGCTCCTCTTCTCTGGATTACAGTTACAACATGCACATTTAAGTTTATGATGACATTGCCACACATCTCAAGTGAGATTCTCCAAATTTCCTGACGGATGTTGGTCTTCCGGGCCCAATGGTCTGTGGGTTGTTGTAGTACACTCTTTCCTTCATGTTCCCCCATAGGAAGTAGTCTGCGGGAGAAAGATCAGGGGAGTAGGCAGGTCATGAGTTGTCTGTGCGCCGTGAGATAAGCCTATCTCCAGGAAAGAATTGTTTGAGGAAATCCAGTGAAAAAATTGATTATATTTGGTATCAAATGATAATTTGGACATTTTTGTGAATGAAATTTTAAAAAACGTTCTCATTTTAAAAAAAACTTATTTACGATTAAAAAGTGGTAACATTTTATTGGCCCACCCTGTATGTTTATTTTATTTATTATAATTATGTTTGGAGAGTTATTGATTTTTTTTTATTTCAGATGATGGCAATGATTTAAGATTCAAACACTAATTGCACTCATGCATACAAATTGTTGCATGGCAGTAGGTTTATCATCATTCTTGTTCCTAAACATATATCGGTTGATTGTGTGTTTTGTTGTTTTAGTTTTTGTTGTTTGCTGATTTTCGTTAAAAACAACCACAAACAAATCCATTTTATGTGCTGATTTGGAAATAAGGCTTCCATTTCTGGGTGTGCTGATAATGTATTCCTGCATGGACTACAAGAATACAGTATGTTCGACTCTAATATATTGGAGTTATACAGGGTTAATGTTGATGGCCTTTAATAATGTTTGTTTTTATTTATTTTCCTGCTTATGCATCTACATGGAACCAGATCTGCATAGAAATTATCTCCCATTCCTCGGATCCCTTTCATTCTATCTCCTTTTTAATATTGTTTGAAATACACATTTTGTTTATTTCCCACCAAACTTACAAATGGTGCAGCATTGTTAGATTGCTTTACCACTGAATTGGGTACTGATAATGAATTCCTTCATTTATAAATTTCTAGTATTGTCGCTTATGCATCCTTTTTTTGGAGTATATTTTTATTTGTCTCTATTTTGCTTACATCTACCCGGACCCCTAAAGATTGCTGTGCTGACAGTGTTAGTCATTGTTTATAGGCTCCAATGGACTGCAAGAGCCGAATCAGGACCATAACTTGGTTGAAAGAGGACTCCCCCCCTATTCCCCCCATGGTCAGCATAAAAGATGTTGTGACAGAGCATGATTTTTTTACCAGATTGATTTATTTACATTCCTTTTCCTTCCTCTGGACCTGTGATAATATAAATAATATTTGACATACATTATCTATACAATTCCTCAAACCGATGAGATTGCTGGGGAGGATGGGAAATATAGTGCAAAGCTGTTGAGGCGTCTCCAGTGTGCTCGATAAGCAGCTGTCTGTGAGCAGGTTTGATGTGAACAGGCTTGATGTGAGCAGGTTTGATGCGAGCGTTCCTCGACAATATCTAAGGAGTGTTTGTTCCTTATTGACAAAATTGGCGTCTGCTTAGAATGGTACTTGTAGAGGCTGTTGTGATTGGTAGCATACCTAACTGTGGTACTGTCAACCTTTTGACGATGGCTGGCGAGGCTATCTTGGGGGCTAACAACACTTGAAACTTCCAACTGTTCCTCATTTTGGCTGTATGCATAGCAGATAGGGAGTAGCTTCATCAGGCACTTGTATTCAACAACTGGAATGCTTTTTTTTTTTTTTTAAAATCCCCTATCTGTTTTGGCCTGACATGTGTACAACAATGCTATTCTATGTATTCACACACAATAAAAATGTTATTAGATTTATTGATGAAACCTGTATGTGTTTTTTGTTTTTGTTAAAAGGAATGTGCAATTTTTTTCCCCTTGAAAATGGTCACCTGATAATATAGGATTAAATTAATCCTCAGTTATTTTGGGTTAACTCGCATGAAATGTGATGCTTGTTTGAACGCTGTGCAAAACAGGGTGAAAAACAAAGTTTTACTGGAAAACTTTCTTTTAAATTTGTTTCGATTTTGTGTCTTTCCTACAATGAAAGCAATAATAGAAGGACAAAGCCCATATGACTCACATGTTCCTTATGGAATTTGCAATATGAGCACCCAGGAAAAACAAACTGAAATGGTGGCATTAAAATGCAAAGTAATACCGACTGTTATGATTGGGATATATGCGCATGATAGATCCAATCATTTTGTGTTGCAAAAGCATGCAATGTTAGCGTGTATTTACCTTTGGTTTGATTTTGAATTGTTGCTAGAAGAAGCTTTGTATAATGTTGATAATTTTCACCAGTTGATATTGCACATTTTCTGGATTTATTTATTATCGGCCGAATTTTCCAGATGTTACAGGTAAAAGCTGGTCAAATCATGTAGATTAGTAAACATTATGTGACGTGGGACAATGCATTATAGTTCCGGTGGCGAGTTTTATTTTGGTTGGGTGTGTTTGCGTCGTTCTGGAATTTTTAAATTTTTTCTCTATTGCAGAGAGGCTATATAAATAATGCACTGTCTGCATGTGGGAATGATCTTTGTAGTGATTTTCGGAAAGCGATCTTGTATGCAGTTGATGACCCCCGTTGGGATGCCGGGGGTTTCAGTATAAATAGTATCCCCACTTTCTAGAAATTTAGTGCTTTAAATTCCCACTGTCGCTGTCTTTCTCATTTGTTCTTTCTCATTCTTGCTCTGTTCTATCAATCTGCTATACTATCTTCTTCTAAGCTATACCAGTCACCTACCTTTTTTCTTGAAAACTCTTCCAGGACAAGACTCCTTATTTGTGTGTGAGGTCTGTTGGATCAGCTTGGGAATATTGGACGCTTTCTGCCAGGTGGTCACTATGATGTTATTATTTAGCAATGTAGGCATTTTATATGTATGTGTTTTGTTGATAATTTATAATGATGTTTGTATTCTATTTTGTTTTAGTAAACGGGGGTTCGATAAGTTGTGGAGAAGCCTCAGCCGTCCCCTGCGTGGGATGTCTTTATTGTAAAGTGACTGGCTGGTGGAGGGCATTCAGTTTTCCCACTAGGGTTGTTTCAGCAGATCTTTTATGCGGATTGGGGGTTGTCCGGTCCTGATTTGGCTCGGAAGAGTCCGCTGGACCTAAAGCAATAATTATGTAATGTAATGCAGTTGATGTTTGCTGAATAAAGTTGGAAAACTTTATACAGCTCCTACCTTGTACCGAACAGGCTGCATGGACAAAACGCATTTGTGTTATACCTATCAAGATTCAAGCAGCAGGGCTAAATCAACTATTGATAAATACCGTGTAACACCGACTTTGATTTTTCTACGCTCTTGACCTCGAGATCACATTGACCTTGGGCTCCAAATACACTTCTGTACTATGAAATAAAGTACAGCAAAAGTTGTATTATGGCCCAAAAAAATACCTTGGGGTGCCCTTGACCTTTAGTGAATTTGATCTTGGGATGACCTGGACCTTGACATGATCTGTCATGCATGTCTAATCAAATAACCCAATGTTGTTGCATACTATGGGTTAAATAAACAGCCATTCCACTGTACAATGACCTGTTTTTTGCAAGGCCTAAAATGACCTTGACCTTCAAGATCAACACAAAAAGTGGAACATATATGAAAGACCAATCTATCTACTCTGAATACAACACGTTTGGACTTTATACCTCTCATAGTTTAGGGTAAAAATCACTTACAAACCCATACAAACCAACTTTGGGCAGCTCCAGTGACCTTGACCTTGGAGTGAGGCTGACCAAATTTGCATAGTATTTGTGTCTTATTGATATCTATCATGCCTCAAAGAATCATGTTCAATATTAATAACTTCGAATGAAATTGTTTGAAAATTTGTCACTTTTTGACTAACATTTGATGACTCTGTAATCTTGACCTTGAAGTGAAGTCATTCATTCACTGATCATTTTCGAGGTCTCATGGGTTTACACCATCTTACCAAGTTTGGTTGTGATAGTTGAAATAGGCTCTGAGTACTTAGCCACTTTAAAGTTTTTGCACAGACAGACAGCGGACAGAAAGACGGACTGACTGTTTTTTCGATATCATTTTTGGACTATTTAGGTCTCATATTGCACAAATTTACAAAAATGTGGAAAAATTCTTTTGGAAGGATTGGTGAGTACATAGACTTGCGTGCATAGCAATGCGAGTTTATGTACACACCCAAAAATCTGAACAGAAAGCAGATGACAGGGCAAACTCTGTCAGTCCGAAATATTTCATGCACCAGTCCACATGATTAAAAACTTGGTACTTATAAATAACAACTTTATTACAGTAGCATTATATGATGTATCATGAACGTATGACCAAAATAAAAATTTAAAAAAAAAGAGCCACGAGGCTGCTTAAGTAGTAACAACAGAACTGCTGCAGCAAAACTGAAATAGTAAACAAAAGTAATTGGGGTTGACCTCATGAATACAACCTATCACTAGGCCTAATAAAAACAGTTATTTTAAAAGCTTGTAAACATAATCATATTCCACTCGGACAAGAACAGATTAAGAATCTTACAGAACAATTTAAAAGGCACGTTCGGTGAAATATATATAACATGTTAATTTTTAAATACAAGAGAGACGCACACACGTACTGATTTTACCCTCCCTGGTGCCCACATTTGTTTGTTTTAATGGTTTAGTAAAACCAGACATCCAATCTAATCACTTGTTCACACTTTCCAAGGTAGGTTTTAAACTATAGCACAGTCTGTCAACTGCAAAACCTAATCGTAACGACGTAAGTCTGCGTGAAGAAATTGAGTACTTTATCAATGAAGATAATTTTTTTTTAAGTATTCGTATTCAATTGATTTTATGTTCTAAAAAGATTCAACACTGCACAGGCACGAGAATCCAGAATATGGCACAGAAAGAAATAGAAGAGCAATAACAACAACAGAAAATTTGATGAACCCAACTTCAGAAAAGCCTATCTTACATTGTGCTGACAAAAAACTAAGAGGTCTTCCTAAATTGTGAATTATAAATGTTTTAAAAGTGAAATTAAAACAAGGATAAAAGTGCACAAAGATGTTGCAAAGATGGTCAAAATAAACCTTTCTGAATGCCCAAGCTTAAAATTGTTCCCCAAAAGAATAAACTACACCAATTTAGAAAACAACGATACAACAAAAGTATTATTTATATGAACACTGATAGACATATGCCTACACTAAATAAATAAATAAAATAAAGTAAATATATAGCATTGGTTGTGCTGTTCTTCCAGAACTGTCCTTGTGTCACGAGTGGAAAAGTGTTCATATGTTCTGCTACTATTACAAGTTTGCTTGCTAGTACTGCAGCATAGTATTCAAAATGATATGATCCAAACAAATACTATTGAATAATATAAATATATTTAATGTTAATAACATAAAAACTAAACGACAAAATAGCATCCATCTAACACTGGCGGAATATCTAAAACCCATAACACTGATTCAAAATTGAATCATACATTACATCTAAATTCACTTCGCTTATTTAACAATCTGTCACAAACAACAAAACAATTAAAAAATATATTATGCAAAGATGCTAAGAACTGACAAAATGCAACAATGTGTAAAAAAAAAAATAATAATAATAATAATTATGCGAGTAATAAAATATTGGTTATATGCTTTTAATGAAAAATGTTTGCCATTTAAAGCAGTACTGTTCCACAATTGACAAGCACACACAACTACCCTATCTCAAACTCTCAACAAGTGTAGCCTACTAATACTACTATATTGTTCTCCACACAAGTCACTAAGACCTATTGTGAATTAATGAACATTGAAGTTTAAAGTCTACACCCACCATTGTAGATACGCAAGACAGGAATAACCAGTGATGAGGGGTTAGGGACCTAAATCAACACTGAACCATCAGAGCAAGCGCACTGCTAAGATGGACAGTGAAAATGGCCACTTTTAATCTTGCCTCCAGTGGATTCGAACATGGGTACATCGGTGTGCCAACGGAACGCTCTACCACCGAGCTACGGCGTGGAGTTCTCAACAAAGTGTAGTAGGGTAAGAATTAAAGAACCTATCACAAAGCGTAGCCAAGACCCTACCATACCGATTTTACCAAATGTAGCTAGACAGTCCACCATACTGTTTTTTGATCAAATGCAGCTGAAAACATAATATACTTTGTTACAAGTGTAACAGCCAGCATTATCATATTATTGTAACAAAAGTACCACAGAACCCACAACATTATTTTTTTACAAATCTAGCGGAGATTGATTGATTGATTGATTTATTGTTGCTTTAGGTCCAGCGGACTCCTCCGAGCCAAATCAGGACCGGACAAACCCCGATCCGCATAAAAGATCTGCTGAAACAACCCTAGTGGGAAAATTGAACGCCCTCCACCGGCCAGTCACTTTACAATAAAGACATCCCACGCGGGGGACGGCTGAGGGTTTACCTCAACTACGCGAACCCCCGGTTACAAAAACAAAATAGAATACAACCATCATTACAAATCATCAACGAAACATATACATATAAAATGCCTATATTGCTAAATACTAACATCATAGGAAGTCCTAGTGACCACCCAGCAGAAAGCGTCCAACACTCCCAAGCTGATCCAACAGACCTCATACACAAACAAGGAGTCTTGTCCAGGAAGAGTTTTCAAGAAAAAAGGTAGGTCATTGATCTAGCGAAGAAGAAGATAGTATAGCAGAGTGATAGGACAGAGCAGGAATGGGAAAGAGTATGAGGAAAATAGCAACAGTGGGAATTTAAAGCACTAAATTTCCATAAAGTGGGGATACTATTTATACTGAAACCCCCGGCACTCCAATGGGGGTACTGTTGCCGCAGTGAATCTGTCATGCCTACAAAGGCAAGACAGGTTTTCAACTGGGGCTTTCACTGTTCCCTTTATAGGTTAGAACAATCTACAGTGGCAAGATTGCTCATGACCCCAAGGGGTATCTAGCGGAGAGCCTTAAATTAAGTCGCAAGACTGGACTTGTGTGGCCAGCTTTCCCCCCCCTCCCCCCTCCCCTCCCCCAACAAAAATTCAATAAGAGTTTTCCCCCATGTCGTATAGTTAACACTTTATTCCAGTCTGTTGGTTGCATTAACATAATCTTCAGAATAGGATCGCATAAAATAATGCTATAGTGACGTTCCCCTGCAAATAGTGAATTCATGCAGTCTGTGGCAATTTTAGTGCTGAGGACAGAAAAATCTCGGTTTAAGATACTGAACTATTGAACTTCAAACTGACTTCCTTAATATAGAAAACCCCACAACAGTATACAAAACTACTATATAGGACGGTTGGATGTGTATGATCAAGTGCCTGTGGTCAGGCACAGTAACTTATAAAGCTCTTATAAAGCTATTATTTTCAAAACTGTCAACATCAAAATGATTTAACACAAAGCTCGAACAAAAATTTAGAATGTATAAAAAAAAACTTTCAACACAGTCTGAACAAGCAAAGCATGCAACAAAGTCCATAACACTGTACACAATAACATGCTGTACAAAACTAGCAACACTGAAACTATACCACACACATACTGCCAACACACTACCGACAAAGACACCTATACAACAGTAAACTTAACCACAACATATATCACTATAGCAAATGGACGAGATGCAACATGGCGTTTACCTGAGCATAAAATATTGTCAAAATACAACAATAACTTACAAAACAATACACTGATCAAATATCTTTCATATTTATATGGAGGTGGAAAAAAAAGGATTAAACAAGGGAAACACAAAAAAATACACACAGAGGTATGTGTGTGTGTGTGAGGAGAGGGGGATAGGGGGTGAAAAGTAAAGGGGTGTGTGCGTGTGTGTTAATCGAGCACAATCCTGATCCAGACCTGTTCTTGTTACAAGATAAGCATCACAAATTGGAACTTGAATAATGTTTACAAGTCTATAATGAAGTACATCATGCATGTAGCATGTCCAATTGAATGTTTACAATCGTGTACAATGTTTTACACACCATTCCATTTGTTCAATGTTTGCACATCATTTTCAAACACTCTTAATATCATGGTTAAACAGGTGAGATATTATGTCTTTTGTAGAGCTTGAGCTCATCTTCAGCTACATGGTATACTAATAATAATAATAATAATAATAATAATAATAATAATAATAATAAAGGCAGATAGTTCTATGACTAAAGCTAATTGTGACCTACTGAATGAATATCCAATGAAAGGTTAAGAATGTTTAGTGGTGCTCCTGAGCTAAGGGGAAAATGATGTTGTCTGGTGTGCATGAACTACAAAATCATGATCAACCAACAGCTAGTAAAATTAATTACAAATAAGCAAGATGAGGCACAGAATTAAAGCACGCAATAATAATGATAGTAGATTGAAGGCAGTGTTACTTTGTTGAAAGATTACATCTTTCTTCAGCAGTATTGACTTCTGAGGTATTTCGCAAAGCAGACTTTACTATAACTGTAAAAGCCTGGTCAATATCACATATTTTTCCCCCGCCGCCACAAATTCACCACAAACATTGTGAACAAGCATGAGATGGTACACCCGGTTCCACAGTTAAACGGCCATTGCCCTGATAGCAGAAGTCAGCAAGGCCCCTGGCAGACTTTAGCAAAAAATTGAAACATGGAAGTTCTTCGTTAAAAAAAAAAAAACAAAAAAAAAAAAACACATCTTAAACCACACTACAGATGTACAAATACATCAACCAGCACTTGAAAATCATCATGATATCCTTGCGCAGAATGACAACAAAATTGCAAACTCATAATACTAATGAGTTGGTTTTTGTTAACTGGCGTAACATGCTAAAAGGATTTGAGAATAAAAACAATTAGTTCTAGTGTATAACCTCTGCATGGGTGTTCGTCCTAGAATTTTCATCCTTCTTACAAACTGGTAATACTAATTCAGGATGATTCTTTTCAGACTGGACTAAGTGTGTGTTCGTGTCAATAATAAGCTATTGGCTTTATTGCTCACACTATGAATGTCAACCGGTATTGTGAACAATGGGTTTTAAAGCTTTACTGATGAAGTTATATTCTCAAAACAGAGAACCAATTGCTTTGCTCTTTTTAAAACTATGTTGATCAATCACAATTCCATTACCTGTATTTTTTTTTTTTTTAATTTTTTTTTTTTAAAGCTTATTCTGTTGTTGGACATACATATTCTTCTTCTCACAATTAAATACCACCAACGGTTGTGTAAAGCTATGCAGAAATGGGTATAATATTTAGCTCTTTCAACAAACGTAACCTGTGCTGCTTCAAACTATTATTTTCCTTGTTCTTCTTCTGAGTTTGAGAAAGCTGGCTGGAAATGTTATACTGAGTTGATAGAGAGTTCCACATTGGTGGCGCTGAAGTCTGGGGTGGGAAAGGATGCATGGTTGTAGGCTAGAGGGGACAGGCGGTACGGATGAGGCTGTCGGCCATCGGGAGATCATACCAATCTACGACTTTACCATTGACGATGATGCTTCGCATACAGCCGACCAACCCTCTTCCTGAAAGACCCAGCGACAGGCTCAGGTAGGCTGAAATCATAAAAGTTATATTTCTGATCTGGTGAATGAGCATGTTTACACACAAGCCTCACACACACATACCTATGTTTATATAAGCTGCAATTTTTTTGTGTACTGAGTTATGGTGAACAAATATTTGTTCATGTGTGTAAACACCCATGCAAATAAACTAATATCAGAAAAACTGCCACATTTTTATCGAAATAAGAACTGGAAATCAAGAACACAAGCACATATGTCACTTATGCCCACATATACAACACAATAGCATGACACAAGGCTCAAATAAACTGAAATCAGAACATTTTTTTGTGCAGAAGTGTGCCAAACAATATTACACACACATGCAGATTCCACAAAACTCTTACTGACCCTCAAACCCACCCCACCCTACCTGCCCAAACATCCAAATACTCACAAGGGAAACCACCAATGAAGAACTCTGCCTGTGACAGTGGGGGAAGTGAAGTTGTCTTTCCCTGAGCCGCCACCAGGTCCTGGTCGTCCACCTTTAGTGTAAGCTGGTTACCACGGAGCGTAGCAACCACTGTGTGCCATTGGTAGCTGCAGTACTTGTTGAGGTCGATGTTGGTGGACTCTGCTTCTATCGTTTCACTGGGGCTGACCAGAGCAAACACCATCTGAAAAAGAACGCCACAAGTTAGTCATTTACGCCCCACCGTTGCATTGAAATTGGTGGTCCAATTTCCTTTTTGTAAAACGCTGACAATTAATCACCATAAAACTTTAATCATCCTTGAAAGGTCGTGAAGAAAAGTGTTTGGCAGACACTACCAGCACTCAGCCGACTTTCCAGTTATTTCCCACTCCAGTAATTAGCGTTCTAACAAAAGCCTAAAACAAAGAAGCTTTAAAGTTATTCCCCACTCCAGTAATTAACAACCAGCTTAAAACACAGGAGTTTGCAGATGTAAGACCCTCAACAGGTCTAAGGCATTCAATAAGGAACCATCCCACCTATATATATGTTAGGAGATTCAAATACTTGAGATGGAACCTGTCCATGCATCCCCTCCCCCCTCCCTCTCCCAAAACCCTTTCTCATAACTTCCCATTATGTTAGGCCACCTGTGAAATTTCAAATTCTACTGCCAGGAAATTCTATACTCTTAAAGAAGTTTTGGAAAAGGTACTCAGCAACAAAGATTTGTTTCAAGGCTATGAACAATACAAATTACAATACAATACAATCAAAAATAAAAACGTGCATTTGGCTTACCATCCATAAACACATGCTACGTGTCAGTGAAACTCAAATATAAGACTAGACAAAGCAGATATAAACTCACAACCACAGCTGACAACAAGCCCTATAGTAAACTCATTACCATTAAACACTGTTAGTGAAGTTAGATCGAATAACAATTCTACCTTTTCTTGCTGACGATCAATATGAGAGAGAGAGAGAGAGAGAGAGAGAGAGAGAGAGATGATAGGGGAGGAAGTGGGGGGAAGGGAAAATGGGGGTTGTGAGAAAATATAGACATTACCTTGCCGTTCACCAACTCCAAAGAGAGCTGAATTTCTCGCTTGTGTATGACAAACAGAATGCCGTCTCTTTCGCTGGATTTGAACTCAGCCTGCACAGTTAGTGAGTTCCCAACGTCAAATTGTAGATCTGAAAAACAATGGTTACTCCATATCATAAACAACAAAGCTTTTAATAAATTTTCAATATAATGTACAGCCTTTTCACTGTAATGTAAACTTAAAGATGAGTAGAAGTAGCAGAAGTATTTGTAGGGGAAAAGAAAAAAACTTAAATAAAACCATAATCTTTCTGGTCAGAAGTCCTTTAATGTCAAACAAACAAATTATGAAAACTTCAAACTTTAAACTATTTAAACTTAAACTTGAAAAAAAAAAAAAAAAAAAAAAAAGAAGAAAAAGCCAAAGCTTTTTACATTGATCTCTATCTCTTAAAAAATTAATCGACATTATTTTAAAGTAAGTTTACCTAAAAAATGGGAACCCAGTGGATTTAAACTGTAAGGCAAACTATATACTACTACAGCTATCAACAATGACAGTAAAAAGGGCGTATTCCATGGTCTCAGAAACAGCTTTCTCACCGTAAGCAGCAAAGGACTCCTTGATGAATCCCACCCCGGGTTCAACATTAACATAGCAGTGCTCCACTCCACTAATGACGTCTGTGTCCGTGATGTCCACAGGTAGACCGTTCAGATGCAGGTTGCGCACACACCCTCTGATACTGTGCTTCACCTAGTAAACAATGCAAGCCATTGAAATATTCAAAACCCAGGAAACCAAGCAACATATTTTGGTACACAAATGTACCCCTAAGAGGAATCCAAGAAAACAATGCATAGCAAGATGGCAAGTCATTTAAATGTTGATTTCCAGACAACCACACACATATAAATCGTGTTAAAGTTGTGCTCTGTTTTGTTCACACACACACACACACACACACACACACCCACATCACATCAAATCACACACACATCACACACAAACATCACACACACACACACCACACATAAACACCACACACACACACATACAAGACTAAATAAATAAATAAATAAATAAATAAAAATAAGAAAAATGAAGAGGAAGGGAACGAGAAAGAAAGGAAGGAAGATGAAGAAGATGTTGGAGGCGGAATAAGAAAAAAGTAAATATTGAAAAGCAACAAACCATATTGATTGTCGAAGAGTCTGTTGAAGGCAGACCACCGATGAAAAGTGGTAACTGAAAATCCAGCGTCTCATCTATAGTCCTCGTTCCCACCAGTGATCCATCCACAAACAATCGCAGTCTGCTCAAATCTTTGAGGATCTGGCCCTAGATGCACACAAATATATGTACAATGATCAAAGAATAAATGAGAGAATGTGTTATCAGATAAAACGTAGAATCAATCACCATTCCAATTACATGTAACACCATTGTCATCATCATCAATATCCTCCTCCAATCAGTTGGCTTATAACTTCGGCCGAAGCTTTTAACGAAATACATTAATTGTATAGACAACCTTTTAATGTGGTGTGTTTTATCTCCTTTGACCCCTCTGCCTTGTCTTTATGTATCCTATCATTATCACTAGCACTACTACTACCACTGTCATCTCTACTGTTGTCAACTCAGCTATTAGCTGAAGCTGAATTAAAACTAAATAAATAACTATTTAAAAAAAAATAAAATACAAAAATAAAATCAAATTCCAATGTTCATTCACATTAGGCTTCTGTGCCAAGAAGATAGGCTCACATCCCTGAACAGCCTGTTCCAGAACTCGCAACAAAAAAACCCCAACCTTTTCACAATGGTCCCAAACGTGGTTCTGAATAACGCAAAAGCCGCCCAATGTGTCATTTGTGGTAGGATGATTTTTAAAAAAAAAGGTTCAATTGCCTCTATTAGGAGGGTGGGATTAGGGATGGGGGAGGGAAGGAAGGAAGGAAGGGGAGGGGGGGGGGGGGGGGGGGAAATCGAAGCTAAAACCTGTCCTCAAAAAATGTTAGAATAACTTACTGAATGCCATTGGCCATCAGCTAGGTCTGTGGTAGAGGCCATTCTTCGCTCTGTCCCCTGTTGAGTGAATACCAGTTCCACCTTCCCACCCCTCAGCTGAGCTACAAAGTAAGATGTCTCAGCGGCGTTCCTCAGCAAACCAAACAGCCCGTCTTGGAAGAACGTGCGAAATTCAAAAGTAATGTTGAACCTGAAAATGAACCCCCAAATCAGTTTAGAAACAAATTAGAAAAATGTCAATGCAAAGGGCAGTCCGATAAGTACTTAGTGTAATAAGGTGGTGTGGTGGTTTGTTGGTGGTTGCTGCTGTTGTGATCAAGATGATATTAATCTTGCGTTCAAACAGAAAATCAGCCGGAGTACATTCCTTTTCTCTCGCCTCTATTCTGTCCTCCTCTCAATTCTTATAAAACATTCCTTATATATCAATACTTTTCGTTATCACAACTCACAATAATATTTCCACGCGCAGTTTTCTCGTGCACACCAATTAGTTTCTTCTGAACTATTCATTACTTTGTCTCAACCACCGAACACACTCACAAACACTACAAAACTTGCATGCGTGTGAGACGCATGCAAACGCATTCTCTCACATTAGCCTCACCACCCGATGTTGCCAGTATTGCAAGAGCAATTTACTAACGTGTAGTATATTCTCGTAGACGGCTACGGTCGAAATTTCAGCCGGATCGGACTCGTCGTTTTATTTTGACCGCGTGTGGAAGTGGGCGTGTCCATGGATTTTAGAAAAATGGAAAAAGAGCAATATCAGTCGGTGATTCGATTCTTGGGCTACGAACTGCTGCCCCATCCACCGTATTCTCCAGATTTGGCCCCGTGCGACTTCTTTTTGTTTCCAAACTTGAAAAAGTCACTCGCCGGGCAGAAATTTGAGTCGAATGAGGAGGTCATTGCCGCCACGGAGGCCTACCTTGCAGACCTCGAGAAAACATATTTTTCAGACGGTTAAAGAAGTTGAAGCATCGCTGGGTCAAGTGTATCAAACTAAAAGGAGACTATATTGAAAAATAAATCGCCACTTTTTCAAAATTTTCGTTTTTCTTTTGTAGGCTAATTACTTATCAGACCACCCTTGTATATATACAATTTTCGGACAGAATCCTGTATAATAATAATAATAATAATAATAATAATTATTATTATTATTATTTTTTTTTTTTTTTATAAAAGATAAAATAAAACCCCAAAGCTTGGTACATCAATCAGGTTTCCGCAGGATAATTTTATAGACAGCTGAAAATGGCGTCTTTTCTCTGGCAACACAAGAAAGAAGGAAATGTGTAAGTAAGCCCTGTTGGAGTTTGGGTCGGCCGTTACAAATCAAAACAGCACACTCACTGTCTCTGAAGCACGTTGATAGGCACTCGACTCAGGCTGTCGCTGATGAGGGCGTAACTATCGTCACTGTTGCCGAGGGTCTTGGCATTCAATTCTATGCCAGCATTCATAAGGCGGAACGGAGAACATGTCGACATCTCGAACATGCTCGCTGTAGTTGCGGTGGTCGGTGAGGTGGTGGTAGTAGTTGTGGTGGAGGTGGTGGTGACGGTAGGAGGAAGGACAGGGCGGTCGCTGGCTGGGCGGTTAAAGTTAGAGCTATCGCACATCAACGGAGCTTCACCGTTACCCCCAGAAGTGACAGAGGGCTGGCATCGACCCATGTCTGCACGTTTGTACTGTTTGGCCTTGCTCAGGTCCACAGGTCTGCACACACACACACACACACAGAAAACATAATGGGGGAGATGATGATGATACTTACATTATGATTTCAGAAGAAGAAAAAGAGGAAAAGAAGGAAGAAAAGAGGAAGATCAAGAAGAAGAAGAATCACCCCACCTCCAATACTAATAATACCAACACCAACATTGCACACAAAACTGAATAACAAACTTACTTCATATTAGTGATGATGTCACCAATACAGCCTTTCAGACCAACGGATGAGGCGGCCATATCGTTGATAGCGATGGGAGCTCCGCCAAAGTACAAATTACTGTTACTGGGACGCATGGTGACCTCTCTCACTCCGGCTGGTAGCTGACCATCTGCCACTTTCACGTCATCAACCAGCAACTCCAGGCTGAAAACAGTCAGTAAATGCTTTACTTCAAGATCTTTTACTCCTTCGGATGAGAGTATAAACTGATGTTTAGTCATCACACGGACTTTAAAGATCCTGACGCTCATGTCCTAGATGGCAGAGATTCAGCTCCACAAATCTACCCAGAAGTACTAGGTCCCTTCTCCCCCATACCCAGTCACCCAGGAAGGTGCTCAGTTGTCTGGCGTTAGACTATGTTCCCAAAGGCTGCAAGTGGGCGCCTCAATTATGTTTGATCCTGTATCTAGCAGCGCCTTCTATATAGAACACAAATTTAATAAATTTCACTTCATACACTACAATCAACACACTGCATCCAACACTTGGTGCTAAATTAAATTCATAAATACACTAAATTAAATTCATAAATACCCTTATTTACATTTATAACCAAACAATTTATAGTTCAAACTTGGTCTTTATAACTTCAACTGTGCAATGTAAACAAAGAAGAAGAAGAAGAGACGTGTAATGGGGGACAAAACTTATTTCTGTGACATTACTTCCCATTTCGTGCTTGAAACCCCAAATCTAAATCATTTGAAAATTAAATGTATTTGATTCTGCTGAAAATTTAAACAGACTAACTTGTACAGATATTCAATATTTCCTTTGGATAGCATTGCCTCTTCTTCTGTTCCATTTCATTTTTTAATCTTCTTTTTCTTTTCTCATTGTTTAATATGTAGTAACTCAATCTATATCATTGTACTTCATCTGTGTTTAACAGCAGAAAGTTCCGATATTACTGTAAAATAGCCACTTTTTTCTCTCTTATTTTCTCCTACTTATATATTGGTGTATTGACTAATTGTGTAGTTTGTAATATTAACATGTTGAAAAAGAATTAAAGATATAAAAAAAAAATTAAAGAATAAACGAATTGATAAAAAAAACACACATAAAATGAGGAAAAAAATAGAAAACAACAACAACAACAACAACAAACAACAACTTATTTTTACTACCCTTCTTTAAGACAATGTAAATCAAAGATCCAACTTTGTAAACTCTCTGGAGGCTTACACACTATAGGACTGGGGAAAATAAACAGGAAAACTAAGCTACTGAAAACAACTATAATAGAACATTTTCCAGAAAAGATGGATAAAACACCACTTGAAAAGAGGAACATACTTTCGACCATCCTTCATCAACACAACGTAATGGAGAGCTCCATTATTATACGTCTCCTGAGATCTCAGCGTTACAACTGGGGACTGAAGAGCTGACAGTCGGGCTTCCAAACGCCCGTTTGCCATCGATATTGAGTAAAAGTTCTGTCGAAAAATAAGCATAAAATATTCTCTTCACGGATCCAAATCATCATCATCAAGCTCACCATCATCAACATTATCACAATCATCATCATAATTACTAGTCCTTAACTTTTCTATCAATATAAAGAGGTTTGCGTGGCTTCCAGGCTCCCATTTGCCATTGATATTAAGTAGTTTTGCAGGAAAATAAATTAAAATAAATTCTTCACACATCTGCATCATGATCATCATCATATCATCAAACACATCTTCATCATCATCATCATTGGTAGTCCTCGACTTTTCTGTGAATACAAAATAAATAAGGTTTGATCATAGAATAACATCATAAGGTGGCATATGTTAACTCACTTTGGCAGAGCGTTATAGCTTGTGTTCCAGAGATTGTGGGTTCAAATACATGAAGCCACCAACCTTACATTGACTGACAACACTGACCATCTTACTGTTTTAAACAGCCTAAAGGCAGTTTCAGTGTGTATGGTGGGTGGGATTGAATGGAAACATCACTTGTGAGAGGTTGGAAAATCTTTTCAAACCTTAGTCAGGATGGCACTGTACAGTAGATGCCAATTAATATATGCTTTTGATGAGAGGACAACAGAGAAATTCATCCTCAATAGTAAGAAGTATGACCCAATTTGAAATAAATTACAAAAACAAATGCAAATGAAGAGTTTTACAACATTTTGTCCCATTTATATGCGAATATAGCTCCATTTATCTTTATATTATTATCATCATCATAATAATTGTGCCCTCTCATTTGTTTTCAATTGTGCAAACACGAATAATATTACAAAAGAATCAGCTCACGTCTGAAGGGACATCTTTGCTAAGCAATAGAAGAGCGTTGGGTTCCGTTGTGTAAAAGGACAGCCCGATGTCTGCCTGAGATTCACCCAGCGTCACCCCATCAAACATCACAAACCCGTCTCCGTAAAACCCAACTTTGCGTATTCCCTGGAAGATGAAACAAGGCATATTTTACAAAAATAAAATTATAAATGCCTACTCAAACAGATAATACTGCGACTTTTATACACAATCATGATCCTACCAATATCGCTTCGGTACCATGAGAACTGCAATGCTTTTCATAAAATTAATGCTTAGCTTTGATGTCCCTGGTAAAATTCATACACCTATTCATAATCTCTCTTTTTCTCTCTCTTTATTTTTTTAAAAATCTCTCTCTCCCTCTCCAGTGAATTCAAAATGCATAACTTTAATTTTACCAATGCATAAGGAAAACAAGCAACTGAAATTAAACTAATGAAGAAGCAGAAGAAGAAGAAGAAGAAGAAGAAGAAGAAGAAGAAGAAGAAGAATACGATACGAATACGATCACTTTATTATCTCAATCAAAGAGAAATTCACATGTGGTGCCAGATATAAATGTTACAAGACGATAAAGGACAGTATAACAACAATAAACAGTAAACAGTAAAACAGGATAAAAGTATATTAAGACATTACTAAATTAACCATTTAAAACTGTAATCATAAGAATCATAAGAAGTTACATGGGGAATAGCAGATACCTATCTCAGTGTCATAATCATGATATAAGGTATTGCAACATAACAATCACTGTTGGCAAGCAATAGTCACATCAATATACAACAACGTAAGACTTTTAAATAAAGATGTTCATTAAAAAAAATATAAAAATCGCTAAGCACATAGGCCTACACTAAACAGAAATGTAAGATCACAGGGGCACATACTCACTATCTCATGCGGATTGGGCATTAATTGTATAAATCATGCCACGCACACTGTCATAATAGAAGCATCATACGTTCAAATTCTCAATCATTTAATAAAGAGATTGCGGTGGGTATAAAACTATTTTTAGTGCGTACAGTTTTGAACTTTGGTGTCCTGTAGCGCCTACCCGAGGGCAGGAGATTGAAGTGGTGCGCGAGCACGTGACTGCTGTCTTGAAGTATGCGACGGGCTTTTCTCACCACTCGCCTTTCATACATCGCTTTCATACTCACATGTTGCACTCCCACAACCTTCCCACAAACTCTCACCACTCTGTCCAACACATTCCTACTGTCCAAAGACAACCTTCCATACCAACATACAAATGAGAAAGTGAGAATGGAAGAGATGAACGAATCATAAAAGGTTTGGAGGATACGGTTTTGAACATGCAAGCGTCGGAGTTTCTGGAGGCAATAAATTCTAGATTGGCATTTTTTGTGAATACCATTGACGTTAGAAGAGAAGTTCAGCTTCTCGTCAATGATGGTGCCAAGGTACTTGTATTCTGTGACCCTCTCTACTGTAGCACCGCCAATGACGAGAGCGGGGATGGGGGCGGGGTTGCGGCGAAAATCAACGATTAGCTCTTTTGTTTTTTTTACGTTTAAGTCGAGGTAGTTTTCCTTGCACCAGGTGCTGAAAACTTCGACAGATGAGAAATACTGAGAATTTGAGTTTGACATGTCCACCAGGGCTGAGTCGTCCGAGTACTTAATGACCGGACAGGTGTCAGAGCCACGGCAGTCGTCGGTATACAACGTAAAAAGTACCGGCGAAATTACAGTGCCCTGGGGCGCACCGACAGAGGTTTGCTTGACAGAGGAAAGAGCAGAGTGAAAGCGGACAGCCTGGGACCTATTGACAAGAAATTGAACTATCCAAAGGACGAGTTTGGAGGGTACAGAGTAAGAAAGGAGCTTCTGGGCCATGAGATGAGGTTGGATAGTATTGAAAGCAGAACTGAAATCGATGAAGAGGACGCGGACGAAGGAGCTGGGGGTCTCTAGGTGAGTGTAGGCATTGTGAAGGAGGGTAAGAGTTGCGTCTTCAGTGCTGCGATTGGGTTTGTAGGCAAACTGTAGGGGGTCAGAGAATGGCTGAGTGTGAAAGAGTAGACGAGAGAGAACAATTTTTTCAAAACATTTCATGGCTATGGATGTTAGGGCTACGGGGCGATAGTCATTTAACTGCTTGGGTCGTGCGATCTTGGGGATGGGTGAGATAACAGAGTGCTTCCACACACTGGGCACGACACAGTCACGCAGGGACCAGGAAAACAGCTGGCTAAACACTACGCACAGCTGTGCCGCGCACCACCTCAAGGTCCGCCCTCCAATGCCATCGGGGCCTGCAGCCTTCTTTACATTCAGTTTTTGAAACACTGATCTTACTGTGTCGCCATCGATATCAAAGTCTCTGTCATCAGCATCGGTATCTTCTTTCAAGCGCGTTATGATCTCTTCGACGTTATTTTTCGTATCATCGCGTTCAAAACGGCAATAAAAAGTGTTAAGATTTTCAGACATTTCTTGCTGTTCATTTAGAGGGAGGTCACTGCGTGCAGACTTATGTTTTTCCATGCCTGACAGAGTTTTAAGCCCTTGCCAGGCATCAGCCATGCTACCGCGTTCGAATTGCGCCTCAACCTTTTCTTTGTACTGCCTTCTCGCGTCTAACATTTCTTTCCGCAGCTTCGTTTGCACGCGCTTTCGCTCGGCTCGATCACCCGATTGGAATGCGGCTTTCTTTTCATTCAGCGTGGCTTTCAGCGACTTTGATATCCAAGGCTTGTTATTGGGAAATAATTTTATGGTCTTCGTTGGAATAACCAAATCTTCACAAAATTTTACATAATCAGAGACAACATCAGCAGCTTCATTCACACTCTCACTCGACTCAACAAACATATTCCAATCAGTACATTCGAAACAACCTTGCAACTGCTCAATGCTATCAGGAGACCACAGTTTGACTGTTTTCTTCACAACAGGTTGACATTTGATTTTAGGCAGATAAGCAGGGACAAGATGGACACAATCATGATCAGATTTACCAAGGGCGGGGAGAACAAAAGATTTAAAAGCATTGGGTATATTGCCATAGACACAATCAAGGGTGTTAGAAACAGTTTTACCTATGCGGGTTGGAATGGAAACATATTGATGAAATGAAGGAAGATGTTTATGTAAATCACTTTTGTTAAAATCTCCAGTGACAAAGTTAGGAGTGTCCGGCGAGACAGTTTGTAGGTCACGCACGACCTCAGCGACCTGTGCGGCTGCACGTGCCTTGTCGGCTCACGTAGGAATGTATACAACTGTGACGTAGATCTGACCGAATTCACGGGGCAAGTACCAAGGTCGCAGCGACACGGACAACAACTCAACATCCCGCGTATTCAATTGCTTACGCACAGTAACACTATTCCTACTACACCACCGTTCATTCACGTACAGGCACACGCCACCGCCTGATTTCTTTTTACTGACTTCTACATCTCTATCAGTCCTGAAGGGAGAAGAAGAAAAAAGAAGGACAAGAACAACAAGAACAAGAAGACACTCACTGAGTCTTTACATCCAGGAGAAATTCCAATCAGCGTGCCACCAGATAAAGGCTGGGAGTTAGTACTGCCAGCAAAACCAATGCTCTTCATGCAGCCCAAAAAATTTCCAATGCTCCTGTCACCCCTGGTGGAAAAAGCACAAGCATATAGAATCAAACCTGATGTTCACTGCTACGTACACTGGTTTCAACTGCCCATCATGTACATGGCTCATGCAAAAGTGAGTGCGAGGTCTAGATCAAAACTGCCCAGTTGCAGTTCATGCCTCTCAGCAAATGCTGTGGACTACCTCTTAGCTAAGGGAGCGCAGTTGGCTCAGTGGTATACACAGTGTACTCAAATGTCAGGCAATAACATTGACATTGCAGCCTGTACAGGCAGTGATTAAAACCCTGTTGATGGCCTGGAGTAAAATAATAGTAATAATAAGTATTATAATAATACTAATCCTATAATAATAATAACTATAATAATAACAACAACAACAACAATAATAATAATGATGATGATGAAGTCCACTTGTATGGCGCACATATTCATGCTGGCAGCATGCTCAGGGTGCAGGGGGTTGGAGGGAAAAGGGTGAAAAAAAACCCAAAAAACAACAACAACAAAACTGCTCTATGTACACACTCAAAAGAGTCAAAAAAAGATACGTCTTCAGACGCCTTGTGAAAGAGTCAAGTGTCTCAAGTCCTGGAGGACAGCGTTCCACAACGCTGGGTCACAGTGGGAGAAGGAGCTGTGACCAAAGCGCCTCTTCCTGTGACCATCCATACTTGGAACGGACAACATAAACTGGGAAGAGGAGCGAAGGCGCCTTGAGGGTTTGCGGGTAGGAACAATGTCTCTTAGGTATCGGGGAGAGGTGGGGTCATGGACACACTTGTAGCACAGGGAGAGGACTTTGTGGTCGACTCTCTTCTTGACTGGCAGCCAGTGAAGTTGTCGGAGAGCTGGAGTGGTATGGTCGGTCTTCTTGCTGCTGGTGACAATCCTGGCGGCCGTGTTATGAACACTTTGAAGACGGTCAAGCAGGTCAGGAAGGCCCCACATAATAATAATAATAATAATAATAATAATAATAATAATAATAATAATAATAACAATAATAATAATAATAATAATAATAATAATAATAATAATAATAAATAAATAAATAAATAATAGAAAAAAATTAAATTAAAATTAACAAAATTATCCTGAGGCACTACTCCCTGCTCCTTTGGATGAGAGTATAAACTGAGATCTAGTCTGTGCATGCACGCATTCCATCACACGGGCGTTCATGTCCTTGACGGGTGAGTGTTGGCTACACATATACACCCCGCATGCACTAGGTCCCTCCTCCCCATCCCCGGAAACCCATGATTGTGCTCAGTCGACTGGGCGCCAGACTATGCGTCCAAAGGTTGCAGGTGGGCGCCTCTGGCGGTTTGAGTTAGACCCTCTATCGACCAGCACCTTGAGCAGTTGCGGAGATGGAAAAGCGCTATATAAAAGGGATTAAAAATAAATAAATAAAGAAAAGAAAAAATAAAAGAGAGAAATAAGTTAGAAACAGCATCAGAGAGTGTAGCCAATGGCACTGTTTAGTGCCAAGCAGGACCACCAAACACTCGCTTACTTTAGTGTGAATTTATCCAGCTGGAAATCGCTGGGCAAACCTCCCACATACAAATCTTGTCCCAAGATTTCCAATCCGGTCTGGGGCCCTGGGGCTTCAAAGGTCAACGTTTCTACAAGCTGCGTTTCGATGTAGGTCTTCAGTATAGCTGTGGAATGAAAACAAAGTAGTTGTTCTTATATAATAATAATGATGATGATAATACTAATAATAGTAATAGTACTACTACTAATATTGTACTACTACTACTGCTATTACTAATAGAGGCACTGTGGTCTAATGGTAGTGCTTCGGCTTGCGGATCTGAAGGTCCCGGGTTCGAGCCCTGGCCGGGCCATTGTGTTGTTTCCCTGGGAAAGACACTTTACTCCTGTTTTCCTACTCCTTCGGATGAGAGTATAAACCGAGGTCTAGTCTGTGTCGCATGCATTCCATCATAACGGACTTTAAAGATCCTGACGCTCATGTCCTAGACGGGTGAGTGCCGGTGACAAGAACACACCCAGCATGCACCTAGGTCCTTCTCCCCCATCCCTGGCTGCCCAGGATTGTGCTCAGTTGTCCGGGCGTCAGACCATGCGCCCAAAGGCTGTGGGTGGGCGTCTCGGGCGGCTTGAGTTAGATCCTGTATCGGCCAGCGCCTTGAGCAGCTCTTGAGCTGGAAAAGCGCTATATAAGAACGATTAAATAAATAAATAATAAATACTACTACTACTAATATTGTACTATTAAGGGTAGGGCATCAAGAGTCCCATCACATCAGTCATGCGGTGACATGATCAGTCAGTCTCATTTTATTTAATCATTTTTAAATAGCGCTTTCTCAGCTCAAGAGCGGCTCAAGGCACTGGCTGATACAGGATCTAACTCAAGCCGCCGGAGGCGCCCACTTGCAGCCTTTGGGGCGCATAGTCTGGTGCGCAGCCAACTGAGCACCATCTTGGGTGACCGGGTATGAGGCAGATGGGACCTATAGTAATGCTTGCTGGGTGTATCTATGTAGCCATCACTCACCCCTCTAGTACATGAGCTTCAGGATCTTTAAAATCCGTGTGATAGAATGCATGCGTGCACAGAGTCTAGACCTTGGTTTATACTCTAATCCAAAGGAGTAGGGACGCAGAGCCCTATAGGATCTTTATTTTATTTTTATTTTTTTTTGTATTCCAGTAGTCAATCAACTTTGACCAACTTACTTTAGGGGCTGTGAGTGATGTTATCTCTACCACTGTTACACTTTGCAAATGAATAACTTGCAAACCGTTCATTTGATCATAATGCTGTTTTGATAAAGTTCCTACGTCTCCTTTGTTGCCAACTATGTGTAGACTGAGAGGGTGGGGAAAGAAAGGCAGACAGAGGGTGAAGAGGAAGAGAGTGGTGTGGTGGATGGGGACAGACACAAGTTTTGTCTTTTACCTTGTAGTTGATTGCGCTGAACGTTGACCATGACCCACTTGTCTATGTTGTAGTTCAGGTTGGACATTACCCTGGCCTTGCCAGAGCCTCCAAGATAGAACTCGACCACAATTTTCCCACCCACCAAGTCGATCGACACAAAATCTCCATTCTGAAAACAAAACAAACCAACAAAAAAAGGTATCAAATAAAACAAAAACATCAAGGATGAATATGCGAGACAAGAGTAGATCCACTTTTTATTTTATTTTAAAAATTCAGTTTGTTGTACCGCTGAGTGCTTATTTGGAGTCACTTTCACTTCTCTGCTAAACTATACAGCATAAAGATGTAAAGCTCTGCTGTGGTATGAGTTTGTATTTTTAAATGAAGGCAAGCTGCCCTTGTCAAGGTTGTGGCCCTACACTGAGGGAATTTCTCCCTCAACATTTAAATATTGATTGTGCGCCTGAAGTCACATTTGTGGTGGTAAATGATTCAACACATGAGGTACGACTAGTGGTGAGACCAATGACAGCACTCATAGAGAACAAAACATTTTTTACCTCCCAAATTCTAATAAGTAAAACCAAATGTATACATCCAAACATGTTTTGGGAACTAACATACTTGCCACAACTGTCTTGAGATCTTTCAGGCATGTTTTGTGGGAAGAAGAAGAAAAGGAAGAAGAAGAAGAAGAAGAAGAAGAAGAAGAAGAAGAAGGAGAAGAAGAAGGAGGGGGAGAAGCAAGAGGATGAGAAGGAGTAAAAGAAGAAGGAGGAGAAGTAGAAGAAGAAGGAGAAGAAGGAGGAGGAGGAGGAGGAGAAGAAGTAGAAGAAGGAGGAGGAGGAGGAGAAGAAGAAAGAGGAGTGGGAGGAGGAGTGGGAGAAGATGAAGAAGAAAAAGGAGGAGGAAGAGAAGAAGAAAAAGAAGTATTAGAAGAAGAAGAAGAAGAAGAAGAAGAAGAAGAAGAAGAAACAAGATGCAAAAGAAAAAACACCCAGCTAACCACACTTTCGGGGCCCGATGTGGGCCCCCATCGGGCAGCCCGATGGGGCCCGGATCGGGCTACCGATCGGGGCCCGATCGGGCAAATGGAAATTGGAACCGACTCGGGCCCGATTCGGGCAAAGATCGGGCGATCGTCGGGCTACCCGAAACTTACCCGATCGTAACCCCACGTTCGCCAAACAGTAGCCCGACTTTCGATAAAGATTGGGCGATCGTCGGGGTACCCAAAACTTACCCGACCGTAACCCAACCTTTGCCGAACGGTAACCCGATTCCGGCAAAGATCGGGCATACGTCAGGATACCCAACACCAACCCTATTGTAACCCAACTTAAACCAGAAACAACCCCGATAATGCCCCATCCCTGGCCAATGCTGATTTACCCTAAAATCATTTCCCACATATTGTTTATGATATGTGATTGCATGAAGAAAGAATTGAGATGTCTGGTGTTAATAGGGACTGTCGGCACAGGCGTTTTTGTTTTCGTAAATCCTTGGTGGGGCCCCACTTAAGTATTACACACCATTTCGATAACGATATAGCCTATATTAACGTGATCTTCGTCGCTATAGAAATCGTGTGTAAATACATAAACGAAAGGCAAAGCACCCAAAAAACAACCACAGTGAAAATAGAAATAGGTTTTCGCAGGCAAACTGAAACACAATATCCGAGCACATGCAACTGTAGAACTTAGAAGAAAACTGTAGAAAATTGGCGCCTAAGTACAACCGGAAAAGACCAGCAGTAATGGGCACGGAAATTTACCCTTGACTTATAATGTATAAATAAATACAATAGTTAAAAGAAACACTGTAACAATGTTTTATATATTGTATGATAAAAATTAAGAATTATAAGCACAATTAAATAATTATATCTTGCTGAATTGATTTTGTATAAATATTTTTCACATACATACGCCGCAGCATATGTGAAGCAGACGAAACATTCCAGACAGTTTAGCCAATTAGAAGCGAGAGTAGGCCTATGTTAGCGTGTGCGCCGCGTGGCTTTGTGGTGGGGCAGAATTGGGCGGCACACGGGAGAGCGAATCGTTACGCATCCACATTTCTCGAATCCGCTACGCATCGGGTTTTTGTAGGGCTATGTGGGTCCCTACTAAAACCCGACAAAAGTCGGGATGCCCTATGCGGCCCCAGTGGGGCCCCGATCGGGCTGGTTTGCTGGGCAACAAAACAAATGGACCCTTAAAACCCACATCAGGGTTGCCAGCAAAGAAGAGCTTAGAGTCGTCCCAGAAGGTCTTGAACTCCAATCCAATGGCAAATCTCGTGGCTTGGCGATACGACACACTGGTGATTTGGTGTTTGGCGTAGCCTTGGCCGTCGTAAGTGTACACTGTGGTGCTTGCTGTTTGCTGAGGGCTACACAAACACAAATCAATAATAATTATGTTATAAAAAATATATAGGGCAAAGACAAACATAAAAAAAGAAGCTCAATGTACAAGGCAGGAGAAAACAAAATAAGCCAAAAGCACGCTAAGGTTTAAGAATGCACGCGGGCACAAACACTATGTAAACACTTAAACCTGTTGGGTGTAAATAAACACGATAGGGGTGCGTAGGTGTGTGTCCACCCACAAACAAAATGCCAGCAAGCAAAGAAATAATAGAGAAAACTCACACATTGTAGCAAGGCATGCATTTAGAATTGGAGGTCTTGAAGTTGTAAACACCGAGTGGTTTTCCATCCAAATTGACATCACCCACACAGCCATACAGCTTGCCCGAAGTCACTCCTGAAGGTGGCTGGAACACAGATTGAAAAAAAAAAAAGACATTACAAACTAAATAAACTAAATAAAATTAAATTAAACTAAAATAAATCTAATCTAACTGCACACCAAGATTGAGAAAATACATTAAAACTAAATAAAGTAAAGTTTAGTATAATACACTAAATGTAATCTAACCTAAATTCTTCTTCTTATTATTATTATTATCATGAACATTTAGGCACCTAATCTTGACAGTTTTAGGCATGTAAAATCACGCAATAGCTCACGTGCACAATGTCAGAGGATGGTGGTACCAATGATAACACCAACAAAGAGTCAATGCAAACATTCAATAAGAAGAAAAACAAGTGCGATACCAAATGGACACAGAATTTCCGATAAATACAGCTATAAGAGGGGGAAAAATCATCAATGCTAGCACAAGAAGATTTTATAACAGTAAACACGTAACCACAGCGAGAAGGAAGAGGTTGATACAGGAAAATACTAAACTAAACTAATATGAACTACGTAAACAAAATTAAACTAATCTGAACTACATAAACAAAACCAAACTAATCTGAACTACTTAAACAGAACTAAACTAATCTCAAGTACTTAAACAAAACTAAACTAATCTCAACTACGTAAACAAAACTAAACTAATCTCAACTACTTAAACAAAACTAAACTAATCTCAACTACTTAAACAAAACTAAACCAATCTCAACTACGTAAACAAAACTAAACTAATCTCAACTACGTAAACAAAACTAAACTAATCTCAACTACGTAAACAAAACTAAACTAATATCAACTACGTAAACAAAACAAAACTAATCTCAACTACGTAAACAAAACAAAACTAATCTCAACTACGTAAACAAAACTAAACTAATCTCAACTACGTAAACAAAACTAAACTAATCTCAACTACGTAAACAAAACTAAACTAATCTCAACTACGTAAACAAAACTAAACTAATCTCAACTACGTAAACAAAACCAAACTAATCTCAACTACATACAGGGTGGGGAACAACTCATTGAGAAAAACTCTGAAAAGGCCGGGGTCCAGGGGCCGCCTAGGCCCCGGCGGGGTCAAGGTGCAGGGCCCTTGTAGGGGGTCCAGGGGGGCAAAGCCCCCCGGAAAATGTGCACGTTTTTAAGCCATACCAAGAGTGGCATAGTAACAGTGCAGTAAATGTATAGTGAACTGAACCAACCCAAAAAAAGATAATAAGTGTGTTCTACAAATTGCGCTTGAAAACAGTGTTGTTTATAAGTCTAAACTGCTAGATCTAAAAGACCTATCATTATGCTTCTTTTAACCTACTTCAATTAGCCCTTCCCCTCCCAATCTTATCCTTCTTCCGATCTATGTAATCCCATTTTAAAACAGGGAAGTCGTTCTATGCCTGCTAGATCTAGAAGTCCTATAATAGGCCTATTCTACTAACCTACTACCTCCCCTTGACCCTTCCCCTACCTATCGTTTATTACTCCCATCAACATCCCGTGCATAATAAATTATTCAACAACCGTAAGGAAAAAGGTATGTGTATAAATTAAAAATAAAAGCCTACCTGGAAGTCGGCCCTGCTGTTTTGTGGCTTTCATTGCGTGTTGATGCATTTTGGTCAGCATGTGCTCGACCAGTGTCGACAAGCCACGATTTGCGTAGCTCAGCTCCTTGTTGCAAAAGATGCATCGAGCTGTGCCACTCCTATCTATTTTCCGAAAGCAGTCACCGATTCGCTGGTCCTCGTCCTCAATTTTTATTGTTTTGTTAATCCACTCCCACTTCCATTTATTGGCAATGGTCCCCTCTTCAAAAATATCCCCGCGCTGAACTATTCTGGACACACACGCCATGATAACAGCCGAAAACGCGTTCAACACCATTTTGCCCGCTCTAAGCAAGTCGCGTTTATGTGGTCGTAAGAATCAACAAGAGCGGGCGGGGAGAGGCTGCACGCATTCAGTTCTAGCGGGCCCGTTCTAGCAATGAGAAAGTAAAAGGTGGACACAGATGGGTACTTGTAATAATAGGTCTACTGGATTCGGAAACGGACAAATTTTTTTTCCTCTTAACTCTTTTTTTTTCCCTCTGAAATGGCTGCCTATTTCCTCTGAAATCAGCGGATCCGAGGAGAGTTCCCCACCCTGTACATAAACAAAACTAAACTAATTTCAACTACACTACACTAAAACTAAACTAAGAAATGGGGTTTGTCTTCTCAGCAAAAGCATGGCAGCCGTGCAGCAGCACCAACCCGACGAGATGATAACTTTATTATTGATGTACCTGTTGCCCATCAACACCGGCCAGGTAGATGGAGGTGTCACTGTTGAAGTTGACCAAGGTGATGCCCGGCTGAGACTGACCGTTCACCTCCACCGCTTCGTCCTCCCCAGCCTTGGCCTGCCAGACCTTCAGTATCCCGATCTGACCGATCCTGCACAATTACAGGAGATTCTTCAAACCGAATGGCATCTATACAAAGTAATCTATTTATCACTATAAAGTAACCTATTCATCACTACAAAGTAACCTATTCATCACTTCACCTACAAAGTAACCTATTCATCACTACAAAGTAACCTATTCATCACTTCACCTACAAAATAACCTATTCATCACTACAAAGTAACCTATTTATCACTTTAAAGTAACCTATTCATCACTATAAAGTAACCTACTCATCACTGCACCTATAAAGTAACCCATTCATCACTTTAAAGTAACCCATTCATCACTTTAAAGTAACCTATTCATCATTGCAAAGTAACCTATTCATCACTGCACCTACAAAGTAACCTATTAATGTCTACCAATTAAGTAACCAATTCATCAAAACAAAGTAACCTTTTCATCACTGCAAAGTCACCTATTAATCACTGCACCTACAAAGTAACATATATCCATTACATTTTCGACATTATTACACCATGCAGCAGAAACTGAAGTTGAGTGTTGAGTTCAAGCGTATGTGTTGGAATCCACTTTGTCACTTTGTACATACACACATATGCACAGACTTATGTCACATCTCACCTCTTTTGCAACAATACCATGCACTCTCTGCCTCATCCCTTTCTATACACACCCCTGCTTTGATCACACTTACGCACACCCAAACACATGCCTCACCTCTTAGCCGCAACACGGTACCACTTCTCTGCTTCATCTCCCTGGTTATCATAAACGGCCAACTCCAAGGGGTGGGTCACTTCCCCAGGGCCTCTCCCTGCGTCCCAACGGAATCGGACGCGGTTATCCCGAGTTATCTCTACAGCGAGGTACTCCTGTAAGAAATTTGTACTACACTGTTATTGGTATTTTGACCAGAGGCAATTAGTTTGTGCAAAATGATATATTTACAAGTTATTGATTCATCTCATCATGGTGGTTTTTTTCCCCTTCTTGTATTTGAAATAGCATTATATAATTAATTAAGTTCACAGTTAGCTGTTGAGCTTACAATGGAAGACATCTCCCTCAAAATACCAGACAGAAACTTGTGTTAAAACAATCATATATCAACCATACGCAACATAACATTTACTGCAGTCAACCTATTACTGATTAAAATATAGCCTCTGATGAATCTACATCTACAAGTAGCATCTACATTAACATGTGTGTGTGTGTGTGTGTGTGTGAGTGTGTGTGTGTGTCTAATCATAGCAAACAATTTAATGGTATTTGTCACACTTAAAATTGGCTGCCAGCTGGACTGGACTGTATTCTAAACTGCAAAAGTATGACAAACTTAACAGTTTGCCACACTCATCTGCAAAACAGCAGAAACAGCTAGAGAGGTTCATGACCAGATCGACATCCTTCTGTCACAATAGGAAGGCAACACTAAAGTGTGAACAATTTCAAGACCTAATGTTTGTATTTTGTTTTGTGTGAACCATGTGGAAGCACAACCATTTTTTTTGTAAATCAATAAATATTTTGTTAAATATAATTTTGAAACAAGAATGGCACCATGCCTACATAATGACTTCACTTACATATATAGTGTCAATAAAATGAAATCCTGACAATCATAGTGGAATTATGGGATCTTTATGTGAGTTTGGTAAGTTTCCACTGTGCTCAACCCAAATATCTTTCATTCAGTCAAATACAAATCTAAAATAGCTCATACCAAATATACACTGTTTGATGTTTATGCGGATACAAAATATAGTATGAAATATTGTTCGAGTAATTGTGCTTTGTATACCAATCAATAATTAATTATGTTTTTAATTGATGTATAGTGGAATGTTACATACAAATTTCGCTAACACATTGGGAGAATATTCTATGAAAATACTGCATATGATCCTGCAAGCGTAATGGTGAAATGTTAACATCATGGCAGTTAAATGATTGGTTTAGCCTAGGCAGGGGAGGAGGGAGGGAGGGGTGTAGATGAGGAGAAGGGGGAGGAGGGGGTGTGTGGACTTCTTTAAATAATGTTTCAGAAAAATAAAGCTAAAAAGAAGTGGAGAATCAAACCGTCAAAGGTGCATGCAAATAATTGCACATTTATGTTTATGCAAGCGTTAAATATAATCATCAGAAAATTGTTCAATATATACAATGTAGTATGATGCTGGAGGGCGTCAAGCAATAGCAAACAATTCCAAATCAGAGCAGTAAGCAAAGTGCTTTTACAACGAATACTCTAATCAGCATTTCAATAGACTGCAACATAAACCAATTAAAGTGTAACCCTCAAGAGGAGAAATTTTTATTTTGTTATTCTATAGTTAGAAGTTTGTCCGCAAACAACAAAAATATAACTAAAATCTAATCACAGTTTCAAATAACTTAATTGCTAGCATCAATTCTCTGCAACGACTACAAGCACGTGACATCATGAAAAATATTTTTATTTTAACAACATAATGATCACACAGAAAACATTGTTATTTGAACGAGGGGACTTATAAAAATTTCAACGAGGGGACTTATAACAATTTCAGCGAGGGGACTTATAACAATGTCACCCAGCTAAAAACAAATCATACTAACTTGACCTGCAAAAAAACCCAACAACATAAAAAAAGTTAATAAACAAGACGTAAAGTGTGATGGTATACAATTAGATAATTATGATAATATTTCCTGGATAGTGAAAGACTAAACAATTGCAATATTAGCATATTTTGGGTAGAGCAGAGGAACAGGAACAGCATAATATCAGGGAGTACAGAAGCCAGTACTGTGTTTTACAAACTATAGAAGATGATACGCCTTCTAACTTGCACCCCCAGTCCTTCCCCCTTCCTCCTCTCCCCACCCTCCCCCCAAAAAAACCCCAATCTCATCCATTTATATGGCACTGCATATTATAAGACGCATTAAAAAAAAACACCCACATATTATAAGGGTGTCGGATAGCGCAGTGGTTGGAGCACTCGCTACTGTGTCGCAAGTTAAGCACCGTCCAGTGCGGTTAGCACTTGGATGGGTGACCGCAAAACGTGAAGCGACAAATAACAACGCCCCCAGTTGACTCAACTGTGACTGAGTACCTCATCTCTTAAGGGTGGGGAAGGCTATGGGACCACCTTTACCTTTTTACCTTTTACCTACATATTATAAGATGAACCTCTATCCCTGTTCTGGCAAAATGTGAGCTGTTTGTAAACAAGTGTGCTGATGAACAGCCAGGAGAAACAGGAGTCTGAAAACAAAGACCCTCCACATGTCTAAGGCCTTCCACGAGGAACCACCTATGTATACGTATGTGTATGTATGTTTATGGTGATGTGAGTTGCATGAATGACGATATTGTTTGTAAGTTGTTTTAATTATAATGAAACTCGTCTTCGTTCGGAGACAGATTTTAGCCACACATTAAGTGCATGGGTCAAAGTCGAGGAAAAAAGTATCGTCTTGTAGTCTGTAAAGTACTGTAATATTCTGCTTGCACTACATTAACAATCATATATCAAAATCCATCTATATAACTCTAACATTCATTAAAACAATGTGGTTCACTGCTGTGTTGCGTGCTTTCAAAGCTGTTATTTTAATCAACAAGTGAAACAAAATATGAGTATAAGAGCGAAATATATATGTTGATGATTCCAAAAAAGATCAATGGTTAAAACATGACAACTACTTTTAGAGGTCAACTTTCTTTGATCAAATTCTAATTTTATTACGAACATGATATCCCACTGACAGTTCTAATATTCGCTGAGATGTCATCAAAATTGAAGGTGGAAAATGGTGGGAGGAATGAAGTGGGGGGGGGGGGGGGAGGGGATAGGGAGGGGGCTAGACATATTTTCATTATGGACTTGACTATACAATTTGAACATGAGCTGTTTGTCATATACAATGCAGCAATCAGGAAATATCTATTAATATACATAGCATTGCTGGGAACAACATTTAAGTCGTTGTGTAGTGCACCATTAGATGACGACGACACATAAACCAAATGTTAGTTTCCAAATATCCAAGTATAAAATATGCTGCCAAGTCCGAAACTACAGAAAAAGACAATTTTTTTTAGTGTGTTTATATATGGACATTATCTGATCAGGACTAATTACGGTATTCGTGTTAATGAAAACAAATGGGTACAGATTTTAGAGGGACAGAATTTTCAGGGTTAACGTCATAGGATATATAAACATTTTGCATCAACTACAACTACTTGGAATAACCCCTACAATTTTGAGATGAACACATCTTGAGAACAGAAAGGATAAATGCCTCTACCCCTGTATGCTTCACAAAGCCCCAAACGTTGAGCAGGCTGGTTGAATACTTCATAGCAAAAGAGTGTTAACTATACCACTATACAGCAAGGGAAAGAATTTTTGCAATGTATATATCTTTATTCTTAGCATGATGCCAGCATATAGATGGGTAAACTTTATGATGGCGAAAATAGCTAAAACTGTACGTGGATGGTCGCCAGGTCAACGTTAGGTGCGCATACATGTATAGTAATTGCAACAGTGGAAAAGAAATATTTCAGAATTTTTCTTTGGGTTGTTTTTACAAAATCTAGTGCTTGCTCTCACCTGCTCCCCTGGCTGAAAAAAATATTAAAAGAGAAAAAGGAAAAGTGTGTCTTTAAAAACTGGAAAAGAAAATAGTTCAAAAGCCAAATTCCAACTTGGACAACAAAGCCTAAAGAAAACAAAGTTTAATCTCATTAAAATACTACATAAAATTATACAAAACATTCCCCCATATCAAAAGTTAGTAAGTAACCATCAACAAAATGCAACAGTGACTTAATTAGTATTATGTGCTATACAAATAATTATTTATTATGTGATAAAGCAATACAATCACAAGAAAAATAAAATGTACATCAGTATTAAGATAGCTGATGGGAAAATAGAAGTAAAATGCAAATAATATTGATAGGAAAATATATCCAAAATGCAAAAGCAAAAACAACAACAAAAATAATAATAATAATAATAATAATAATAATAATAATAATAATAATAATAATAATAATAATAATAATAATAATAATAATAATAAATTAATCAGTGCTGTACAAATAGGAAAGTATATTTCTTCTTTCCCCAGGAAAATTCATGGTGAAAGGAAAGAAAGGATTAAAAACAACAACAGAAAATGTATAATTCCTTACCAAAACTAGAAGGGCAAAGCCCATATATGACTCACATGCTCTTTATGGAACACCAAACAAAACAGTGGCATCAAAATGCAAAATGAATATGTCGACTTGATCTTTCAATGCTTTTGACCTTGACCTCTGGCTCCAAATACATTGGACAGCTCCAGTGACCTTGACCTTGGAGAGAGTTTGACCAAATGTTCAGATTATGTGTGGCTCATTGATATTTATATCAAAGGATCATAAGTTCAATATTAATAACTTAGGAAAAAAGTGAAATTTTGTTTTAAAAAAAAAAGTAATTGTTTTACTACCATTTGTTAACCCTGTGACCTTGAAGTGAAGGCATTCATTCACTGATCATTTATTATGTCTCATGGGTACACACCATTTTACCAAGATATAATTCAAATAGGTTCTGAGATATTAAGCCACTTGTAAGATTTGCACAGATGGATGGACTGAATTTTTTTAAATGTCATTTTTAGACTATTTAGGACTTATCTTGCACAGATTTGCAACTGAGAATTGTATAATTTTTTTTTATTTTTGGTGAGTACATAGATTTACATTGGTTATGCATGCGAGTCAAAAATGCTTAGTACAAAATATTGTAATTTTTTAAAAATCTAATAATATCGTAAGGTAAAAGCATGAAAACTATAGGAATTGGATAGAGAAAAAAACAACAAACAATTACTTCTCTAAAGCTTTAAATATGTTCGAGTCACCAAACATTGAGCAAAACCCCCAAATCTAACCCAACCCAACCTCTGCCCCTACCCCCAGCCATAAAACACTAACCTCATGTGTATGATTGCTGACACAAACTATGATCAAAACGGTAGTTAGCAAAAACAAGAAGAAGGCGTACAGAATAGCAATATTCTTTTGCAATAGTAATGAGCTTGTAAAAGTCAACTATTTTTGGCACTGACATACACCTACCCTCATAATGATACACCTGTTAGACATTTCTACAGTAAAATGTACCCTCATCATTCACTCGCACTTACCAACACAGCCTCCTCTTATTACTATTAAAAGAACTGAATAAAATTATTGGTCATCCAGAAAAATAAATGTTTTATGCTATTTATACCCACACTTTCTAGATTCAATTCCAATGTTCTAAAACAGCATAACCAAATACTGACACGATCACTTCCCAAAATAGGCTGTTATACACCTTTTGCTAAGCAGTCCAATCCTTTAACTTAATACAATATATTCCACCTATCAGTACTACCTGTACTCTCGCCCTTCACTCAAATTCACTGTTACAACTACTACAAGTACTCTTGACATCAAAAAGCCAGTCTACTTCACTAGCCAACTGTCAAATCTGTTCAAAACCTATAGAAAGTAAACTTCACTGACACCACACTATAGACACCAAACTATAGACAATATCTGAATAAACAGACCCTAGCAGGTAACATCTAGTTCCATTATCATATTTTTATTTTTTTTATTTTTTTTTTTTTACTAAGCATACCTTGAGGGATTCCTGAATAAGGAGAACCAACATATCACGGCCAGTTCTGTTCAGTTTGATTCCGAGTGTAACCTCATTTGTCACCCCAGGGCCCAGCTGTGAGCGGTAGGAGCGAGCACAGTCCCCATCTCCCGCCAGCGACAGCTTCATCTGTTGAAAGAAAGAGAGAGAGAGTTGATTACCTATGTGGCACAATTCTATTCTTGCAGTGTGGTGCAATTTGTCATTCTCCTCCTCCTGCTCATCTCTGTCATCATCATCATTACTGATATCATTATCATCATGATCACTGTCATCATCATCATTACTGATATTATTATCATCATCATCACTGTCATCATCATCATTACTGATGTCATTATCATCATCATTACTAATATCATTATCATCACTGTCATCATCATCATTACTGATGCCATCCTCCTCCTCCTTGAATTCATGATCGTATTCCTTATTAACACCAACTTCAAGATCAAAACCATCAACACCATCACTGTCCCAAGGTTGAACCAGGGTTTGTGTAGATCTAATGGGGCATGTGTAAATGCTATGTCCCTTTATGCTGCACAAAATCAAAAGAAACAGCAATCCAATAATCTACATCGTTGGCAAACATGGTTTTGTCCTTAATCATACAGACCTAGCTGTGTCGCCATACAATAACAAATGAATAAAGTAGGGGGAAGAGCAAATGTCACCATGAACAACGCCATCACCATGACCCGTTATATTCATCACAATCATCATTAATGACTTATTAGCCCAATAGTCACTTACGCTGTTGGTGATGTTTCTCGCTTCATCGATTTTGCGTCGCAGGTCACTGATCTTGGTGGACAGGCTAAGTGCATCACGCATGTTTCGCTGGACGTCCTCTTTAACTGTTGGCAAGTTTGTACGAATGTACTGTGCCTCCTGGCGTGCATTATCAACTGTAAAAATTCCAGTAGGCATATTAACTCTTAGCGTCCTATAGCGCGGTAATGCGCGCCTCGCCCGTAATCCTGAAGCGCGGTAATCCGCGCCTCGTTTAGTGCACCTTTTAGTCATGAAATCACAGGAAGTAGGAACTCTCCTGTGCGTGAGAGAAGGTTTAGTCAACTTCTGGAAAGGTTCTCGTGTGTTTTCCGCTATCGTTTTCGCAAGTTTGACGTGGTTTTGTGTACTTTTTTAACGATTTTGTTTGAGGTTTGAGTTTGCGAATTTTTCGGCCATGATGGCAGGGGATAGCTCCGACAATAATAGTGAGTTTGGTAACCTTATTGATGAGCTTATTGCTGAAAGAGCACAAGGACTTGGTGTAGACAACCAGAGTGAGTTTTCTTGTCTGTGTTGACTGACTGTGCACACATTCACATGCAATCCACACTGTCTTGTTGTTTTATTAAAATAGTCCATAAAATACCTGTAATTATGAATTAATTACAAGATTCCAACAGGTAAAAATAGTACTAAAGTCAAAATGGTTCTTTGGGTACATAAAATAACCATTTTGTAAACATATCCTAAAATATGAAGTTAATGTGACAATAAATAAATTTTTTGCAATTTTTTTCAAATTCACAACCCAATTTATTGCAATAAGCTTGAAATCCTTACAGGATATAGGCGCAAATGTACAGAAAACCTTATAGGACGCTAAGAGTTAATATACTTCAAGCAAACAACAGTGGGTCCTCTCTGTGAATTTCATCGTTGTTTCAGGATCTCCAATTAAAACATCAAGACCAGTAAGGTGCAAGGTAAAGGTGTTCATGGGGCCTTCATTCTCTCTGGGTCAGCTTAGTGAGGGTAGTGCCCCCATCTCTTCTCCACTCGCTGCCTTCCCGGCTCCGGTTCTAAACAGAACCATGTAACCCATTCACAGCTGGGTGTGTGGACTAGGGTGTGTGGTGCCCGTGTTTCATTCTTTTTTGTCGTTTGGTGATTGCCTTCCAAGTGTGGACAACCATTCAAGTACTCGCCATGCTCGATATTGCTTACCACTTCTAGCATGTGCCCAAACCGTATTATGCTACTGTAATAAATCATGGGCATAAATGAGCGACTTCAACTTCAACCATTATCTGTTTTTAGAGAGTAAGTACAGGGGAGATAACTGTATCTTGAGGGAGAGGGGGTGGTGGTAGGGGGACACTGGTAGAGGTTAGAGGTGCTGCAAGAGTCAGAAAGTGTTTTATCAAAGCAAAGTATCTGTGCCCTATTGACCAGAAAATAGGTTATCCAGAGAATCAGTTCTGCTCTCAAACCTACAATAGAACTCAATAAGAAAATTTGCAAAAGTGCATTTTTCGTCATCTGACATTTTAGTAACTGTAAAGTGTGGCTTAGATAGGCCGGTCAAGTTTTTCAAGCTTATCCAGGCATCTTGCATGTCCTTTGCCTTCCATGAAACATGATGAAACATGTTCAAATCTGAAAGGCCCTTTTCATATTTATTATGCTCTTAAAACCAGACTCACTGTTGTTGCCGACATTGTAGATGATGGCATTGATGTCAAACTCCTGCAGCTGCTTGATCTTGGGCATGAGGATGGAGTCGATGCCGTATCCAATGTTGCTGACTGTGATGTTAGCCTGGTTGGCCCGGTCCGCTACCAAGTCTGCTTTGCGCAGAATGATTCTCAGGCGTTCGCCAAAGCCTATAAAAAAATATACAACATTCAGGTTTTTAAAAAATAAATAAATAAATTATATATATATATAGGCAGAAAGAACAGGCTACATAAGCATGCATACATTTGAACATTTACTACACCACGACCAAAATGTAATCCTTGTGTAACTAATAGAAAATAGGAGAAGTTTTGTGTGTGTGTGTGTTTGTGTTTGCATGTGTGCGTGTGTGGGTAGGCGAGCATGCCAAAATTAAACTAGTTTTTTTTATTAGAACAAAAACAGTGGAAATGACCTTCTGGCATGTTGTCCAAGCCGTCTTTCAGCATAGCAAGCAAGTCAGTTGCCTCCAGATGTTTTTTCTCTGCCTCATCGAGATCCTTCCTCACCATTCCCATCGAGTCTGCCAGGTCTGAAAATAGAAAATACGAAACATTTCCAACATACTTAGCAATCTACTAATGAGGCCAGATAGGGGTGACCACCAAAACCAAGCATGTGATCCCCTCATTTACCATGGAACCAATATTTAGTTTGTTACCCATACTTCAAACATGACAAAGCTCTATAGTTTTAACTTCTGTTCTGTAATGTCACTGCAGTATGTTCATCTATTAAAGTTGTAATGTTCTTGATATAACATTAAAAAAAAATTGAATTATGATTGTAATGCTTATGTTTTTTTGTCTCATACACACTGCTATACAAGGGGTAAGTAATCATTGGGATTACTGGGAATTGAGTAATCCTTGCTTGAATCCTACGATACCAACTAAAGCTAGCAGGAAAAATGGTTGAGTGTCACAGTCGATTCGGGCGCCTGTGCTTTCGCTACAGTTTCTTTCGCCGGCGGGCGAAAAAGGCACATGCGCGGCATGCATGCCGAGCCCAGCGGTTATGCTGAGTAAAGTGTGTGGTTAGTTAGTCACTCTTTCTACATTGAAGACGGTGGTTGCTCTTCGTTGTAGGGGGTCAGCCAGGTATTTTGCGCTGTACCGGGGTTTGGATGTTGGACACTTTAGGAAAAAATAAATTGTTCTTCAGCCAGTGAGTGACTGGAATTGTCGGTGCAGCCGGGAATAAGTGCTGTACCGGGTGGCGTTGGAAATTTCAAGGAGTGGAAGTTTCCTTCTGCCAGGGGAAAGAGGTTGCAGCTTTCTTCACAGGGTGGTTGGGTGAGTCAGGCAAACGGTAGGATAGTTTGTTTGGGTTTTGTGTGTTTCCAGGTTCTGTTGGCACTGACCGAGGTTGGCTAAAGGAGGCAAAAGCATCGGTCGAATGTATCTATGTCAGTCTTTGTATGTTAAATGCCGTGTGTGTGTTGTCGCATAGACAGATATTGTCTAATGGTTAATATTTTCAGATCTCGTGTTGGAAATATTTTGTTTTCATAAGGGACGTTGTTGAATGAATGATTCAGCTGCTAACTGTTGTTTACATGTTAAAAATAGTTTGACTAACGTATATATCATGATAATGTTTAATGTGCGAAGGTTTGTGCAAACGGTGACAATATATTGTGGTGCTGAGGGTGGTCAACAGCGGGATGGGGCAGTGTGTACTGTGCAGAGGAGTTGGTGTGCCCACAAACTTAACACTTTATATCTGGTGTGCAGGCCTACTACGTTATGTTTACCAAATAACACTGCATCTACGTTTTCGTCTGCGTGTACGTTATCGCCAGTGCCTAGCTAACTGTCGCTAGGGGGAGTCGTGGATTGAAAGATTGTTTCTCCTTGCTGGAATTTGGATTGTTTGGTGTTTTTTTTCTTCTTTTTTGGGGAGAGGGTTCTTCTATTATATTATTAATTGCATTCATATTATGGAATTGTGCTGAATTTGAATATAAATTGCATTTTTTTGCTAGAAGTGACTTCTTGTTGTTATTCATGTTCCATGTTGTTGCGTCCTGTGTTTGTGTTGTTTTCCTGATTATCCTAAATATCCCTCGTCTGACGGTCGTCCAGTGCCCTCACTCTGGCCACTGTGACATTGAGCTATACTAAGGTACGAACCACAAAGTACTTAGGGCAAGTTATAAGCAAAATATAATCTCCATCTTCCTATACGCTTGCAAAACATGGACAATCACAGCTGATCTACAACGAAGAATACAAAGCTTGAAGATGAGGTCCTACAGAAGACTTCGGGCATTTCCTATACCCAGCACATCACCAACGACGAAGTCTGACAGACCATAACAAAAGCCATTGGACAACACAATGACATGTTCACAGTGGTCAAGAAACGGAAATCCGATGGGATGGCCACTTCACCGGAGCATCAGGCCTTGCAAAGACCATCCTGCAAGGCACGGTGCAAGGAGGCAGAAGAAGAGGGAGACCAAAAAAGAGGTGAGAAGACAACATTTGAGAATGGACTGGCTTGACACTAAGCAAAGCCATGAGGGTTGCTGAGGACAGAGAAAGATGGAGTACGCTGGTTAAACGATCATCTGTGATGACCCAACGACCTTCAATTACGGGATAGGATGGGATAGGATAGGATAGGATAGGATAGGATAGGATAAACAAAAGTAGCTTGGGCCGGCATATAGCCTTTTGCTTGAATGTTAAAACTATGAAGTTTGAAATCAAAGGACGAAGTTCCAAGTGAACAACAAAATGTAAACTTTCCCATTGTTGTTTGGCTCACCTCGGACACCAACATTCAGGAGATCTTCAGCCCTCTTCAGCAGCTGCTGACTTCGCTCCAGAGAGCGCAGCACTTCATCTTGCAAATTGTCCAACCCGATCTGCGCATTGAACACATTCCTTTAACAATTTAGCTCACATTAAATAACCCCCCTCCCCCTCTCCCTACCCAACCCCCTTCCCTCCCAAAAAAACCCCCCTACAAAACAACAACAACAAAACAAACAAAATACAACAAAAAGAAACAACAACAAAACCCCACAAATCAGGCTGTACAAACAAGTTGAGCAGTCTTGAGTGAGCGGCATGTTTCTTCTTTGCTGATTAACCCCCGCAACCACCCACCTCAAGCCCCCTTTTCCTCTTACTCCCCCCCACCACCTCCCTTCCAAGCACATACAACATCAAACAATGCAGAAATCACCCTGAGAACAAGTTTCAAAAAGTCTTGAACTGTTGAGACGGCTTTCTGTGCTCTGACAAGCCCTTGATCTACCCAGCACCCATTTATTCTCTACAAAATCAAACAAAACAGAAATTATGTCATACAAGCTTGACGATGTCTTGAGCTGTCTGCAAGGCTTGCCGAGCAGCTTTCTCAGCTTGATTAATGGCGTCAACAATGCCCTCATACGCTCGAGCTGCTCGCATGGGATCCTGCGCCAAGTTCCGCACTTTCTCGAACAACCTGAAAACAATCCAAATTTTCCTTTGTTAATAACAATAATGAATGTTATATCCACTGATCTTCTCGAATTTAACAATCGGGCTCAAAGCACATGGATTTGTCTCAACATACATGCTTGCATGTTACACACATTTTCACATAAACTACAAACATTTATCACACGTGGAGAAAAAGGAAGATCATTTTAGAAAATCAAAAAAATTACTATATCCAATACTAATATTAAGTGAAAAGATAATATAACGTTCGATTTGGGATAACAATTTGAGGCACCGCTTACAAGAAAATTGCATCCATTTGTGTCATAAACAAGTGTGTCTGAGATCAAAAGTGCTTAATATATTAAAAACAACAACAACAACAAAGAACTCTTGGGGTTTCTTTTTCATTCCTAAACAATAATAACATCCCAGCTAACTACAATTTCAGGGCCCAATGGGGCCCGCATCGGGGGCCCGATCGGGCAAATGGAAATTGGAACCGACTCGGGCCCGATTCGGGCAAAGATCGGGCGATCGTCGGGCTACCCGAAACTTACCCGATCGTAACCCCACGTTCGCCAAACAGTAGCCCGACTTTCGATAAAGATTGGGCGATCGTCGGGGTACCCAAAACTTACCCGACCGTAACCCAACCTTTGCCAAACGGTAACCCGATTCCGGCAAAGATCTGGCAAACGTCAGGATACCCAACACCAACCCTATTGTAACCCAACGTAAACCAGAAACAACCCCGATAATGCCCCATCTCTGGCCAATGCTGATTTACCCTAAAATCATATCCCACATATTGTTTATGATATGTAATTGCATGAAGAAAGAATTGAGATGTCTGGTGTTAATAGGGACTGTCGGCACAGGCGTTTTTGTTTTCGGAAGTCCTTGGTGTGTCCCCACTTAAGTATTTACACACCATTTCAATAACGATCGTATAGCCTATATTAACGTGATCTTCGTCGCTATCAAAATCGTGTGTAAATACATAAACGAAAGGCAAAGCCCAAAAAAACAACCACAGCGGAATAGGTTTTCGCAGGCAAAGACAATATCCGAGCACATGCAACTGTAGAAGAAAACTGTAGAAAATTGGCGCCTAAGTACAACCGGAAAAGACCAGCAGTAATGGGCACGGAAATTTACCCTTGGCTGATAATGTATAAATAAATACAATAGTTAAAAGAAACACTTTAACAATATTTTACATATTGTATGATAAAAATTAAGAATTATAAGCACAATTAAATAATGATATCTTGCTGAATTGATATTGTATAAATATTTTTCACATACGTACGCCGCAGCATATGTGAAGCAGACGAAACATTCCTGACAGTTTAGCCAATTAGAAGCGAGAGTAGGCCTATGTTAGCGTGTGCGCAGCGTGGCTTTGTGGTGGGGCAGAATCGGGAGGCACACGGGAGGGCGAATCGTTACGCATCAACATTTCTCGACTCCGCTACGCATCAGGTTTTTGTAGGGCTATGTGGGTCCCTACTAAAACCCGACAAAAGTTGGGATGCCCTATGCGGCCCGAGTGGGGCCCCGATCGGGCTGGTTTGCTGGGATACATATTGAATATGAAAAATGTATCTAAACAAGTTGGAAAGGTTGGTTATTTTTTAAACTAATTGAAATATTATCAATCATGAGAAAGAGCTTACTCTGCTAGCATCTTAGCAGTGCGGTCCAAGTCCAGAGCATGTTTCCAGGCATCTTCATATTGCTGTTCTAATTCAGGCATAGCATCACGAATAAGGCCAAACTGTCGCTGAAGCTCATTTGTTGCCATTTCCATGGAGTATAACCCTCTCTCCAAATTCTAGAACAAAGGAAAACAAATGATACACTAACTGACACACACACACAGCATGTTTATGCTAAACCACTCACATTACCTTTACACCACAGGTTGGAGTGACAGATGTGTGTTTGTTGTGGATGTTAGAGTGGATGTGAAACATGTGAGCGTCTATGTTTAGTCTGACTGGTGATTTGAGGAAAGCGCGTCCAGTATTATTATTATTACTATAGCAACATAACTATCCTGTCACTGCCATCACCCACAAACGCAAATATGGTTATCTGAAGTTCTGTTGTTTATGTATGTCTTTTATCAGATTCAGACAAACGTCACAGAGCTGTAAAAACATGGCAATAAAAGAAATTTCTTAAAACAAAACATAAAAAATATAAATTATTACATAAAGAAAATTAATAGGCGAATAAGTGAAGAAAATAGGACATTACAATGAACTATAAAATTATCACACACAATGAGCCACAAATTATCACTCAAGAATGAGGCATGATTGAGTCGTAAGAATTCCATTTCCAACTACAGGATAAAAACCATTCAAATGGACATACCATAACTCAAGAGTCACATTTATGTTTAAAAGGGGTAAAACAAAGACTTAAGAACAAAATGGTCAGCATAAGCAATGTACGAAACTCAAAGGGAATGAACACTCCGAAAAATAACAAACCGGTTCAAACCCCAAAGGGGTGCAAATTAATTATCTCTACTTACAAGTGAATGAGGCAATGAATTAAGCCAGAAAAATGCTCACAACATTTATCAATTAATCATAAGAATAACAAGTAAAGACTTCTAAAACTTATCTCATTTCGTTACCTGTGGCAAGAGACCGTGAAACTTACAGCAGCAGCTTTCTGTTCGAAGGTAGCAAGGTCAGATCAGTGATCTATCTCTATTCTGAAACTGGTGCTAAACAGGTTGCGCCTGAATATTATATTAAAATAAACCTGCTGCCTTTTTCTGATTTTGCTTGAAATAATTAATTCTTTCACATGATAAACTAGTCAAGAAGCATATTTTCAAATTTTCAACCCTTAAAAAATAGTCTTACCCATTAAAAATATATTCAAACTAAATTCTCTGATGGATCGTGTCAAAACCGTCAGGATAAAAGGCATAGGCACCCAATCTTAAATATTTATATATAAATAAATTTCTCTATGTGGCAGCAACATATAATATGATTAATTTTTTTAATGCAACGTCTGCAAAGGTAGTGATGGCATGCTGATTTGGACATAATTTATGTTGGTTTAAACAAGTTTTTTTTTCCTATTCAATTGAACACATATGACAATGACAAGCAAAATTTGTACACATGTTCCTGATTCAAGAAGTTTAAAAAAAATCTGATTAGTCTTAGGATTTGACCATGGATCTGGCAGAATAAAAGAAGACTTTAGCAACATTTATCTCAGTCCACTCAACTGTGATCTTGGTAAAATGTGAGGGTGGGAGGGAGGGAGAGAGAGAGGAAAGAGGGAGAGAGCTAGGGAGGAGGGAGGGGGAGAGAGAGAGATGGAGGAGAGGGAGAGAGAGAGGGAGAGAGAGAGAGAGAGAGAGAGAGAGAGAAGAGAGGAGAGGAGAGAGAGAATGAGATAGAGATATAGAGATAGAGGATAGGTCAGCACAACTCAGATAAAGCTGTTCCAGAGAAAAGAAATGCACCCTCCCTCTTGTTCCTTTCTTAAAACATTTACCTAGACTTAATACTTGTGTCGCTACTGTAGCCTACCAGTATCTTGGATGAAAAAAAAACAACAAACAAAAACAATATGAGATGCAGTGAAACTCTTAACCTCTCACCCTGATGTTTTCTGTGAATCTGTCCAGTGCTTTAGCAGCCTCTTCGTTCAGCACTCTTCCCTCTTTCAGCAGCGCCTCACTGTCCTCCTTCATCTCGTCAATGTCCATAAGCTTGTCCTGAAAATACAAACATTTTCATTAATAATTGTCACATCCATAATTATACACTGAAAATATAATATTTACATACACATTGTGCATAGCATCATTTATAGAAAAAAACAACCCAAACCAAGTATTTATATTAAAAAAAATTCTTGCTCTTGAGGGTGAAATTCGGGCTGCTTTCTCAGTAAAAGCATGGCAGCTGCAAGAGCAGTGCCACGCGAAGACAAGTATTGAACAGTGCAAGCTGGGAGAATTGGGGTTTCTGGCATTCACTCATCTAGGACATGAGCGTCAGGTTCTTTAATGTCCATGCAGTGGAATGCAATCCCAATTTATTTATTTATTTAGCTTTTTAATTTAACGTCTATTCACATGCAATCCCAACCACATACAAAAAGACCTATAACTTAGATTCGAGATTTGGGAGTTTTGTCCAGTTTTCTTCCTCTCTTTACAATAATATTAGATAGTGCATGCAGCCCATATAAATCTAACAAATGCAAAATGAATTTCTCTTCCATCTTCTAATAGAGATGTCCTTACCTTTACACCACATGTTGAAGTGTTTATTCAATGTATAAACGTGTGTGCAACACCTATACTGGTTATAAATCACTGCACTTTTGAGTCTAGTTTAAGATAAAAGCATGCACATATCATCCAGTATTATTATTCTCATTGCCGCTTTTATTATGACCAATAATATTTAATTACTTATCACTAGTCATTAATTATTTATTATTATTATTATTTCTCTATCCCTGTACCTCAAGGTCAGCTATCAGAGCCCCAATTCTCTGTCGCTCCTCATCGATGATGCGCATGGCCTTGGCCCTAGCATCTTGCGACCTGTTGTTGAGGTCAGCAAGGGCGTTCTTGAGGTCATCCAAGGCTTGTGCAACGTCCGTGGTGTTGGCAAGATTGCTGGCCAAACTCTTGATTCGCTCTGACAGCTTCTCTGCTTTCCTGTTTAACCAAAAAAAAAAAGAAATAAAAAGTGTTTGCTGTTAGCAACCTGCTTAATTCCTGCCTGACAAGAGTGTTGCTTTTGATTCTCCCCTTACTCATCTTACTGTAGGACATCAAAAGTAATCGTGTAACTTTTCAAACCACCATGGTAGCTGAAAGGTCCCTAGTTGTACCTTGCAGGAATGCAAAAGATGTCTGTTAATCCCACAAAGGATTACACAAACATTTCATACCAATTTCCCAAAATTTATCTGCCACTGAAAATGGAAATCCAGATATCCCAAATGTTCTCTACCTCTGTCTCTCTTTCTTTCATTAAATTCTTCCTTTAAAAGTATAAATTATATTACCCTCCTTTCGTCCTTGGCAGCCTCTACACTTTTTCTACCATACTGACAACATTTATTCGTCAAAGTCCAAATTTAAAATGGTATCCAAGTTCCTCTCTCTCTCTTTTTCACTGGTTTTTTCCTTCAAAAGTATACATGATCTCACCATCCTTCGTCCTTGGCTGCCTTATCAGCATTGGTGAAGTCGCGACCCAAAATGACATCCAGAATTTTCTGGGCCTCCTTCAATGCCTCCGGCAAGTTGAGAACGGTCTGCTTGTTGATCAGCTTTTCCACAAGCTCCTTCAGCTTGCTGATGTTCCCTGCCAAACAACAACGTTTCCATAAACTATCAAAACAGCAAAAGTAATCAACAAATCAATCAGGTTCACAAGCTTGTGCGTCTGTGTGATGTCTATCAAACAGTCAGCCAAAAATTCAACATATTAATCAACTGTAAAATAATAAGTGAAATCAAGGTCAAGTTAAGACAAGACAAGTCAACAAATCTTTATTACCCACATTGGATGAATGAATGAATGACAACTTTTATGACAACTTGTACAGCGCATAAAAACTTCCACACTTGGAAGCGTGCTCACAGCGCTTCATGGAGAATGCATATAGCACACTGTATCTCAGCAAACACAATATACGTTGTAAAATGTTTATGCTAATTGGGGTTCCTACTTGGTGTGGTTTTTTTATTTTTATTTTTTGGCCAGTTGAAACGACTCCCAGAAATTTTATTGAAAAAAATCATAATGATGTTGTACAAGAGTTGTTCAACCAATAGATTTAATTAAAATAAATAATTAATTAAAACGCTTTTAATGGACTTAATGCGATGACTTGAGATCAAAGGGTGTATTTATATTGTTTCAAAAATTGACACTTTCTTGGATTCTACTGCCGTATTGCAAATTTTGTAAATGAAATATATTTGGTCATAATAAATAAAAGAATAAAAAAACTAGAAAGGTAAAGCCCATATGACTCACATGCTCCTTATGGAACTCAATATTTAACATGAAAATGAGTGCCAACGAAAAACAAAATGAAATGGACATTAAAATGCAAAATTATACCAACTTTGATCTTTTATTGAGATGACATTGACCTCTGTCTCCAAATACACTCATGTTCTATCAAATAAAGTAAATCAAAAAATGTATTAGGCTCACAAAAAAGTGACCTTGGGAAGACCTTGACCTTCAGTGACTTGACCCTGGGATGACCTTGACCCTCAAATGATCTCTCATCTGATCAAATAACCCAATGTTGTTGCATACTGTGGGTTAAATATACAACCATTCCACTGTACGATGTTTTTGCAATACCTAAAATGACCTGAACCAATTCAAGATCAATGCAAAAATGGAAAATAAATGAAATATCAATCTATCACCTCTAAACACAACAAGTTGGTCTTTATATCTTTCATAGTTTAGGGTCAAGGTCACTTCAAAGTACCTATACAAACCAATTTTGGACAGCTCCAGTGACCATGACCTTGGAGTGAGATTGACCAGATTTACACAGTATATGTGTTTCATTGATATATATCATGCATCAAAGAATCATATGTTCAATATTAATAACCTAGAAAAAAAAAGTGAAATTTTGTGAAAAATTTTCATTTTTAAAAATAAACATTTGATGACTATGTGACCTTGACCTTGAAGTGAAGTCATTCATTCATTGATTTTCGAGGCCTCATGGGTATAAACCATCTTAACAAGTTTGGTTGTGATTGTTGAAAAAGGTTCTAAGTACTTAGCCACTTTAAAGTTTTTACAAAGACAGATGGCAGACCGATGGACATTTCTTTCCATAGTATTTTTGGACTATTTAGAACTCATCTTGCCTAGGTTTGCAAAAATCTTCAAATTTATTTGGGGGGGAGGGTGAGCACATAGACTCACATTGCTATGCATGTGAATCAATAAATACTAAAAGGACAAAGCCCATATGACTCAAGTCCTCTTTATGACATGTGATGAGTGCCAGAAAAAACAAACAAGTTTGGTTATAGTTGAAATAGGTTCTGAGATATTAAGCCATTTGCAAGTTTTGCACACATGGACTGCAGACAAAGGGACACAAAAAAATAAAAAAAATAAAAATTTGGATTATTTAGGATTTATCTTGCAAAAATTATATATATATATTTTTTTTTTGGGGGGGGGGGGGAGGGGAAGGATGTGGGTAGTTACATAGACTTACATTGCTATGCGTGATGCATGTGAGTCAAAAATGAAAGCAGTTCTAAATGTTCAAACCTTTAATTTCTTTCAACAGGTTATCAACAATCTTTTCCACATCCGTGGCATTGAGAAGGGTCTCATTCACCTTCATTCGCACCATGCCGACTCGCGAGTTAGTAAAATTCATCTGCAACAGTCAAAAATAATATTTATTAATATATATTATGTATATGAAATACTGACCTATAGCTTGACCACGCAAGTTATATATTTTAAAGAAACCCAGTTAAGCACTGCTTTCGCATAGCACACTCCCAGCTCAAAGGGCACCTGAAGGCAGCGGCTATAGTACTAACAGTTACAGTATACAGGAAGCATTACAGGATTAAACCCTCACCACAGACCCCACTTAACTAAACTACAACCAAGGTCGCACCATGAGCAGCTCTTTGAGCTAGAAAATGCATAGTATAAAACCAATGGATTGTAATACAATGTTTTGAACTGCTTTTGAGTACAAGTGACAGTTGATGACAGATCAATACACCAGTTAACTGTGGTGTTGTGGGAAAAGCGATTTCAATTTGCCTAATGAAAAGCAATTACCTCCCTTCATTACATCTTCAACAAAGTAAGCATTTTTCGTCATGTACAGCTGAATTTCTAGTCTTCGTCAGCACAGCTTGAGGAACTAATTAATACCAAAATGCAACAAAGAATTATAACCAGGGAAAGAAAAAAAAAAGAAGCCTGCATAGATGAAACAAGAAATAACTGATAATGTAAAAATGTAGCGTAACACTTATAAATTCATTGATGTTTTCAATAATATTAATAAAAATAGCGTTTACCATACATTAAACAGTGACAAAAAAGGCATCGTCCCCTATACGCTTATGTGTCCAGGGACGTTAATCTATATATAACTATAACAACCAACTGCTAAAGTTTGAATTTCCAATTTCTGTTCTGACAGGCAGTGTTTTCCCAATTTTAATGGTACACCAATGCCATAGTCCTGAAACATTTGACCCCATTTCTAAATGAACCACTAGGCTTCAAGAGTGCGTCTTTGGGGTAGGGTATGCAGAGATGCCAACCTGCAGAAAAATCTGTCAGTGAGAAATTTATAAATTGTCAGTAGATTAAAAATTTTGTCAGTAGACAAGAGGGAGCAAAGGTCCAGGATTGAGATTTCTTATTAAAAATTATATCGAAAAAATCAAAGATAACTGAGCTCCGCAAAAGAATTCTATAATAATCTGTGGTAAAACTTGACTACGACCGAAGTCAGAAGGATAAGCGATGTCAGTTCGCAAAATTTTTAACATCAACCTGCTGCGAATCAGAATCATGTACAGCACAATGTTAGAGTTAATTAAAATAAATCGCTTTGAGGTTGTGTATCGGCATAAAATTTTTAAAAAAAGGTAAGTCTCATTGATTTCTTTGCATTGTTTTGTCTGCTGCTGCTGCTGCTGCTTCAGCTCAGCTAACATGGTTGTGAACTACGATATGCAATAAGTTAAACTAATCAAATAGATTTATTACCTTAAAGGCTTATAAGGTCGTTATACAATATGCTGCATTATTTTATACTGTGACAGTGCCTAAGTGTAATCAGTCTGAAACGTGTAACAGTCCTTTTGCCATAATCATCAACTGGAAATATATATTCTTGTAAAAATTATTCTCGCCGTAAGAAAAATGACTTCAGCGTAAATTCGTAAAAAACTATGTGCCACTGGAAAATAATACGGCGAAACAGTGAGGGTTGGCATCTCTGGGTATGTAGGGTTTACTGTATCAAACTAAAACAAAAAAATCATACTGAGCAACTTTTTACCTTGGGAGTTGTGGCTAAGGCACAAAAACCACACAATGTATCGATAAAAAAAAAAAAAAAAAAAAAAATACTTTCAACATTTTTTTTGGTTTAAAAAAAAAGAAGTTTTTGTGTTAACTTGTTGGGTTTTTTCTTAAGTGGGGCAACCCTCACTGTGAATTTTAAAGGATCTGTCACAAGGGCGTGGTCAAAGTGGGTCACTTCAAATGAGACTCTTAGATCACACACCAAGTGCATCAATAAACGAAAGCTTGTACAGTGCAGAAAAATAGTCCACCCCTAAAGAATGTGCATACAACATGGACCCAAAATTAAAACCAAAGGAACCCCAAAAAAGTCAAAATATAAAGATAAAACATTCTATAAGAAAGATGGAGGCAAAAGGAGTGGAGCATAAATACAAACAACTGCTAAATTGACGAAACTGTTAGGAAGCATCAAGTTGATGTATTCACATTTAACTTTTAGAAACAATAGAGACTAAATAATCTACAGTGCAAGAACTTTAAGGACATACCTTTCGTTAGCGATGGCACTGGGGCAATTTGAGTTATCAGTAATAAAGTTCTCAGTTCTCATAATGATTTGAAGTTTTCATCTATAAGATAAGATTTATTAGCCAGATAAGATTGTACTATACTCAGTGTTGCGCAGTTTCTCCTATAAAACTTGCTTCTACCCTGTCATACTCCTACAACACGAACCATCCCTGTAACCAAGAAGTAGTTTTACATTTGACGTACTGGTTACACTATCATGGTAATATACTTTTTCTAGCTGCTGTCATTGTTAACCTTGTGCAAGAAAGGCACATGACCAAAGCACACCTGGCAGGCAGAAAATATAAACAAGAAAAAAAACAACTCACCTGCTCCCCACCTATGCTGACTGCCTAGATTGACAAGCAAGAACCACACACACATAGTTAGTACGTAGAATACACGGGTAATATAAGTACAACTCAATAAATAGGGAATATACATGAATAAAGTGTACAAACTGAACTAAAAATATTTGGTAGGGGTCTCACCACAGTGCAAAAGCTGAGACTGACCGAGGCTTTAGTTCTAGTTCACCTCTCTCCAATGTTTGCTGTGGGACGTAAAGCCTACCTATTAGTATTATGCCGGGTGACGTTGTGCAGCTGGACCCTTAAGTCTTCCCTTCTCTTCTTTTTCAGTTTGGGAAAGGGTGTGCGATGACATAATACTCCAAGAAAAGCTGCAATCGGATCGGTTTGTAACCAGCGGCGGCTGATTGATGAGAGGTGAAGGTAAGCCTTGGTCAGTCTCAGCTATGCTGTGTGATGGTCTTACTTCTTGGCCAGGCTCAGCTATGCTGTGTGATGGTCTTACTTCTTAACCAAGTTTGCAATAAATAAGGAAACAGTACATGGATATATTTTAAACCATCCAAAATGAAAATATCGCAATGCTTTGGGCAAGGAGGAAAATGTAACACGTAGCACTAGTCCAATGCCACACAAGTTTCTTAAACCCCTGCAAAATCGGGCTGCTCAAGACCGACACGTGAACTGTATTAAGGACATGAATTATGAAGTATTCCTTAGTTGAGGTAATGCTTGCAGTAGGAACTATTTCACAAAAGATATGATTACAAATACAAGACTGAATGTCTTTTTAATGAACGTGCACTAAGTGTGAATAAAAATATATGTTTAAAATTGAGAAAAAGAGTACATAGTAAAAAATTCCATACATAAATCATTAGCAAAACTAAACAAGAATATATAATCAGAATGGACGTGTGTGTGTGTGGTTGTGTGTGCGTGCGTTTGTATTTATGTGTGTGTGTGTGTGGTTGAGTTTTGAAATGCATGTGTGTGTGCACTCTTGCATGTGTGGTGTGTGTGGGTGTGTGTGTGTGTGATATACTATGTTTAAGTAGTAGATGAGTTTGGATTTTGGGTGGGACATATTAAATATATGCTACATAAATATAGTGTACATATATATTACTGACTTTTATTTAAGTCAAGTATCTAGCAATCTAAATTGCATGCAAGAAAATGGAGATTACACATTTTAATAATATAATTTCAGACATACATAACTAACAAAACAAGTAAACATTGTGCATATTTCAGTGGTGAAAATACAGTAAATAATAATAATAATAATAAATGTAGATTTATATAGCGCCGCATCACTGCCACAAGTGGCTGTGCTCTCCGCGCTTAAACAGTACAGTTTAAACTATATTTTGTGGAATTTAAAATTGGAATTTTTTTGTCTAAAACTGCATACAAGATTAATATTCAAACATGCAATTTCTATCATCCTTTTACCAATACCACAATAGTATTTTAAGAAGCAAAACTTGAACCACGTAGTCAAAATAATATGAATTACTAATAATTAGGTACAGGATTAAAGTATTATGATTCCATTAATATGGATTTAGTTGCCTCTTTCCTTTACCACTGTACACCTATTTAATAACTATTTTTAGTGGAAATTATTGTTTTAATTGTTTTTTTTAGACAATAAATTAGTTAAAGCAAACCAAAGTGAATCAAACAGAAGACGAGGAAGAATAAGAATAAGAAGAAGAAGAAGAAGAAGAAGAAGAAGAAGAAGAAGAAGAAGAAGAAGAAGACAAAGAATTATATATATATATTTAAAGAAAGAGTTAGTGAAAGAAAGTAAGACAAACAAAACTAATAAAGAAGCAAGAACAAAAATGGTAACAAAATTTATTGAAAGAAATAAATAAAGAAAGAAAGACAAAACAAAATAAAAGAAAGAAAGAATGAAGTAATGAGAGAAGAAACGAAACAAAGACACCAGGAAACAAAGAAAGAAAGAAAGACAAAAAATATGCTTACCCTGTTGTAAAGCCTATCAGCAACATCTTTATAAAAAGTGATGTTATTCTTGATTTCCTGCAGCCCAGCAATGCTGGTCGACTTGACTGCCTCTAGCTTGTTCTGGAACACAAATTAGGCAGGCATTATTTCAACAGCAACAACAACAACAACAGCATCAACAACAACAGCATCAACAACAACAGCATCAACAACAGCAGCAGCAAGGAACCCCAAGCAAACAATAATAAAAGTGAAGATGTAAATATGAGTTCAAGTATTTTTTATAAAACTCAACTGAACAATTAACAAGAAGTAATTATGCAAGGTCTGCCATGAACAATCTCAGACTGAGAATCCCGCGAATAAACCTGGCGAACGCTGGCCAGTGATCATTTGCTTTTCAGGCATCAACTTCTAGGAATTCACTGCCTCTTCCTGGTCGTCTGCCCGAAACAAACTTCGCAGTCTTTTAAGACTGCACTGAAAACGTTTTTATTTTTTCCAAATAAATTATTATTTTCATCAAACAAAAGCGGGTTGTGTCATAATAAAAATTCCCAAAGAAGTCAACAAACATACCCTCAATTCTTTGGTTTCGTTTCTGATGCGGTAGAGTTGGTCCCACGGGTAAATGACACCTGTGATGTTGACATATGCCGATGGAATGGTGAGATTCTGTAGATCATCCAGCAACATACCAGTGCATCCCTCATAGCAAGCTGAACAGAGTGAAAAATATCATTAATATTTTTCTTTATCTTCTTCAAGAATACAGTCAACAGTTTATTTATTTTAAAATATAAATAATTTTTAAATCTTAAAAACACTGCCTGACACTTACAAACACACACTCCATCCTGCACACCCTGCTGAGGGTCAGAACATCCGTCGCAGCGCCTTCCTTGAATTCCAGACTGACATCGGCACTGACCAGACCGTGTGTCACAGCTGTCATCCAGAGAGCCCTCTGGTGCACAATTGCACGGCTGACACTTTTCCCCCGGCTGGGTTGGGTTACCATAGTAGCCTGGAGCACATCTGCACAATTGAAGGTATTGTTATTGTTTATTATTGTTTAGTAATAATAATAATAATGTTTTGATATAGAACAAACTCAGAAAATATGTTTGCTCAAAGTCCGTTTCTGATGCACTCACTTGGGCTAATGACTAACACACAACATTACATACAAAGGAAAAGACACAATCAAGCTTAAAACGCTCCCTCCTTCTCCCCACACAGGTACAAAACAAATAAATTGTGGTCCAAAACTGAAACTGACTTTGTACTACATTACGAATATTTAGCCCAAAATCTTGGAGAGCCAATACCTCAATGAAGGTGAATCAAACGTATTTTGTAAAATATAACAGGTGCTAATACATAGCTTTGCTGGGAGTCTTCAATGTTGGCATAGTGTGTGTGTGTGTGTGTGTGTGAGTGTGTGTGTGTATATGTGTGTGTGTTACATCTTTCAATCCTGTCTAGTTTTATAGTACAGGGTTCTTATAATCACCTTTGAACACTGATTTTGGTTTTGTTGGTTAAGTTTTCAGCTTTACTGTTTTGATTGTAAAGTATTGTACTGAGTGAGCAGAGTCCATGTGTGCTTCAAATGGGATTTTCATTATGTTTCAATTTGTATCAATAGAAAATGTCTTTAATTTAAAAAATACAAAAAATTGTGATTTTTTGACTGTGACAGGGAATTTTCTTTTGTTGTGATAGTATTATGTATTACAACTCCGTTACATATGTTCTGTGATACTTTGTGATAACAAGTCATGCAACTGCGTGGGCTCGCTAAGCTGTGGTTTATGTGTGTGTGCTGATGTGTGTAGGAAAGAGAGAGAGAGAGTTTGAGAGAGATGGAATGTTTTTGATGAGTGTGATGTGGATGAAAGCGGATTATTGTTAATTCTTAATGCATATGAATTAAACATGTGATTATTGTATATTCTTAATGTATATTCATTTGAAAATGTGATTCTGCACCCCTTTTGGGGTAATAAAGATGTGTTGTACTCAGAGCTGCCAACCCCTAAAAAAAATTTCAGTAGCAAACAAAGAAAAATATCAGTAGTTTCAGCTCAATTTCAGTAGCAAATGTACGAACAAGAATTTTCACATGATAAAATGAGCATTATTTAAAATGTTGATATTAGCTTAAATAAAAACCAAACACCAACACAAAAAGCATTAACTTTCAAATATTTATTTTTAAAATGATAGAAATGTTCCTGAAAAAAAAAAACAGTTTTAACATTTTGTTCGGAAAAGCTAACCCAATGGCTCACTACATGTACTAATGGCATGGATACTGCATTGGTTTAAAACCAAAATGCGTATCAGTTTATAGTCCCCTCTCTTCCCGATAAGGATTTTCAGAGAGGAGACCAAATTGTTAAAGCTGCTATTTATATTTAAAAAAAAACAAACAAAAAAAACATTGTCAGTTATAGGTTCACAGGCATAGACATGTTAGGGCTTTTCTTCTGCTAGGGCAGAAACAGTTGCCCTCTTGCATCTCTGTAGCAGCTCTACTGGCAAATCTGCCTGGTAGCAAGGGCGTACCTGGAACTTTGACTTGAGGACTAGCAAATTTAATAAGTGCGCGAGGAAACACCATACGCGGCGAGGAATCGCGATTAATCGCGAGTCCTCGCGTGTAATCGCCTGAAGGAAACACGGGGATCACAGGACATGACTGTGCTCTCTCTCTCTCTCTCTCTCAGTCTGCCGCGCAGTGGCTGCTGAGCTAAAAATAGCGCACACGCAAAGCGCTATACGAAAGTCTATGATATTGACGAAAGCCTAGTAGGCCTACGTCTCTCGCGGCTTTGTTTCGATACTTGTAAAAAAATAGGTATGCTTTAAAATTTTTCTTCCGTAGTATTTCTTGAAATGGCGTAGTTGCGGAATTAAAGAACATTTTCCGGAAAAACTACGGACGTTCCGTAGGGGTTGGCAGCTCTGTGTACTACATCACCAAAGTATCGGGCACCCATCACTTTACAAAAATTCAGGCACTCGATTTGTAGTTTACCTTGTTGAATTATTAAATGTATATATAATATATTACACTTGTCAAGATATTTCACACCACATTTCGTAAAATTGGTTTAACTTTATTGAACGGTTTCACGTTTCAATTTTATTAATGTACCTCTCGTGGATGGCATGAAATATATTCTCCACTAAATATCCATCACTTGACATTATGATTATTCTCCCCAAAAGGGGAGTGGGCCGATCCCGGAGGTACTGCAATACCGGGCCAACCCGTGGCGAAGGTGGAGCAAGCCCCTGACACTTCGCCCAAGTTCAAAAATCAGTTTAATATCGAAGTCCCCTTGTCGGGGACGTATCAGATATTAAGCTGATAAGAACAGATACTACACTTTGATCTTAGCCAAAAGGCCGAGAAGCGATAACAATATTAAATTATTATGTGAACCCACTTTAAAATGGCTTTTCAAAATCAGCCGGTGCTCAAAGGCTCACGTAATGTTTCTAAACTTTTCTTCAAAAACTTTGCAAGCTGCTTTTGATTCTGTCGCTTCTCACGCCATCTTGTAGCACGTGACTGTCTTCTGATTGTTGTGTATTTCCATTGGCTATTGATTTCGCTCAAAAAACTAAAAAAGTCGCTTTGACCATTAAAAACTAATGAATAGTCAACAGACGATCCCATAGTGCACCATTGTTACTAAAAATAAATGATCCAGTCAAGGGAGATAAACATTATACAACACGAAGGAGGTAATAGAAGTGTTGCCTTACATCTTGATATTAAACAATGCGGTTTTATATTGACCTTTTATTTTTATTTTCTCTTTCAAAAATTTATTTATTGTTATTGTTATATTTAAAAATAAATATCAGCACTATTTTACACTTTTTTAAAACACTATTTTACACAATTTTATTATAACCATAACTACAGGTCGGATTAATTACCTCCCTTAGTGCTTGTAAACCTACTACTATTACTACTGCTTCTACTACAACTATTACTAAGGTGATTTTCATACTCTGGAACAGTTCAAAGCGCTCCCTCACACATTCATTAAACGTTAAAACAATACATATACATAATTGGCTGAGAAATCATGTCTTCACATTTTTCCACTGTGTAAGTTTGTTTTCCGTTTATTAATTTATGTTAATAAAATAAAATTAAATCCATGTATTTTATTTTATTTTATTTTATTTTGTTGTTGAAGGTTTTACCTTTCACATCTAGCTCCAGTGTATCCTTCAATACAGTTAGTGCACATCAAATTACTACCCATGCCTTTGCATGTTGGACTGAAACTGAAACACAAAACACAACAAATCAGTCTCTCTACAGGTCAGCATTAATGTCTATCATTACAAACACATAATTAAAAAAAAAAACACACACACATAAAGGGAGAAAAAATTTGTTAAAAACATGCGTAGCTGAAACATAATATACACATATGCATAGTACGCACTCTTGCAATTGCATGAAATCAAAATGAGCTTAAAGAAATTACCCAGTTTGGTGACTTTTGGGTTGACACAACCCTTTCATGTGCTTTCAATCTGAAGTTCAGATGAAACTCTAACAAAAACTGCCCACTACTGATGGAAAAGTATTATATATGGATTTCTGCCTCATTCTCACATTCTAATGTTAAAAAATATACCCTCCATCCACATGCATTAGAATTCTTAAATAAATGAAAAAACCTCACTTGTTGGACGGTTCAGGAAGAGGACAGGCGCAAGGGGCACAGTCGTAAGGAGTTCCACGCGTCGCCATCCCATAAAACCCTGGAGCACACTGCTCACAGTTGGCCCCTGTCGTGTTGTGCATACAATCCTGCCGCATATGAACAGTTATAAAATAAAATAAAAACCAAATAAAATAAAACCAAATAGGATACCTGATTCTGATCTGCGTTCAACAGCTTCTGAGCACGCTACAGCAGCATCACTACGGGCAGCATACACAATGTCCCCGTTTCGATTGAGTGATGAGTTGCGAGCATTTTGTTTTAAAAAAAAGAAAGAGATTGCTCTTCTATAGCCCTCTTACAAGATCAAAGAGCTTCTCAAAGCACTGACCTCATTCTCACCGGCAATCACAAAATGGTTTGCAGAAGTCAAGATTTGAACCCATATCCCTCAAGTCTGACCAATGAGCTATCCCTGCCGCCATGTATTGGCAAGCATACGATGACAGCGTTTATTTACCTTTGATTTGGTTCTATGTTGTTGCTGAAAATGCGCTGCAGATTGTTTAGTTTGTTTTCTTCGGTCGATATTGTTGTAGCTGATTCGCTACTGGCAGCAAACATTAATATCCCCAATCCCAGCACACCTTCTCCCAAAGGTAGGGCAAACTAAAATCTTACCCTGCAAACTCCAGTTTCAGGGTGGCAAACGTTACTGTGCAAATAGCACTGACAAGGTCGCACGTGACCGATGGTGGTTTCTGGTGTGGAGTAGTCCAGGTCATCATTGTCCGGCCGCACTCTGTAGTAACCAGGTCCTGGGTTCTGAAATAATTAACAAGCACAAAGTACGTAATAGTGAAGGGGAAAAAAACCAAGTATAAACCGTCCTTTGAATAAAATATCCCTTTTTTCTATAGTCTCCAATATAGCCCTATTCATAACCATTTTGAGGGCCAGCAACACTTGCACTTACTGCTTGGGGGGGGGGGGGGGGGGGGGGGGGGGAGGGGTATTTTCGTTAATTTTGTTCTCTGATAGGAATGTTACAGATTGTACAATTTTTTAGAAGTAAATTTATGTTTTTCAGCAGATTTAAAGCAAGGGTCAAACAGACCCTTTAACCTTCTAACAAATAACGGCAATGATATCCATTGTAAATGTAAAAGAGGACGCAAAATCTTTTCGACATGGAATCTCACGGACGAACAACAGAAGTCTCTACAAGAGTACTACACACGTTTTCAACAGTACGTGGAACCAAAGTCTTTCCATTCTTGCGCGAGATCCCGGGCTGACCAGTCAAATTTAGGTACGTGACTGCTTGCAGACCCCATCATCCCACTTCTGACACCATGTGTTGTTCTTCTTGAATGTTTGTTTATCAAGCAAACAATTTATTAGAAGAAAGGCAGTGGATTGTGGTGTTAGATTGAAGCCATCTTTTATTCCAGTCCCCGTATGTTATTCTTTACTCCAAGAGATGCAACTCTTGTTCTCAACTACTCAACTCAACGTCATTAATCAAAGGTTACTTCCCTTGAACCTATTAAGCTGACTGACCGATCTTCTTTCCATTACATGTACTAGTAGGTTCTGTACATGACAGTAAAGAATCATCTAATCCCGATCTATAAAGATGCACACAATAACAGCATTCTGGAGATGTAAATGGTACAGGTATAAAGGTGTCCCCGTAATCTTTTGGTCATTGAGGGGAGGGAAAGGAGGAGGGGGGAGGGAGGGGGAATGGGAGATGGAGAGAGAGGCATTTGGAACTTCCCTATCCTCAAGGCCAGCTGAATGAGAGTGGTGACTATCTTCTCTCCCTCGCGGCTTTTCCTTCCCCGGTTCTAAACAGATCCAGCTAACCATTCAACGCTGGGTAGACTGGGGTGTGTGGTGCACTTGTCTAATTCTTTTTTGTTGTGTTGTTTGGTAGTTGCATGCCTTCCAAGTATGTATTGTCACCCATCCAAGTACTAACCCTGCCCGATGATGCATAACATGAAACATTTCTAGCGTGTGCCCAAACCACTACTCTACTGCCTAACCCAACTTCACATCTGGGATGTAAAGTTCTGAAATCTCAGCACTAACCTTTCAACTCCTTGAAAAGTAATACAGATTTGTTAAACTGAATTGAGTGGGATTTAAGATGTGTGTGTGTGTGTGTTCCAAGGTAAGGCTGCTGCGCTCCCTTATCATCTCCATCTTCCTATATGCTTGCGAAACATGGACTCTCACAGCAGATCTACAATGAAGAATACAAAGCATGGAGAAGACTTCTGGGCATTTCCTATTCCCAGCACATCACCAATAACGAAGTCCGACCGACCATCACACAAGCCATTGGACAACACTATGACCTGCTCACATTGGTGAAGAAACGGAAACTCCGATGGTATGGCCACGTCACCAGAGCATCAGGCCTTGCAAAGACCATCCTGCAACGCACGGTGCAAGGAGGCAGAAGAAGAGGGAGACAGAAAAAGAGGTGGGAGGACAACATTCGAGAATGGACTGACTTGATACTGAGCGAAGCCATGAGGGTTGCTGAGGAGAGAGAACGATGGAGTACGCTGGTTAAACGATCATCTGTGGTGCCCCAATGACCTTCGAGTTATGGGATAGGATAGGTTAGGATAGGTGTGTGTGTGTGTTTCTTGGTACACTTGTATTGAAAAAAAGCTACATTACCTGACATGACAATCCAGAGTATCTCTCAGGACAGACACACTGCTCCACTCCGTAAGCTACAGCGCCGCTGCGGTTAAAGCTCTGGCTGGGCACTGCAACCTCCATCGCTATGGGACCAATCCTGTCAAATAAAACGAAATGAAACTTCTTTTTTTTTTTTTTTTTTAACATTAAATAAAATATAAAACTTATTGGGTCGTTGAAACTGAGCCACACAGTCTTTTATTACTGCCTTCCCAGGCAAGAAAGCAAACGATGTCAACAATGAAGCATGAATGAATACATCTCCCTTGTTTTCAAGAAACTCCACTGGCTAACCATTCAGAAATATTGTTGAGCGCAACATACACTCTAGCATTTAGCATCTGGCTGCTTCACGCAGTTTGCCTTGCGCAATATCTCGATCAGTGACTTGGTGCATCCATGTACACTGCCATCTTAACTGCTTTGACATGAAAGCTAACCAGATTTTTTAAAAAAATCCAGGTGTAAATAAATCCAAGACAGGGATATCTGGATACAGTGTATTTTCCTTAGTGGCTCCACAACTGTGGAATGCCATACCTCATGACTACAAGCAGGGTAATACCCCAAAACAGCTTTTCGGCGCAATTTGAAGGCTCATCGCTTCGTCAAAGAGACAGTCAAGCATAATCCATGCAGCTGTTACAATAATAATAATAATAATAATAATAATAATAATAATAATAATAATAATAATAATAATAATAATAATAATAATCATTATCATAATCATCATCATAATAATCCTCATCATCATCCTCATCATCCTCATAATTAATGCTATACAGCATTTTAACCCTATAGTTTCTGCTTGTTACCTCTGTTATGCATTTTTAATGTAAACACTTGAGGGCGCCAATGTTACACAAGACTAGTTTTCATCATCATCATTATCAACATGAAACTTTAGAATGTAAATCTATTCTGAGCCTGCGTAGCACAAGATATTTTGGCTATGACTTTGCCATGAAAAAAACATCCTGTGAATTTGACATGCACTTACTCCGCATAGGTAGCCTGACCATCCTGTGTGGCACGGATGAAGATTTTGGTGATGTTCTGCAACACAACCATCAGCAGGCGTCTGGTGACAGGAGGTTGTTGGCCCGGCAAGCGCCAATAGCTCTGCAAGATCACAGAAATACCACAAGGATATTATTTAAAGTAAGGGTTCCAACACAGTGCACTTGCCAACTCAAAAGTGCAGAAAAATGCATCAGGCGGATTCATTGAAGTCATAATGTCCTGACATCAGAAATATTTGACCTCACTGCAAACCGAGGGTTTTCTCCGGGCACTCCGGTTTCCTCCCTCCCTTCAATAATGGTACTAAACGCAGTCAATATATAAAAAAAAAAGAAGAAATTTTTAAAAAATAAAAATTTGATTTTCTTTCCGTCTTTCAATAGCGATCTCTCTGCCTTTACTCCACCTGTTTGAGTGATGGATGTGTATTTGTTGTGTGTGTGTGTGTGTGTGTGTGAGGGTGGATGAGACAGGTGAGCGTGTATGTTGGTACAGATCGCCGCGCTTTGAACCTGATTGATTTGGGGAAAGGCGCGTATATAGCATCCAGTATTATTATTATTATTATTATTATTATTATTATTATTATTATTATTAATTGTCTGTACTGTGTAGAGTTCGAAAATCAATTAGTTACTCTTAATGCAGGCAAATCAAAGGGAAACAATTCAGCTCACCTCATGAAATTTTACAATGAAAGACTCTGCGTGACTTGGCTCAATGGTTGTGACATCGCCGTGGAGTTCAAATCCGTTGCCTTGGATCACTACCAAGGGAGAAACAACTCCAATGCTCTCTGCAGTCCTTGGACCGTCAAAGAAATGGATGAAATTCAGTTTTCCATTGTATGATATTGTCTGAAAAATAAACAAAAAACAAACAAACAAACAAAAACCCATCAACAATAATGTCAGTGTACAAACTTTACGCACAAAAATGATAAATTGTGTGAAACATAACTATAGGTGGACACTAGGTGATGATTGCAGAAAATACGAGTGGAGTTAGATAATAGTGCAGTCAAGCCTATTTATATTCAAATAATACATTCAAGCCCATACTGTGGGTCCAATTTTAAGTCGGTTTTTGTGTTTGGTGAATACAACTAGCTTTGTTAAAAAAATCTCATCTTCAATAAATCGATCCACAAAGCACAATTAAGTACCTTATCTCCCAGAAGTTCAGCAGGCATTTTCCAATACAGAGGTCGAGACTGTAAGGCAGGGTCCACGTGGACTTGTGAGTCGTTGATGACCAGGTAGCCTGCCATGGGAACCACTGGGTGCACCGCTTGGGCGTTAATAGTCACACGACGGGTGGGTATGGTCACCTAGAAGCATACGCACCCATCCCCCCCAAACAAAAATATAGATGTCAGAACAGAATCCAACACAATGAAAAGCACCATACTTTCTCCTTTGTGAAAATACAGAGCATTTTACATTCTTTTGTTCCGCAAAAGCTTTCAGTCGACCCTAGATATGAATATGATGCCTAACAGCTTTACTGGTTGTGCAAGAAGTAGGATGCTTATACAAAACAATCCTGAAGATTTTAGGGAGGCAACTGATCATGCCTTTCATAAACTGCACTGCTACGTACTTGTGTGTAATACTGCCCGTGGTGAGAGTAGCAAAACATTCCTAATAAACTGTAGGATTATTTGACTCAAAAACCCCAATATATTAGGCAAATATGCTAGAATTTATAGATTATTGATACTGAGTTGAAATCGCATTGAATGCATAGAATGATGTGAACACAGCTTTTCTGATTTTTGCTTTGTCTCTGAAATGAGGTCATGTTTAACTTGGCTGAAAAGCTAGGGCGCTGAATGAACTTGTAACTGCTTTATTTCATAAGCTGTGCTGCTTACCTGAGTCCATATGTAGGGTGCCTGCGAGCATTGCTGACTGCGATGGAAGCAGTAACACTCAGTACAGCCTTTGGGGTTTTCTGGCTGAAGACTGAACGTCCCTGTTGCACACTGGTCACAATGCTTGCCAACCACGTTTTCCTGTTCAAGCACCAAGCTGTTATTATCCCACCCATGTCATTCTGAGCAGTATAATTCATATGTCGAACTTCCAATCTTGTAAATTAATAATAACGCATACATACTCAATATTTTTAATAACCAAAATAAACAATAAATTAACTACATAAGAATTAACACAGATGTATACATCCACAGGTGAAAACATATCCCATTGAATATAGATATAGATAGACATACAATGTCAGTGAAATCATGTTCAAAATAATGTAAAGAAAACAAATATCTAAATAGTCATAATATTTTATGCAGCTAGTTTAATTTAAGCAATACATTTTCCCAGTTACTCAACAAAACTGAAAATAAGCAATACATTTTCCCACTAGAGCTGACCAAAGCTTTGATAATATAAAGGCAATATCATACAATAATAAATAAAACCCACTTTAAGACTAAAATGAAAAAAAAGTTAAAACAAATGGTAAAATTTAATCAGCAAAATGTTTCTGATTAGCAACATATTTATGAGTATTGTGTACGGTGTACACATCTAATAATAATAATAATAATAATAAGAAAAGAAGAAGAAGAAGAAGAAGAAGAAGAAGAAGAAAAAAAAAAATAATAATAATAATAAGAAGAAGAAAATAATAATAATAATAATAATAATAATAATAATAATAATAATAATAATAATAATAATAATAATAATAATAATTATAATAATAATTATAATAATAATTATAATAATAATAATAATCAAGCGAAATTGGGAGGGAAAAAAGCTTATTACAGTACAATTGCAGTAAGGGTTGAATCATCACTTGACATTGCACATGATTGCAAACATGGAAAACGTCCAATGAAAATTCAAGAAGTAAGACTTCTGAAGAATCTAAAGCAATGCATGCCACAATCAAGAAATCTAAACAGACACCAGTTCTGATGCAACAATATTAATATTTACACGTTTTTGGTTGAGTAGTTACACAGCACCACCACATTCCATGCTACTACTGGAAACCTTTTTCATCAAAGGCACGTTGTAACACCTTGCAACATCTTACTACACAACAATAACAACAACAACAACAATAACAACATCAAATCTAATTGATGCACGTCCAACATGCTAGTTATAGACTACAAGATGCTCACGTATGTTTTAAATTTATGAATAAAATGCCCTGACACTCTCTGTTTCTTTATTTAATCAATGTGCATACTCTATGCTCATAAGTCAATCAGGCAATTGACATTGATGTCTTGTATAACACAATCCTCCAAATCAGTAGACCAGCTCATTGGGCAAGCAAGGGGAAAAAAAGTGATTAAAAAACAAAAGCTAAACTGTCTTCATGTGAATACTATTCGGGCATAATATGTTTACCGAAGATTAACTTGACTATTGCATCCTTCTTCAAAGTATTAATTTTATCTGAAACTGCATAGGTTGATTGGAGGCATATTTATTTGTGATCAATGCAGGTGAAATTCAACTGCTTTCTCTGCAAAGAATGGCATCTACAGTTCAGCACAATCTCAGGACAAGGGAAAAGAAGAAGACCCATCATTGTGAAGACTGCATTTGTAAAACAAACCCATGAACAGTGCAGCAATATGTTTCTCCGTTATGAAGAGTGTATTTGTAAATCCCCCTTGCGAAGAGTGGTTGTGTTTGCCTCACCATTTCGAAGGGTGCATTTCACCTGACCACAGAAGTACAAAGAGTGCAAGTGCACCTAGAGCATGATCGACCCTCTCCAAACCTGACCCTTACCTTGCACTGACACTGCCCATAGTAGTCACACTCGCACAAATCGGGGCCAGCTTTGCACGAATCAGGTTTGGACCCTGTCTCTTCGCACAAACATGCATCACATTGTGGGAAGCCATAGTAACCAGGAAGGCACGACTCGCAACTGAAGCCGCGAAATCCTGGCCGGCACGCGCACTGGCCTGTATTCCTGTCACACTGCTGAGAAGCTGAACCTTCTTGGGTACAGTTGCACCGCTGGAAAACAACAAAAGTGCAGGCAAACCCAAGCAGCCATTACACAAACAAACCCAAGCAGCCATTACACAAACAAACAAACACACATACACAACATTGAAAAACGACAACAAAAATTACAACAACGACAACAACAACAAAAGCAAGCTTAGGGTATGGTCTAGTCAGAAATATGATACGTGCCTGATGTTAAGATACACATTATGCATAAGTAATGTTCGCTTTGACAATATTTACTATCAATCACAGTAACTTTTGTGATACAATTTGTGCTAATGGGAATCTGCTTATGGCAAATTCAATACTTTAAAGACGAAAACTTAACAATGGTCATTATAAAATTTAAAATTAAAACTAAAAAATAAAACAACCAATCAAACAAAAACGTTATATAAAACAAGCATGCAGGGAAGAAATGACAAACACGCACACATACACACACACACCAACACATGCACACACTCAACACTCACATACAAGCGCATATTCATGGCAAATTGGGGTTTTGGATGAAATGTAGTAATCGGAAAGCTTTTTTTTAAAATGTAGACAGTGCAAAATTCATCTAAAAATGTAAGAATTAGATTTTTTTAATAGCTTTTTCATCCAAAGGTTTACCTATTTCGTCTCTTAAACCTTACCCTAATCCTTTTTACTTCAAATTTGACCAGTAAACAGCCGTGGGGCACTGGAAAAAAAAAAGTGGGGTGCTAGCTAAAAGCCCTATTTTGTGCATAAAAAGGCAAGTTTAGCATCCCATATCTCCATGAATACACGCTAACACACACACACACAGACACACAAACACACACAACTATAGGGAGTTTGGGTGTGGGGGAAACTTGACAATAATTAATAATATCTTATCATTTATAGTTATGGCTAACACTCCCACAACATTATTTTAGCTGCCCACCTCACCTAGAAAACATAGAGAGAGACAGAGAGAGAGAGACAGAGACAGAGAGAGAGAGAGAGAGAGAGAGAGAGAGAGAGAGAGAGAGAGAGAGAGAGAGAGAGAGAGAGAGAGAGAGAGATGCTTAGGCACATTAAAAAAAGCTAGTTTTGATATAATGTCTAATCTACCACAAAAGATACTGAAATATTACATTAATTTAAAAACAATATGGGTTAAACAAAATTAAAAAGCTAATGAAATTGTTTAATAATGAAATATACAGCAGTGTCCAAAATTCTGTTTAATTTATTTAATGCGTAAATGTATAAAGCAAATATTCCCAGTTTAATCAAATCATCTGAATTAAAAAATATATAATATTCTGTATAATTGGAGCTTAGTGTACTCAACATCTATTTCTATGCATTTATTTACAAACTAACAAGTACCTTAACGTATCTGTTAACAAACCAATAAATATATTTAAAAAATAATAAGGAAAAGAATTACACGAATCCCAAAGCAACTTCAAAAATGCACACTATTCAACATGGACTAAACACTAAAGCCATTCATAAAAATTAAATAAATAAATTAAAATAAAATAAATAAATAAATGAAATAAAATATAATTCCAAATTTGAACTAAAACATAAATAATTGCATCCAAAGATACAAAAGAGAGAGAGAGAGAGAGAGAGAGAGAGAGAGAGAGAGAGAGAGAGAGAGAGAGAGAGAGAGAGAGAGAGAGAGAGAGAGAGAGAGTTCTCTTTCTGTCTCTCTCGCTCTTATCTCAAAAGAAACAAAAAATTATGGTAAAAATTGTGCTGGTTGTCATTAATCGATATTGTAATAATTTGGTCATTATTCATGCAAAGGCTCAGAAAGAGATGTAATTTTTGTGTACATATATTTTCTTATAATAAAACCTTTACAACAACTTGGATGTTCTCTCTATGGGTGCAAATGGGGTTCCAAAGCTACATCTGCCTGAATTGTTTTTCATGGAATAAACTACTATATAGCCTGTATTTTTTCCAGCACTTTGCCTACCGGAATGCATACTATAAAGCTGGAATTCAATCTTTCCCATGCAAAGGGGCCGGGTAGCTCAGTTGGTAGAGCGTCTTACTAGTAACTGAAAGGTACCTGGTTCGAATCCCGGATTGGCAAATGTGTGACCATATTATTTTCCCCTTACCATCAACTGGTTCGCTGGTGTCAGAATAATGTGACCAGTAGTCGCCTATACGCTTCGGTGTCGTGTGACTATAATCTACAACTACACATTTACCCACGCAACCTCATGCACCCACATCTCTCTCTTTATTTTTTTCTTCTTTCTTATTGTTCTTTTTCTGTCCCACTGAAACAGGAATTAAAAAACTAATGAAACCATCACATCCATCAGCCACAATGGGAGACAACCAAAATTTGTGTATAACATGGAAATAAGTATAGGAAAAAAGGACTGCAGAATTATTAGAATATTTTTTCACACAAAAAAAACCCAACCAAACAATCGTATCTTTAGTCAGAATTGACTCCAATGACAGACTTGTCAAACTATATCACTGATGGTAATCCAGATCCAGATCCAGAGAGAAATCACCCATACAGTTCCCCCCCCCTCCCTCCCCCCATAATTTATCCCCCAAACAAAAATACCAGTTACATAACCTGCAATAGTTTGGGTTTTTTGTCTATTCCAGCAAAAAGTTTTTTTAATTAATTTTTTTTAAATCCCTGCAAGAGTTTTGCACAACCCTGCAAGATGTTTTTTGCATATCTATCTATCTATCTATCTATCTATCTATCTATCTATCTATCTATCTATCTATCTATCTATCTATCTATCTATCTATCTATCTATCTATCTATCTATCTATCTATCTATCTATCTATCTATCTATCTATCTATCTATCTATCTATCTATTTTGCACAACCTTGCAAGATGTGTTTGCATATCTATCGATCTATCTATCTATCTATCTATCTATCTATCTATCTATCTATCTATCTATCTATCTATCTATCTATCTATCTATCTATCTATCTATCTATCTATCTATCTATCTATATCTATCTATCTATCTATCTATCTATCTATCTATCTATATCCTCTACCCCTACCTTACAACCCTGGATGTTGTTGAAGTCATAGGAGCCCTGTTTGCAGTGTTGGCAGTTGGGTCCCTCAGTGTTAGGCGGACACACACACTCGCCTGAGTCTGGATCGCAGATATGACCAGGTTTCGTGCAAGGCTTGCACCCTGTTTCACATCACATCATTTCAGTACAATTTAAAAGAATATAACCATCGGCAGTGTCGCCATTAATTGCTGGGTGTGGATGTTAAAACTTCAGTGTTTATCACTCAAAAGACTATTAAGTCTGTGACCTATGCATGGAGTCAAAAGTACTTCAATATACTGATGAGTTGAGGGCTGCAAGCCATAAGCTGAATATCACATACATTTCTCGTGATTTGAGATAATATAGTATTCTTATCGTATAATAATCTTATCTTATCTAATCCTTTCGAATCCAGCCCTCCTCACCATCATTCCTCTTCCACATCACTATAACACTTTCGTAACCTTACTCTCACATGCAAAAGCAATGTAATGGGGTCAATGTCATAATCGTTGCTAATGTTGACATGATCATCATTAGTTTGCAAGTTACGCTGACAATTAAAGGAACAAAAACGTCCTTGCATGCACAGTTCTTTTATTCATTTGAGCAATGCTTAACGCCTGCCAAATTTCCTTGTAAGATGTAATAAAGGTTAGGTGAATTGAATAGAATTAATCATAATTTCTATCATCATCAGAATTTCTATCATCATCAGTATCATCTTCACACCCACCATCTTTCCATTTAAAACTTACGCTGACATCCGGTAGCAGAGTAACCAAAGAAACCAGGCTGGCACTGGCTGCAGGTGCGACCTCCTATGCCAGGTCGGCAAGGACACTGGCCAGTCTGAAGGTCACATTCTTGGGATGTTGACCCTGTTAGATGACAGTCACAGGCCTGACAACCTTGACCACCGTTCATGCCAAAATAGCCCACCTGCATGAAAAAGGACCGTGACCACAGTTATCTTTAATACTCCTGTTTCTTTCTTTGACCTCTTCCTATGGTTTTCGGTCTATCACAAACCACACTGACAATGCTACAGTGGCATGGGTATTTAGCCACATTATAGAAATACCCTCGTATAACCAAGCAGCTGTCATACAGTATAACATAATTTATTGTACTGTATAATTTATTATAACTGCATCTCTAGTGAAGAAAAAGAAGCCCTACATTGCGCAATTCAGAAAATATTATTATAGTTTCGTTTGTATAAGAAATAAATTCTTTAACAAAATCACCTGTATTAAAAATAATAATAATGAAAAAAGTAATAAATTTTAAAAAGACGAGCCTATCAGTACAAAACGAAGAAAAGAAAGAAAAGCCAGTACCGTATAGATTGTACTACTGTAATTATATGGATTACAAGGCGATATACATTATAAACCCCCCAATCGCCAGCTCTATATTATAAAACACAAGAACATGATAAACAATATTATGATATGCCATGCAAAATGCATGAAGAAACACAGCTGGCTTACCTTATAATGACTGGGACCTTCTACTTCATGTCAAACACTAAATTCTCCAGTTCTCTTTTCACATTTTTCATTCTATTTGTTCAATCAACAAACAATAGCTACAGCGTACAACCACTTTCACTTTCAGAGTCACTTTAAATTCAACAGGTCTTGGACCCCCAAATATGGGGCCTTATGTATCGTTAACAACAAGCTTTATAATATATGCTCAGTACAGTTCCTCTTGTTATTTTACCCGTGAGGATATCTTTCACTATATTTTTGTGTATTATTATTTTCATTAACATATTAACACAAACCCACACAGAAATCCAAAACGGAAAGAAAATACATACCTGACACTGATCACACCTCTGTCCGACCACGTTAGGCCTGCACAGACAGCGACCAGATCGAGGGTCACATTGTGTCACAATGTTGGTGCCGGGTTCATAGCAGTTGCATCCTGCAAAGCACAATGTATAATACATAAGACTATAAGATAACCAGGTATGAATGTCTACTCTGACAGGCAAGTGTAGATAAGTCTCCTCTCTGAAAATCCTTATCGGGAAGAGAGGGGACTATAAACTGATACATACATACAATACATACATAGATAACTGATGATAATAATAATAATAATAATAATAATAATAATAATAATAATAATAATAATAATAATAATAATAATAATAATAAAATAAATAAATAATAATAATAATAATAATAATAATAATAATAATAATAATTGGAAATAGAGGTAGTACTTTCCCTTTACAAAAAAGGGTCTGATGTCTTTTGAGATTGTCTCCCTTGACAAGTAATGGTTCAACTGAACATTTAGCTTGTTTTCTCTGGGAGTTTTAGGCAAACTACAATAAAACAATAGACAGAATTCCATAAAGCTGAAAAGGAAACAATAGACAGAATTCCATAAAGCTGAAAATATCAATACACATGCCAAAAAAAAGTTTCTGGTACTACAGCCCTTTGCAAAAGAAAGAAGAATAAAGAAGATACAAAATATAGTGACGAACACACAAAAATAAAACAGCTTACTCTGACAGCCACGCTGGGAGAAACCAAAAAAGCCTTCAGCACAGCGATCACAATGTAAGCCACCCACACCAGGACGACACTGACACTGCCCTGTAGTAGCTTCACAATCGTACGATGTTGATCCAGTGGAGCTACAGCTGCATCGAACGCAACCTTGAGTGATATCTCCATAGCCAGGCTGCAAACACATACACACACACACACCCACACACGCAAACACACACCCACACACGCACACATATACAGATGTATTTCCATACACTATTTTGTTAAATAAAATATCTCCCGTTACAGTTTGAGAGAAAAGACCTTGGCCTCAAATGCTTGTCTGCCAATGAGACTGAGACACAGCTGAACAACATAAAGATTCTTATTAATGCTAAAAAGAGATTTATTAAACACATAATTTCTGTATTTTTCTATTTCAGTTGTAGAGTTTCATGCATTTTTTAACATACACATTTGAGTGTATATGTGTCAGCAATGATGAGTGTTCTCAGAGATTGTGTATATTGTTGCAAACAATAACTGCAATACAATTTTTGTTTAAAATCATAATAATAATAATCACAAAATATAACCCTCAAAATATCGCACAAAGCATCACCCTGATGCTCACTGGACAAGAGCTTTGTCAGTTCTTAACTCTTGTTGGGATGGAGTTATACGCATGATCGTCATGCTGACGATATACACATGCAAAGGCCATTCACTTCCTACTTTCATAGTACGTTCAGTGCATTCAAACATAAAGTTATTTTTTATTTTATTTTTTTATTTACAGGCTATTCAATATAGCACATGTACCGAAACAACTGAGTATACACGCTTTATACAAAAACATTCAAAGCAGTAGTACAGGCAGAGACTCAAACTAACAGACCTGACATCGGTCACACTGACGTCCGATGAAGCGTGGTCGACATGGACAATGTCCAGTGTGCTGATCACAAATGTTTGACGTCGACCCGTCCGGATTGCAAGAACAAGCTGGTAAGACAAAGAAATAATAGTCTAAATTGCATAACATTAACAGTCCATACCTTATCAAACAACATTATACACTGTTAGAAAAGGAGATTTTTCCTTATGAATGAACTTGTGTTTCATCAGTTATTGCAGAATTTTGCAGCAGCTGGCAAGAATGCTGCTCACAAATATCAAATGCCTAACCTCTATACACCGAAACTGAAAGAATGCGGCAGAAAGTCAAAGATACACATTGCAGAAACATTTTATAGCCATGCAATTGTAGTAAACTTAAATTAATTAACAATGTCATTTAAAAATGTATTGAGAAACTTCAGTGCAAATGAATCAGTGTACATTTAGTTGATGATAATGATACCAAAATGCTCAAAAATAAAGCAAACCACTGATATTACCCAAAAACCTCTCCAGCTGTTCTCCATTTGCATTTATTAATTAATTCATATTTTACCCCTTTCATGTAACACAATAAAACAATACTACTTAAACAGCCTAAAGCCAGGTAAATCATGTTTAATGTAATACAATTTTAATCTATGAAACAATGATGCCAAAAGTGGTCTGAAATTCTTCAAACATTCGCTGTGGTCCCCAACTTACATCTGCAATCACCAGCAACGGCGGAACCAAAGTAGCCAGGCTTGCACCGCTCACAGTATTCACCCTCTGTGTTGTTTGCACAGATATTGCAAGCCCCGGAGACCGGATCGCAGGATCCTGGGATCGAAGGATCGATGTTCCCACCGCAGTTACACTTACGACACACGCCACCTGGCTGCAGTGGGTTGCCATAGTAACCTGGTGCACACCTGTTTACTCAAAAACAAAAAGTAATGTTACAAAAAATAAAGAGTATGATTCAGCATCATGCCATCTTCATACTTACAAAAACCAATACTAACAGTAACAGAATTAAACACAGAGAGAGAGAGAGAAAAAGAAAGAAAGAGAGAGAGAGAGAGAGAGAGAGAGAGAGAGAGGGAGGGAAGGGGGGGGGGGGAGAAAAAGAGGGAGAGAGAGAGAGAGGATTCTAGAACACTTTCTCCCTGGACAATTTCCACCCGAACTTTATTTCCCTGAATTCTTCCATCCAGACTTTTCTCACCCATGTGACTTTTTCCCCTTGGGACTCTTCTCCCCTTCCCTTTTCCCTTCCCCCGTTAATCTTTCCCACCATGACTCTTTCCCCCTAGGACTTTCCTTCCCATTATTTTATTCTTTTACCCTACTTTAATTTAGAGTTTTTGTTAAAATGTTTATTCACATATATGTGTGATTCCAACTTTTAATTTAACACCTTTGTTTTAAAACACACATATTAATAATAATAATAATAATAATAATAATAATAATAATAATAATAATAATAATAATAATAATAATATAATAATAATAATAATAATAATATATTGCATTTATACAACGCATTTCTCATTAGAATAACAACTGAATGCGCTTACACACATCGTTCGTACGCATCATCACAACAATCACACTACATCATGTACAGCATCATTCAGAAAGTATTATTACTGTTCTTACTATTTACACAGAAAACGCCTTGCGGAACAAGCACGTTTTTAAGCAGCTCTTGAAGTAAACAAGGTCTGTACAATGTCTGTATAACTGGCGGGCAGCGCATTCCATACCTTGGGTGCTTGAAAACTAGTTGTTTTAAGCCGACGCTTGGGCGTTTTCAAAAGTTTTTCATTTGATGAGTGCAAAGAACGATTGTAGTGTAGGTAGTATAAGTACCTCAGACAGATATGGTGGAAGTGACTGGTCGAAGTGACGGAAAGCTAGAACAGCAATTTTGTGTATTCAATGCTGAACTTGAAAGGGAGCCAGTGGAGCTGCATTAAGAGAGGCGTGACATGATCACGCTTTCGTTTTTTAAGCACAAGCCGAGCAGCACAGTTCTCAAACGCTGCAGTTGACTAACTTCATCAATAGGGAGACCAGCTAGAACTGAATTACAATAATCAAGTCTAGATATCACAAAAGCGCTGACCAACTGTGTGCATGCATCCCAAAGCTCAAGAAAGGACAAACGACAGATGGTACTGATGTGGTCATGCATGGACAAAGAACTATCTAGCTTGACACCCAAATAACGAAAATATTATTAAATGGGATGGTGCTGCCGCCGATGTTTGCAGAATCGCTGCCGACCAGCCTAAGATGGGAAGATGCGCCTACAGGTATAACCTCGGTCTTGTTAGGGTTAAGAATCAACCTGTTGTTATACATCCAAGCCTGGACACTGTAAATACATGTTTCTACTTCAGACACAACAGAAGGGAAGTCATCAGCCTGACCACTTTTTGACAGTTCTGTATCATCTGCGTATTTGTGGAACACGCAGTTGCAGGCTGTGATTACATTACATTGTGGTTTTGAGTACAACAAAAACAGGACCGAGCACAAAGCCATGGGGGACTCCACATAACAGCGGACTAGGAGTAGAGGTATTGTAATCAATGACAACAGACTGGTAACGATCAGTGAGGTACGAGGAAAACCACTCAAGAACAGTCCCTCTTAAACCAAATGTAGTGCACAATCTCTCTAGAAGTATGTGGTGATCCAGCGTGTCAAACGCAGCACTCAGATCTAATTAACAATGCTACAAGAAAAACACGCTTCTCATCAGCCTTCGTCATTCACACACATACCAACACATACGATCTAAAAGCGTCTAAAAGAAAACATTGTATGCAATTCTGAAACTTCAAAATCGCTCCATCCGTTTTTGAGATGTTGAGCAAAATGTGTTTAGCAACAAAATGCCTCCAGTGACCTTGACCTTTGTGGTAGGGTCAATTACAGTGGCTAACACTTGCTCACTGCTCACGTGGGAATACAAATGGGCAACCAATTTGTAAAGGGGTGGAAAAGTTTAACGTGAGTGAGTCCTCCTACTGAGTCTCTATAAAATTCATAGGCGCAGGCAAGCTGTCATTTCTTTCCACCACAGTAATTGCGATTTTGCAAGTTGATCTAAAAAAAATTTTACAGGGAAAAAAGTCATAGGGGGAAAGAGTCCCAGGGGGAAAAAGTCACGGGAGGGGGTGTGGAGGGGGGGGGGGGGAATATCTGGGCGGAAGAATTTTGGGGTAAAAAAATCAGGGGGGGGAAAGTCCAGGGGAGAAGTGTCCTGATACAGAGAGAGAGAGAGAGAGAGAGAGAGAGAGAGAGAGAGAGAGAGAGAGAGAGAGAGAGAGAGAGAGAGAGAGAGAGAGAGAGAGACAGACAGACAGACAGACAGACAGACAGACAGAAAGTAAAACAAAGGGAGACAAAACACCACCACCAAGAAAAAGAATAATGCTCATCATCATCATCATCATCATCATCATCATCATCAACATACAAGAATGTACAATGAGCATGCTTCTCAATCCAAACTGAATATCGCTCAGTACAATTAAAAAACAAAAACCAACACCACAAAAATGACGGGTAAGCTACCTTTCGCAATGCCCTCCTTCATAACCTGCTTGGCAGTTGACACACTCGTATGCCTCCCTGTCCAGCAGTGTAGGGCGAGCGATGCAGGACTCAGCAAAGAAGTTGTTGCCGCTGATGAGCGGGCAGGCACAAGGCTTGCAATCATCTTCACGTCCTCTGCGAGGGTCGCCATAAAACCCAGGCAGGCATCTGTTGCAGTTGTCCCCTTCTGTGTTGTGCTTGCACTCCTAAATGACACAGTGGAGACTAGTGCTATACAAGACTACATCATCATCATCTTCATCTTCATCATCATCATCATCATCATCATCATCAAGATCACCATCATCATCATCATCGTCATCATCATCACATTAAGTTGTCCCCTTCTGTGTTGTGCTTGCACTCCTAAATGACACAGTGGAGGCCAGCGCTATACAAGACTACATCATTATCATCATCATCATCAAATTCATCAAATTAAGTTGATGATGTTGATTAATTCAGTTCAGTATTTATTTTACCGCTTATTTGCATTAAGGTAACTAATTTTACACACACACACATAAGCATGTGCACTCACACTCACTTACATACACACCTATAAAACAATTGGAAATTGAGAAATTAAACACTAGAACATGTAACCGTCCAAATCTAATCGAATTTAATCTTAAAGTCAAAGGCAAACACTACAGAGCCTAATTCCACGCACAAAACATTCTGCTACATTCAGTACAGTCTTCTGGGAAAAAGCATGGACAGCAAACTCTACTCAAAACTCTACATTTTGCCCTATGACCTGAACAGTCAAAAAGGCGGCTATACATCCTCCATAAACTGAATGACACACACAAGACACAAGATTCTTTATTCGCTTCAAATGCCACACACAGAAGAATTTGCTTTGCGCATCAGGGAATGGCATAAATCATAGACAATAACAATTAAAAACACAATTGGTCCCGACATCTGTGAATAGCTCGGGACCTAAAAACAATTTCTTCATTCACTCACATCCACAAAGCATCAGCGAACCGCACACAAATGTCGTCAGGAATCAAAACAAAAAAGCAGATTACCAAAAAAAGAAAAGAAAACGACAAAAAAGCATGCACACCCACACACACACAGACACACCCACACACACAAGCACACCCACACACCTACCCACACACCCACACACACACAGAGGGTACATCCAGCTGCACAACCCCTCACGCATGTCACGTTCATAACTAAATAATATAGGCCTATTTTGAAATTTGCTAGGGGAGAAAACCTCCGAGACGTTGCCCGAATGGGAAGGGCAACAAAATAACAGATTACAAACTTTTTTTTTTTAACCTTAGCAGGCCTGAAAATGGCGACTAATTTAGTCGCCATGGCTAGTGAAAAAAAAAATTGGCGACTAAAAAAAAACCTTTAGTCGCCAAATGCGAGTGTGCTAAAATTAACTTTTTTTTAGTTTGGCTAGTAAAATTTTTAGTTTGGCTAGTAAAATTTTTAAGTTACTAGCCAAAGGCTAGTGGGACCTTTTTTTCATTTTCAGGGCTGCTTAGTTCAGCAAGTCCTAGTTTGTACAATTTCAAATCTCATCTCCACAACTACCCAAAACTGAAACTTGTTTGAAAAAAAAACTAAACAATTATGAATGCAGGATAGCTTAAATAGTATATGGGGAAGTTGATGATGGCTGTGAAAATGGGAGAGTGGGGAGATCTGGAAAATACTGCATGAACTAACATAGTAATTAATATAATATAATATAGTCATATAGCGAGCATTGTGGCCAAGTGGGCTAAGGCGGGACTAACTTGCCTTGTCCACAGGGCAGAAACCAATGGCGCCTGACAGGTGTGGGTGCGATCCAGCATCTGGGCGTTATGTTTCTCTGAATATTATTTACTTCGACTCAGGCAATGTCTCGGAGGCTTTCTCCCCTAGCAAAATTTCAAAATCACAACTAATGTTAGGTAGGTTGGGTTTAGGCGCGCCATAGGCTGCGATAACGCTTTCCACAGGGGAGGCGGCCCAGAATTTCCCTATGAAAAAGGGACAATAAGGTAAATAAATAAAAATAAATAAATAAATAAATAAAAATAAAGATATATATGGCTGGCTGACCTGCTCCTCACAGGGCGTATATTTACAATATTCTATACATGAAAATGAAAATTTGGTTCTTGGATGAGCACACAATCACACTCATTGCAGCATGCATGCCAGTCAAACATCTGCAGTAACTGACCTTGCAAGCGCCGGTGTGGGGGTCACATTCTGCAGCATGGTTGTTGCAGGTACAGCGACGACACACGCCGCCATACAACTGGTTGCCTTCTCGACGCCAGCCTGGAGCGCAACTCTAAAACACGCAGATAGATTATTGTATTTAGATTGTAGAAAAAGTTTGTAATAGTAATTTTGTTTTGCAATCCTTCTGAAGAAAGCCTAAAAGAACTTTAAAAAAACCTGTGCTTATCATCCATGCAGTTCATTTCAGAACAGTATCAATGAACCAGGAATCAACATATGAAATAAAAGAATGTTGCAGTGCAAAGCAACATTGGGCACCTTAGGCAGCTTAATTGAGTTAGATCCTGTTTCGGTAAGCTCCCTGAGCAGCTTTAAACTGAATAAATCGCTATATAAAAACGAATAAATTAATAAATAAATAATTAAATTGCTTTGAGAAAACATGTGAGAGAGGTAGAGTATGGAGACAGTCAGAAGCTTTCAAATAGCATTAGACGTGAATATCTGGAATTTCAACACTCTTACCATAGTTAAAACATTAATAAAATACATAAGTGTTGATCGTCAATGACCTCACAAGAGAGGCCAGCATGACCCTCTGGACACTGGCACGTTCGGTTCTACAGATGGCAGTGTAATGCTGCTCAGCACTAGTACATAAATAAATAAATAAATAAATAAATAAATTTACCTCACAAGAAAGGCCGGCATAACCCTCTGGACACTGGCACTGTTCTACAGATGGCAGTGTAAGATTTCCCATCACCAGAGGGCTAGCCACATCCAGACTGACGTCGCGCAAACTGAAACACAAATGATAATAAAACATTGAAGAAACACACAAAGGATCAAGAACTTAGTCCTATTTACTCCTTGAGTATGCATGATTAAACCAACTGTAATGTAAGATTGAGGTACTGTCCTATGTACTACTACTACTACTACTACTACTACTACTACTACTACTACTACTACTACTACTATTATTATTATTATTATTATTATTATTATTATTATTATTATTATTATTATTATTATTATTATTAATGTAAGATACAGGTTGCCCATAACTTGAGAGTTATAACTGCATCTAGGCTGAAATCATGCAAACTGAAATACAAGGAATTGACCACAAAAAATACAGTTTTTGAGCATTGTCTGCTGGCTCTGGGGTGAAGCTAGTTAAGACTGCATCATCTTCGTCAGTACAAAGTGGGCAAATAAATGTTACAACAACCGGCCTATTTAAAAAACCAAACCAACTTCCTTATGAAACATTAACCAAAAGACTTTTGATCCTTTCCTACTATTGTACTGCATTAAGCCAGCGGTTATTTCCATGCAGTCACACATTGAAACAACTTTAGCATGTGTGGGAGTAATAATGTGCTGACAATACATTAGAAATGCTTCTTGATTTTTATTTAAAATTTACATGAAGCATGTACCTTGAGTGTAACAAAACTGTTAAGAAATGTTTATTATTGTTAGCAAGTCCCATTAAAAAAAATTAAAAAGAAAAACAAACAAAAAGCAAACATGCAATACAATGCCAACACGCACACAAAAGGATAAATAACAAAAAATACCATGAAATATGTAGTACTACTATTACTACTACTATTACTACTACTACTACTACTACTATATATATATATATATATATATATATATATATATATATATATATATATATATATATATATATATATATATATATATATATATATATATATATATATTTTTTTTTTTATTTTTTTTTTTTAAGTAAAAGGCTTTAAACAAAGCCAACATTTCTTTCATCTGACTGTAAATTCTCCACAAACTATAGTACAGAGCCTGGAACTGCCTGACTGACTGATGGCGTCTGTTTCCTGCACGAAGACGATAACGTACACATCATGAACAGCTACAGCTTGAGATTGATAAACTCACTAGACTGTATCCTGTGCGGTGTGGTAGGTCGCCTTGATCAGCAGCTGCTGCAGGTTGTACAACACGGTCATAAAATCCCGGCGCTGCACCGGCTGCCTGTTGTCCAAGTGGTACCACTCATCCTCAGTCAGACGCAGGGATACCATGTTCTCCTGGTTCTCTCGCTTGAACGCCCGCCCATAAGCTATTGTCAAGTTGCTGCTCTGTATAAACAGTTTTTTTTTTTAATTTACCCTTCATTTTCAGTTTTGAGCAGGACATTTTTTTCCCCATTTTATTTTCAGCAGATTTTTTTTTTCCATTTTATTTCAAGCAGATAATTCCAATATAAAATATCAAACAAATCATTCATTTTAAAAACTTTGATCCCTCCAAACAGATATTGCGGCGTATGTTTCAGAGTCAAAACGTACACGAAAATAACAAACTTTTGTCATCCTTTTACAAACAAAATGCTAGTATACAAACAAAATGCTAGTACTGCAAGGGGGCTGGCTGGAATAGGACTTACCACCAACATTTCTTGGGAGTAAAAAATCTTATCAAACTGTCAAATCTTTTCAGATGAAAAACAAATACAAATGTAGTGTAGCGGGATAACAGTAACCATCACCCATTCCTGGGACGTCTTGAGTAAGATCCTGTATTTGCCAGTGCCTTGAGCAGATCTTGAGCTGGAAAAGTGCTAAAGAATGATTAAATAATATTTTAACAATATTGGCCTCAAAGAAGCAAACTTACATTACAGCGTAATATATTAAAATAACACAAATCTAATCGTTAATCCAATATATATATATAGCGTTTTTCCAGCTAAATAGGTACTATTTGACATGCTCTGATGTGCCACAAACATCTTTTTATTTCAAAAAAGTGTACTTTCACAGCGCTTTACCAGGTCAAAGAGCTGCTGAAGGAGATGGACAAAAATGGGATTTAACTCAAGCGGCCCAAAAATGCAAAACTTGTTGCACAATGCCCAAGATAACAAGAGCAATTTACCTTTTTTTTTCCTTTAAGAAAATTCCACTGTGTACGTTATATCTTTAGGAAAATGCATTATTTATGTATAAAAACAATTGCTATTTATTTGCAAAATAATAAACACAACAACAACAAAATCCACATACACAAAATGTAAGCACATACATACCCTAAGAATGACGTCTGGATCGGCAAGATGAAATCTGTTGTTCATGTTGCCATCCAGCGTGTACTTTATGGTGTATTTCAAGCGTCCTCCATAGGAACTCATCTGAACAAAGATATTTTATGTGGTGATGATGATGATGATGATTATGATGATGATGATAATAAAAATAATAATAATAATAATAATAATAATAATAATAATAATAATAATAATAATAATAAAATTTATTTTTAAACGCGCAATGCCAAACATGTAAAATCTTCTCAAGCGTAAGACTCATTTATTCTTACTCAATTTACAATGACAACACATTTCAATAAATCTGGAATTAAACAATTTAAATGAGTAACACACACAAACAGGTACACACATAAATACTTGAAGTAATATGACACAATATGAACTCACAAGTAATTAAAAACATGTTAAACTAAGATAAACGAATATGAATCTTAAACCCAAATAACAATATAGTACATGGTGTAATATCGATGCATTATGACATACACCCATTAGATGCTACAATGTACATTTGAAAGAGAAAGATGATGTGGGTCTGAAATTATGATCACCAATTTCATGTGTCTAAACACAATTTTAAAACAAAAATCTCTTTAAAAACTGTAATGTTGGATTTTATAGCTCAGTTGGCTTTTAACTCTTCCTGAAGAAGCATTTTACAGAAATATATGTATTGACAATAGTACGTTTTAGTTTGCTGTGTTTTATAGCTCGTTTTCTTCTTTAATCTCATTTTCCTTTGTCTCCATTAGGCCAGGGCTGAAAGCCAGTTTAACTCAAGTCAAGCTTGAATTTCAAGTGACCAGGAGAATACACAGACAGTGAAAGGACGAAGAAACACAAAAAAACACTCAAGTAGACGAATCAACAGGAGAAAGAAAAAAAAAACAGACAGAAATAATATCTCAGACTCACTCACCCTGTTGCCAAGATATATCATCGGCGCCACCCAGTAATGAATATCATTGCTCGGCCTGTAGCGTACGGACGACGCGCCAATCTCCACGTTCACATCGTTCACGTTCAGCAAGTACGTTTTTGCTTCCAGCCAGCCATCGAAGAAGCGAGGCAGCAGTGTCAACCCACCCTTGTCCAAGGTTGAAAGCACCCATCCATCTAACTCGGAGATCTGCACACACACACACACACACACACACACACACACACACACACACACACACACACACACACACACACCCACACACACAAAATAAAACAAAAACCCCCGCATATAATCATGGTCAAAAGTGACTGGGTTTGTGAATTTTATTATCAGAAATTATCCTGGCTCGCTTATTTGTATTATTATTAGTTGCGTGTGTATTTCATCATCAGCAATGAGACTGCTTTGATTTATCATTAGGAATAATCATTATTTAAACCAAAATACAATTTGTAAACCCCTTTTAGTCCAAAGAAGGCAACATTCAGCACAGGTTCATTACCTAAGTTAGAAAATAATCACAATCAATGCAGGAAACAAAATTAACAAAACTACTAAAGAAAACATATATAAATGGAAAACAAAAATTTTTGTGCACATAAATATAATACAAGTATACATGCTTACACGTAACTCTTTAAAAAAATAAATAATTACCAACACAAATGCTAAACACAATCACAACACAACAGCCAGAGGGACAGACAGACAAACACACACACACTTTCTCTCTCAACTTTCTCCATCTTTCCCCCTCTTTTGCACAAACACTCTCGATTATTAACACAAATATTAAACACAAATTCACACAAACACAACAACCAGACAGACAGACAGACTGACAGACAGGTTCTCTCTTTCTCTCGAACATCTCCATCTCTCTGTTCTCTATTTATCTCCCTCTTCTTCACATACACTCTTATTACCAACATAAATAGTAAACACACATACAGACACATGGCAAACACACACACCCACATACACACACACACACACTGTTACACTCTGTTCGATGATGGTGTTTTCTATCAGTATCTGATTCAGCCCCGATGCTTGAATTCCTGATAGGGTGTAACTCAGATTCGTTTATTCACACAGCCCGTCCAAACAGCATACAAGTCACAAAGTCGACGTATGAAGTTTTCCACTTTTATTCAGCACACATCAACAACTGCATACAATTCTCAATTCAACTCAACAACTTTCACAGCAACTTTCCAAATCACTATCAACAACTTTACTATCAACAGCAATCTCGGCACACGATTAAATAACCTCTCTCTTTTCCGGAAGGATTTCGAATACTGTAGAAATGACGCACTGCCACCAATCGAATAAAAGATCGTCATCACTGACTTACGTCATACATTATTATTTCTCCTTCTGGAACGACCTCTTGCTTCGACATGTATCGGGAATTTTCTATAGAAAGTAAACACTCAGATCCAGAAACTTCTACAGTAATATAGACCAAAGCACATTATCAACGTTATACAAAGCCTCTCCTAACAACAATGCGAACTCAAATCAAAGGTAAATAAACTCCATTATTGAATACTTTGCAAAACGAAACGATTAGATCTATCGTGCGCGCTTTAGACACACTTTCGTTCGTTTCAACGTAACACACACCCATACTTGCAATACATCACAACTGGGTTTATTTAAGAATGTAGGAATCGGAAAGTGATTTTTTGACGGAAAGAACGCAAACTTCTTCTAAAAATGTAAGAATCTAATGCAAAATTGGCTCTTTCCGTCTAAAAAGTTGACCTAGTTCGTCTCCTACTATAAGCGACGAAATAGGTCGAATTTTTTCTTCAAAATTTCTCCGAAAATTGACTGTATTTTCTCCGTCCCGGATAGAGCACTCCTGTGTACTTAAAACACTCTCATGTACTACAACTGCACTCCCATGCACTAAAAGAGCACTCCCGCGCACTTAGAAAAAAGTGGGTTCCAAGCAAATGAACCCATTTGTTACTAAGAAAGACAAGGTCTGCTACCCATTTTTGCGCTTTTGTGGGTACCCACACACACACACACACACACCCACACACCAGACAAACAGGAACACAAACCTGCTCTCTCTCTTTCAACATTCTCCATCTCTCTGTTCTCTACCTCCTCATCCTCCCTTCCCCCCCACCCCCTCCCTCTTACACCTCCAATTCTCCACAAAACCACTCTTCCATCCTTGGCCAGTGAACAGTTAGCAAACTGTGGAGTGCAGCGACAGTGCTCATTGTCACCCACACTTACCTGCATTAGTCCCCAGTTAGCACTCTGGCAGCTGGAGGTGACACCAAAGCAGAAGCACTCACTGCACCCTTTGGGGTTGTTCCTGTCCAGACTGAAATGGCCAGGCTTGCACTGCCCGCAGTCACGCCCTGCTACGTTCTCCTACAGTCCCAAACCCCAACAAAAATGTGCGCGACAAATAATAATTACCTCCATAAAATGTCAAAAGATAAAACAAATCTCTATGAAACATCAAAAGACTGATTTCATTTCCATGAAATATTAAAAGATTAAATTTCATCTCGATGAAATATTAAGTCCAATATCCCTATCCTATCCTAACATTTCCTATCCCGTAATTCGAAAGCCGTCAGGGCACCACAGATGATCATATAACCAGCGTACTCAATCTTTCTCTGTCCTCAGCAGCCCTCATGGCTTCACTCAGTGTCAAGTCAATCCATTCTCAAATGTTGTATTCCTACCTATTTCTATGTCTCCCTCTTCTTCTGTCTCCTTGAGACCAATATCACCTCCATGAAATATCTCAAAAGACTAATTTTATCTCTATGAAATATCAAAATACCCATTTCATCTCCCCAACATGTCAAAAGACCAATTTCACCTCCATGAAATCAAACGATTATAACGTCTCAATAAAATATCTGAAGACGACAAAAAATGGTTGTTCCCCACAGAATGAGGCAATTTTGTTATTTGGAGACTAACAATTGTTTTCTAAAAATTTGCCATTTCCCAAGCCCATCAGATCATTCTAAAATAAATCTCCCTTAACACTTGAGAAATGCAACAATATTTATTATAATTTCTTATTTTATAAGCAAGCCTGCCCAACACACTCCCTTCCTCACTCTCTACCTCCCACACACAGACTCCTGACCTTGCAGTTACAAGGTTGTTCGCAGGCCCTAGCGCCAACACTGCCCGCAGGATTACAAGGGCAAGGTCGGCAGTTGGGGAAGCCAAAGTAACCAAATTTACAGCCTTGGCAAGAGGGCCCGCCAAAACCTGGCTTGCAGATGCAGTCTCCTGGGTTCTGAAAAAAAAGCATTGTATTGTGTTAAACCATTGCAATGTTTACACTGTAAAATGTGCAATAATTAGTATTTAATTTCACATACCACAAAATTAACACTATTGCAATTCAGAAACTCCCTCTCTTTCACAGCACACAAACATGGTACACATCAGCAGTCTTTCTTCCAAATCGGATGACCCTTTGCTAACCGCACAATTTTTTGCATTAAAATTCGGATTCGTCAGACCTTGGACACACATATTTACGAAAATGGATGCGCAGTTTCTTGTTTGTCTGCCAAAAGGGAAACAAAAGTCGGAGTCTTAGCGTGACCCTTGCTTTGTACAGAGCACAACACAAACTGCATTTCACAAACTCATGCTCATACAATACGATACAGCACAATACAATACAATGCAAAACAATATAATACAATACAATACAAATTTTATCTCCATCTTCCTATACGTTTGCGAAATATGAACACTCACAGCAGAACTACAATGAAGAATACAAAACATGGAAATGAGGTGCTACAGAAGACTTCTGGGTATTTCCTATACCCCGCACATCACCAATGGTGCAGTCTGACAGACCATCACACAAGCCATTGGACAACACGATGACATGCTCACAGTGGTGAAGAAATGGAAACTTTGAGGGTATGACCATGCCACCAGAGCATCAGGCCTTGCAAAGACCATCCTGCAAGGCACGGTGCAAGGAGGCAGAAGAAGAAGGAGACAGAAAAAGAAGCGGGAGGACAACATTCCAGAATGGACAGACTTGACACTGAGCGAAGCCAAGAGGGTTGAGGAGGACAGAGAGAAAAAAGCGGTACGCTGGTTAAACAATCATCTGTGCTGCCCCAGCGACCTTCGACTTACGGTATAGGATAGGACAGGATAGGATAGGAATACACATTTATTGTCCAGCTGGCGCAGTAGTGCAATGGTTTGACAAACGCTAGCAACGTACAATGTTTCATGTCATGCAATGTCAGGAAGGGTTGGTACTGGGATGAGCGACTATGATTAGAAGGTAGGTACCAAACAACACAAAAAAATTGAAACAAGCTTGTTACACATCCCAGTCAACCCAGCTGTGAATGGGTAACTGAATCTTTTTGAGAACTGGGGAAGGCAAAAAAACCCACAATAAACAAGGGAGAGGAGATTGGCACCTTCTTCATGAAGCTGGCCTAGAGAAAAGAAAGTTCCAAACGCTTTCCTCCCCAATGACTGATAGATCACTGGGACACCTTTACCTTCAAAAAACCTGAAATGTGCCTTTGGCTCACTTTGGTTCACATTGCTGAATAACATCCTCTCTCTAGCAAGACTGCCGATATTCTTCCACCCCCATACCTAATCTTCCATTTGATTAGTGTAATCAAGTGGCCGAGCCTTGATTAATAAACAGGTTTGAGCTTTCACTTATGCTATTCTCTGAGCCACGCTGCATATGAAAGCGGAGGTGTTAGATGTTGAATAAGGGATATTTGTAGAGCATCAGGTTGCCTGACGCTCTTGTTATGAGGTGATAACGGATGATACGGTGTGCTGGCAGGCAGGGAGGACAATGATAACAGAGCTCCAGCAGGTCGTTTGCCTGTCAGCATCAGAAGATGAAGCCCGTAAGAAGGTTAACAGCTACAACGGAGAGATGGACGAACTAAGATTAATAGTGTGAAATGTTGGTTTGAACTTTGGGTCAAACAAAGGGTTATACCCCACGCAGGTATCGTAATCAGGCCGAGCGTTCACGAGGGTCAATAAGGGAGCGCAGAGTTATGTCTCCCGGTGTAGCAGGCCAGATTATACCCCGCCTCAAGTATACCCAGGGTATAAACTGGCCTAGCCCAGACTATGCCCCCGTATAAACGGGCCTAGCCCAGACTATACCCCTGGGTATTATCTGTCCTAGTTTCGTTTAACCCTCTCCTGCCCATTATAACCCCCCCACTACGGAAGACCTTATCCTTCATGTTACTCTTTAATTTATGTGTTGTAATTGTTCTGATGCACTCAGATAGATAGATAGATAGATAGATAGATAGATAGATAGATAGATAGATAGATAGATAGATAGATAGATAGATAGATAGATAGATAGATAGATAGATAGATAGATAGATAGATAGATAGATAGATAGATAGATAGATAGATAGATAGATAGATAGATAGATAGATAGATAGATAGATAGATAGATAGATAGATAGATAGGGTTAGGGTGTTTTGTTTTTTTTACACGCATGATAAAGGCTGTTAGCTGAGTTCACTCAGGTTGTTTTTGTTTTTGTTTTTAATTCTTTTACACGTAAACAAAGGGCTGTTACCTGAGAGTTGGTCACGCAAACGGTCATGTACAACAAACCCATGAGTGAAATCTCTTTAGGTGGGGGTATATTCCGGGCGCGAGGGGTATGACCTGGCCTAGGCTAATCTATACCCAGGGGGTTAAACCCGCCTAGGCTACATTATACCCAGGGTATAAAGTAGCCAGGGGTATATTTCGGCCTGTTACACCGGTTGATGTGCATGACCACCTTCAAAGAAGACGCCAAACGTCCATGCAGATCGTAATGATTATCGTTTGTTTAATAAATGCGTGCCAGAAGGCGTCCATTGTCTGGTGGTGACCTAATTTATGACTATAGCTTAGAGGAGGAGCTTAACAGGACGCTAAGCGGATCGAGGTACCATCATGCACGGATAGCTCTCAGGTTTGATTGACAGAAAGAAGTAGGGAAAGCGAACTGCCCCTGGAATGAGGAAGAATAAAGATGAGTGCCGGACAGGTATTCGGGATAGTCAGAAAAAATAGTCAGACAAGAGAGTCAGAAACGATAGAAAGAAATGATAGTCAGAGAAGGTAGTCAGAAAAGATAGTCAGAAAAGAGAGTTAGAAAAGTGAGACAGAGAGCGATAGAGAGAGAGAGATGGCAAGCCTAGGATGGTCCTGAGAGAAGATGTGGAGTTAGAGTTAGTTAACAAGGGAACATGGACGATAGGGAAGTAGGAACCAATGTAGGACAATGTCGTATTCAGCATATAGAGTTTGTGAACTGTAGAGTGAAATATAGATTTGTGGACACTGTCAATGCTACTTGCAAGAATGTTTTCTGTGTCTGTGTTCAGTAAAGTTGCTAAAACGCACACCTTCCAGCCTGCGTGTTTTATTTTCTGTTTGTGAACATATTTGTAAATTGTGTGTTGTGACTCCGGCCAATGGTCTAACAAACCACCATTAACACCTAACACCATCACCGGACACGACCAACAACCACAACAAACCCACCATCCATCACATTAGTATATCTCTATTCTTTCTTACTTTTCCTGCTGCTGCTGATTAAAGAAGCTGTTTTGTTTTCTACAACAACCAATTTCTTCAGCATAATAACAGCGACACTTTCTACAGATTTTTTTTAAAAATATAGAACCTTCACAATAATAAAAGAGTTAAACATTATTATTCTACTGCAAAAAAAAAAAAAAAAAAAAAAAAAAGAAGAAGAAGAAAAAGACGAAGAATAAAAAGAAAAACAACAAGAAGATGAAGAAGAACAAAAAAGAAACTGAAGAAGAAGAAAAAAAAAGGAAGAAGAGGAGAAGAAGAAGAACAACAAGAAAAACAAGAAGAAGAAAAATCTGGAAAACTTATAATTTCAGGCAAGTACATAAACTCAAACATTGCTGCACATATACTGCTGTGTCTCAAACAAAAAACAAAAAAAACACTCCCCACCCCCCCAAAAAAAAAAAAAAAAAATATGATGAGGTAAAAAGTGCTTGAAGAATGTACATAAAACCTGGCCTTTGGAGAAAAGAAGGCTAAGATGTTTGACAGGTAAAACAGCCTCGCATACAAATGACGGACTGGGGCATGGGAAATTAGGGATTACCACTGCATTAAAATTAGCCTCCTACCAGTTCTTCATTCAAACGACTGTCGTCTGGCACACAACGAGATGTTGATGTTGACGTTTCTTGACAGTTGCATCGGCGGCAAGGCATTGGAGCTGTAGGGGAGTAACCTCTTGGTCGATAGTAGCCATCAAGGCACTTCTCACAGTTGATACCTGCTGTAAACTCCTGCGGGGAAAATAATCCAAACAAGATCACAGAATTAGTTAACATTACTAATGTCCCACTTCATTTCTTTATTGGTGTGGCTCTAGACTAGTGTCTTAGTGAAGAAAGTGACTGCACCAACACTGCAACCCAAGACGGAGAACTATTTGTTTTGCTATGAATTCTCTTTCAAACAGTTTGGCTCCTTCCCGTTTCGGTTGCCAGCCAGCCAATTTTGTTGTTGTTGTTGTTTTGCATCAAGATAAGATATTTTTCCTGAGAACTTCATTCAGGAGGCTTCTTATGCTATTAAAAATCAGTCCCTTGATTTCCAAACAAGCCCAGCTGATACACTGACGAGCTGAAAACACAGCAAAATGGCCATCTTTATATATAATTATATATATTACGACCTCCGAGTTACGGGATAGGATAGGATAGGATAGGATAGGATAGGATATGTCACAATTCCACACATTCAAACCAATAGCAGCAGTGAAGGAGGAGGCACTACAAACCAATTTGAAGAATCAGAAGATATGGTGCTACAAATAAGAGCTGAATTACACACGCAAAAGATACACTAAAGTTGAAATTTTATTAACGCAACAAACAGGAACTACAACTCAAGGGTTCCCAAAGAAGACTTCCCAGCACTGAGTTATTGTTCTTTTTTCAGTATTGTTTTTATCATCCAGTGTTCTGTAATGCGCCTTTTCCTATAATTATTTATAGTTTATTAAATTATTAAAAATATTTGTGTAGCGGGTTGCTGTGTCTGCTTACCTGACAGTTTAGGCAAACGCCACCTCCTCTGTATTTTCCCTCCATGTTGATGCTAAGGCCCAAGGCGTCCGTGGTGGCATTGTACTCGCACTCTGATGCCTTGCCATGGCAGTTGCACTCTGCAAAGGAAGTGGTACCATTATATGCAACAAAATGTATCAATAATACAGTATTAATAGTATTACTAGCATACGATGTTAACTACATACATATGCTTATTATATGTAGAAATGTGTATGCACTCAATAAGGTTTCATCAATTCATAATAGTTTTCACTAACTAAAAAAAAAACACCAAACAACAACATTAATATAAATATATTTATATACCTGTGCAATCTAGCACTCGTTCACATGCTCGTATACAATGTTAACATTTATTTTACTTAATCATTCTTTTACAGCGCGCTTTCCCAGCCCAAGGACTGCTCAAGGTGCTGGTCGGGACAGGACCTAACTCAAGCCGCTCCCGGAGCCAACTTGCTGCCTTAGATGCATGGTCTGATGCCCAGATAACTGAGCACAATGCTTGGTGACAGGGAAATGGGGAGAGGGGACCTAGTGCTTGCTTGGTGTATTTGCGTAGCCGGCACTCATATGTCTAGGACATGGGTGTCTGGATCTTTAAAAGTCTGTGCCATGGCATGCATGCTCGCATAGAATAGACCTTGGTTTATACTCTCATTCGAAGGGAGAAAAAAAAAGCACGTCTGCTAAAGAACCCACCACAAAAACTTGGATACTGATATCTGGGTTAATTCTAACCTATGCATTATGACCAGTAAATTACATCAAGGTTATCCTTAGATAACCGTTAAACAAAGAGAACTTAAATATACGCTAGAGCAGAACGCTTAGAATTAGAGAAGTACCAGAACATATCGTAATGAGCATGAACTGTTTTTGTGGAGACCTATACAAGACAACATCATCATCATCTTCTTCATCATCTTCTTCATCACCATCATCATCATCATCACCATCATCATAGCCAGGCAATCAGCCAATAAAGTGATGCTGTATTACTATCAATCATGTACTACTAAAACTGATTTTTTAAAGCCAAAGCAAACATGATACAATATGATAAATATACCTTCACAGCCAAGTCCCTGAATCCCGCCAGTTCTCCATGGCTTGTTATTGAACAAGGGCAAGCACATCTCACAGTTATCTCCCCCAGTGTTGTGCTGGCACTGGCACTGGAACCTCTGTATAAAGATTTAAAACACACACACACCCACACACACACACACACACATTGTGATCAGATATAAAACTCTGTTAGTGACTAGCGGCTGTGAAATTGTCTCTCGTCATTGATGTTTTACTATAATCGATCAATACGCTAAATACACACGCTTATATTTGTATTTTTTAAGGGTGACAAAAAAAGATGCTAATTATATACATATTACTTAAAATTTCCTTATAAAATACACTAATACAAAGCACTTCCACAAAATATGCACCATTTTATTTTATTGTTTTGAGAACAAACTGGCAGATTGAACACCTTGTTATTTAATTGTATATCTTTGGTAAGTTCACTGTATCAGCTATCACAATTATAACATGGTTATGTATGTCATTTGAAACAGTACACATTAACATCTATCACACCCACATGCACTCATTCGAACACCGAAATAAACTTGGAAAGAGAGAGAGAGAGAGAAAGTCTTCAAGTTGAACAAGTAAGAACTCACTTCTGGCAGTGTGTCATGCCGTCTGCAGTAAGTAGCATGTCCATAGCAAATACACTGACCTCCAATGGAAATATCCTTGATGGAGTAAAAATACTGAAAACAGATGGTACAGTTTTAAAAAAAAGAAGCTTGTATCTCTGTATCTATTAATATCTATATGTGTGTGTGGGTGGGTGGGTGGGTGTGTGTGTGTGTGTGTGCGTGCGCATGTTTACACAGCGTTATTTGGACAAACTAATGCACATCTACATACGTTGTTTGGACATACCTCCTTGTTTGGACGTCCATTTAATGATCCGTTAGGGTTAGGGCTAGGGTTAGGGTTAGGGTTAGAACACTTAAAAATACTTAAAAAGGGGGTCGTAGCACGACCCATTGTCCACACAACGTATGTGGCGTTTGAGGAAAGTCCAAATAACGGTGTCTGTGCAAGTATGTGTGTGTGTGTGTGTGTGCATATGTGTGTGTATAAACAAATGAATTAAATAAAATAAATATGTAGTACAATCACAGTTGTGGTAATTGTTTTGTGACAAAGAACATTTAAAAGATCTGAGACCAAAAGCATCACATCTTGTCTTCAAAATATTTTATATTTTACCCCATATTTTTCTGATTCTTCTAGAACACAACTTTAACTCATCTGCCACATCATTTCACAGTGACAAATTGGCACTCCAAACCTTTTTCACACTTTTTATGGTATAAATCTAAGTTGACTTTCAAAGAGTTATAATTACAATTTATTTATTTTATTTTTTATTTTAACAACTTTATTATCACCAAGGTGAAATTCGGGCACTTTCATTTTCGAAAGTGCAGCAGCCCCAAGTGAAGCGCTTAACCCAAGGTACATGCTGGGTATGTTCTTGTCACCGGCACTCACCCGTCTAGAACATGATCGTCAGGATCTTTAAAGTCCGTTATGATGGAATGCATGCGACACAGACTAGACCTCGGTTTATACTCTAATCCGAAGGAGTAGGAAACGGGAGTAAAGTGGAAAATAAAAAAAGAAGCAGCCAAAGAAAACTTTCTTCATCTTATTTATTATAGAACCAAATATTAAAATATTGTTAAATATTTTACATTACCCTTCTGGTGACCGAGGGATCCAAATCTCTGCTGTCGTACTGTTGGAACACCATGCGATCTGCATTAAATGTGCGGATCTTCTGTAGGCGTAGTCGAACATATCGAGCTGAAGTGAAATCCTACAAAAGGCAGATCAAAGGGTTATGAAATAATAATAATAATAATAATAATAATAATAATAAACATAATATAAAATAACATAAAGAATCATCCACAAAAACAAAAAAGCAATCTGTCGATAATAATTTTAATAATCTTGTATGTTACCGATTGTCAGATTCATACTGAAAACGTTGATGCCATCGATCATTGATTACAGACTTACCTCAGGCAATGTTATTTTTTTCCAATAATACCCAGGAATTAATTTGTTGATCGTTGATGATATAATCATGTTTATGTGTTGTTTCTTTAATACAGTGTATTACCGACTGTTATTTTTGTGATTGCATGTTTGGATTTATGTGTGAAATTTTATATTTTCGCATGTTATTTTCTTAATGTAAACTTTGTAAATCTGCTTTCATGTAACTCGCTTCAAGCTTCCCTGTGAGAGACATGCATGCTTCTTAAATGAAATTATAATTATAATTATTATTATATATATGTTAGTGTGATGGACTGAGACAAAATTCTCTACTAATCAGGGAACAAAATAAATTCTAAAGGTTTCGAATAGAAAACTTGATTGTTGAAGTGCTGGCTGGCTGGAGTGGATGTTAAAGATTGTGTTCAAACCCACTCAGATCTTATATGATGATTTTATTTTTATATGAGGACCATCAATAATTTATTTATCCAAGTATTAAATCAAATCATTTTAGCAGGCATTCCTAATCGTTTAAAAGTATTACTTCTTACTCGGTTCAAACTGAACATTTGAAATAGCAACAGATCGCTGTAGTAAACAGAACTTTAAAATCTGTGATCGTTTCTCTCATTGCCCCGGCTCCAAAGCAACCTCAACCTGCTGACAGAATGGGAGGAACGCTGGGACATGGCTTTCCACCCCAGCAAGTGCAACAAGCTGTCTGTCACCAGGAGCCGGAAGACCCGCAACACCCAGTACCAGCTTCATGGCCATGCACTCGAGGCGGTCACAAGTGCCAAGTACTTGGGCGTCACGTTGACTAGCAACATGAGCTGGACTGAACACATAAATTCCATAACTGCAAAGGCCAACAAAACCCTGGGGTTCCTGAAAAGGAATCTAAAAGTCAGCTCCCAAAACATCAAAGAAACTGCTTACAAGATGTATGTGAGACCGATTCTGGAATATTGCTCCACAGTATGGGACCCCCATGAACAACAGAACATTAACCAGATTGAAAAAGTGCAACGTCGAGCTGCCCGCTTTGTGCTGAGGCGCTATCATAACACCTCCAGCGTGTCGAACATGCTACAACACCTCCAGTGGCCTTCCTTGGAGAAGAGGCGGAAACTCTCTCGGCTTTCCATGCTATACAAGATCCGTCATGAACTTTCTTGCGTCCAATTTAATGAAAAGCTGCAGCCCCCACCACCACGACAGCGTCGTGGCCACAACCAGCAATACTCCCAAATAAACTGCCGCACCCAGTACCAACAGGCCTCATTCCTGCCGAGGACTGTTAAGGACTGGAACTGCTTACCACAGTCAGTGGTAGAGGCCTCAACTCTTGACACATTTGTGTCAAGGGCCTTTACCCACCTCTGATCCACAACAGCCCCGCCCCCTCCCCCTATCTCCCTCCCCTCCAACCCTCCATCCCCACCCCCCACATACCCATCAGCAGTGCCTAAAACTCATATCTGCGCAGACCCCTAATAGTTACATAGTGATCGACACGATGATTGTGGTTACTCATCAGTAAGAAGAAGAAGAACTTTCCATTTTCAGGACGCCATGTTGGTCTCATCTAAGGGTAACAACTCCGACAAAATTAACTTAGGCGGCCGGTAGACGTGGTTAACTCCCGTGAGGACTCAAGTGAACACGAAGCTGACCCACTTTTCAACAGCAGACGCCTTTTCACGTTACGATGCAGACCGATATGATGAAGGGCGGGGGTATAATGAAGGTAATGAATGACTGCTACTCAACAGGGAGGTTTGTCTTCACGAACAACTAATCAGCTGCTACACGATCTTATCCAAACGGGAAATATAAAGAGAGTAGGACTGCTTTCTTTCCTGTTCTCCAACACGCATGCCAATGCTCAACGAATCATTTACTCAACCAATCACAAAATAAATAAAACAATTACTCAATCAAACCTCACCAGCAATATTCGACTGGGTTGGAAGACACCAGGACGTCCATTCACGGTTGAGACAAAAATCTGCGGAAAAAAATAAATAGGCTACATAAATAAATGCATAAATAAATATTAATTTGCTAAAATCAAAGAATATATATATTTTTAAATAAATTAAAGAAAAATTAAAAAATAATAATAAAAATGATAATGATGATGATGATGATAATAATAATAATAATAATAATAATAATAATAATAATAATAATAATAATAATAATAATAATAATAATAATAATAATAATAATAATGGCCTGCCGTTTACCAACCAAAAATCCAACAAAAGGAAACACAAAATTAACTCATAATGACCAAAGTAATAAAGCCTTAATTTAGTAGTAGTAGTAGTAGTAGTAGTAGTAGTAGTAGTAGTAGTAGTAGTAGTAGTAGTAGTAGTAGTAGTAGTAGTAGTATCGTTCAAATACCTCTCCATCTTCCAACGGGTCCAGTTTGGAGTATCGGGACGTACAGATGACTTGGTCATCGCCCAGACTGGTGGGCACTCCCACAGTGGCCCTCACCCCGTACAGCCGCCAGCAGTCTTCGTCCGTCATGGCAAAGTACTGCCAGGGCTGGTAGTACTGCCCATCGATGGAACGTTCCAGAACCCAGTTGCCAGGACGAGCAGAGTTAGCGGCCTTGACTATGACGTACGCCACTTGGTAAATCTGCAACATACAACAACAAGAACAAAAACTGAAAAAGTACATACAACACAACATGGAATACACCCAGCACGCGGTAGTCTGTATAGTGCACTAATTCTTCCACTTCCCTGATCGCCCCGGATTGTGCTCAGTGCCCAGTTGTTATGGGGAAGTCAAACGATGCACCTTTACGTGACAGGGCCGGGCCACAGTCAGAACAGGGGGACAGAAGATGAAAGGGGGAGAGGGGAGGGGGGAGGGGGAAGGCGGTGTGTTTGCACCAACACTTTTTATACGCTAATTTCCAGTTTCCGGGATGGTCAAACTACTGAGCTTTGATAGGCAGCGTCCGTCAAAGAATTGTCAAAAGCTGTAGGCTTAATTGCACTTTTGCTTCTTTCTTTCACTTTTTTTTGGCGGAGGAGGGTGGAAGGGGGGTGGAGGGTGTGTGTGTGTGTGTGTGTGTGCGCGCGCGTGTGTGTGTGTGTGTGTGTGTGTGTGTGTGTGTGCACGTGCGCCCAGTGCACCCCTTTCCTCCCCCCCTCCCGCCCTCGTCCGGTCCTGCTATAAGGCTGCAAGTTGGCCTCCGGCACTTCCTTCCTCGGGCACCTTTCTTCCTCCTCATTATCATCGTCATCGTCATCAAAAAGACATCGTCATCATCATCATCATCATCATCATCATCATCATCATCATCATCATCATCATCATCATCATCATCATCATCATCGTCATTCAAAACCATCGATGCCTAAGAGATATTCGGGATTAAGCTATATAATAGACAATCTCCTGAGGATACTTTCTTTCTTCGCGGACTTAAGAGCTTTATGCACACATAATTACGTGTGTGTGTGTGTGTGTGTGTGTGTGTGTGTTTGTGTGTGTGTGTGTGTGTGTGTGTGACATTTTTGTGGTGAACACTGCGGCTCAGATTCGATTACCCTTTCCAGGTAGTCTGATACATGGCGACAGCCAATTCAACACCAAGCTTAATACGGCTAGGAACATGAGGGTGGGGAGGCAGGGGAAAGGGGTGGTGGGTGGGTGGGTGGCAGGAATAGTGGTGAATTGGGTGTTCAAAAGAGGAAGAGACAATGAGGCGGAGAAATGGGGTTGGGGTGCAGTGGGTGGGGGTGTGGGGTGGGGTGGTAGGAGGGAGTGATAGATAGTGGTTTTGAGTGTCGGTGAAAAGAGAAAAAGGCAGGATAGAAATGGAAAGGGTGGGCGGGCGGTTGGGTGGCTTTGGGCGCGTGGAGAGTGTGCGTAGGGAGAGGGTGTAGAGGAATATACCCGATGTAAGGAATTTCGCACAGAATTCGTATCTCCATTACTTAACATTACAAATAGGCCTAACGAGAGCCTATGTCTGTGAGAATTATCAACCACTATAATTATGATGCCAATGTTCTTGTTCACAATTTTTTATTGGCGTTGGCAGTTTTAAACAACTATTATAAGCTTGTAAGCACATATGAGAACCAAAAAATTGTGCTTGTAGTTGTTTTTTTAAAAAGAAGAAGGAAAGAATTAATCGAAGACCGAAAAAAATAATTGACGTTTCAATCATAATTATGGTGTAACGATCTTTAATCTCCAACAAAATAAATATGACGAAAAAGCTCTGGCTGGCAGTATAAATAATTAAATAAAATGGGCGGAAAGAGCAACGTTACAGACAAACAGACAGATAGATACAGACAGACACACAGACACAGATAGACAAACACACAAACGCGCGCGCGCACCTGTGCGCCACAAGGACGGGAAAATCTAAAGCAGTATACCGCCTTAAGCCTATGTATATCATAATTATTTAGCGGCCAAATAAAAAACAAAATAATGTTATTCATATCATGATCCAATGTGAAGACCGGACTGGTGGACATTGGCATATAGGGGACCACAGCATCCATTCTCTTCGATTTATGTTATACGTGTTACAATCCTTCTAGCTTGTGATGGGGAAAACGTTCTATAAAGCGTAGCTTGGACTCAACGAGGACATTCTCCCTCTCGACAAAGGAAACGTCGAGGCAAATCATGGACTAAATAAATCTATATTTAGTCCATGGGCAAATCCACAACTGCAAGCCATTGGCAGCAGAGAAGGGGAGATAAATCTTTCCTATCATTGCCTCATTCCACGGAGGACGGCATCTTATAAGGATGTTATCCAAGATGTTAATTAACAATAAACTCCAGTCCCATTTCTTTAGGCGAGACATCTTTATCACTTGCGTTTTACACAAACGGTTTGTATCCCAAGTTCTTTTAGAAAATAGAACGCCAACTTAGGCTACTTCAAAACCCCGCCTTTTAATACTGAAGGGTATGTTGTTGTTGCTGCTGCTGTTGTTTTGTCAAATCGCCGCCAACTAGTGTAGGGATTGGATGCACCTCCCACCCGAACCCACCCCACTGCTAGGTATAATTAATTAGTTTTAAATTTACTATCTACTCTAGTTCATGAAAAATCCAAGCACCGAATGTATTTGAGATATAACACAAAACATTTCAAAGAACTGGGCTTTGGATGGTTTCGAATTTCCTTATAACATAATTATAGTTACGATTTCCGATTACTGTCACACTGCATAGCAGAGACGGCTGAGGCTTACGCACCCATCTCTTATTAGCGGAGAGGAGTTAGTCTCAGATACGGATGCGGAGTGTGCACTTCTTTCTTCTTAGCCAACAGTGGCCTGAGTCTGGGGCATTTTCGTGCAACTATATAGAGGGAGGTGAGATGAGGGGGGGGGGGAGAGGAGAATTAGATGTAGATGTAAGAAAGTGGGATGTAAGAAGGCCCTCCCCTAGTCTACCAATCCACCCCCCACCACAACCATCCTTTTGTTCTGAGTGGCATTTACATTGTACTAATAACAGGCACCGAAGATCAGAGGCTTTTTGTGGATGTCTCGTTCAAACCTATGCTATCCTATCCTATCCCGTAACTCGAAAGTCGTTGGAGCACCACAGATGATCGTTTAACGAACGTACTACTCCGACTTTCTCTGTCATCAGCAGCCCTCATGGCTTCACTCAGTGTCAAACCAGTCTATTCTGGAATGTTGTCTTCCCTACTCGTTTTGTGTCTCCCTCTTCTTCTGCCTCATCGCACCGTGCCTTGCAGGATGGTCTTTGCAACGCCCGGTGCTCTGGTGATGTGGCAATACCCTCGGAGTTTCCGTTTCACGCGGTATTCATTAGCTACTTCAGTTGCTGGTATGCCCGTGTGAGGTAACTCGCACAATGTGCGACTAACCAACCGTTTCGACACGCGTGCAACTGCTCCACGTCACGCTTTTTAAAGACCACCAAATTAACGTGGATGCTATCCAGGTCACTGAGTGACTTAGGTCCAGGTTCATTCGCTGCACCGACTACCACATCGCCATCGTAATAAGGGCGACGAACGAAGACCTTACTGGTTCAAGGCAACTAAATTCATGTCATGGGCAAGGGTGCTGATCAACGTCTGACTTCCTGCCACAACCCCATTCACCAAACTAACTTTCATCAAATAACACTATGTACTCCTTTGTTCGTGGTAATTCCATTTTGATTTAATTCATAGTCACTTGTGTCCGCATTCTTCTTACTTTCATTATGGCACCGAGTGCATCGTTGCAAGAGGACGTAATGTTGTTTTTGTTGTTGTTTCCTAGTCAAGGACGGTGGGCTTACCTCCCCTTATCATCCACGAATTTTTAATGAACTTTAAAATCTCATTTGTCACGGAGATGAGTCAGGTATGCTAGGAACAATTGTATGATTGTAGGACAATTTAATTCATAAATGAGTCACGAGTCCGCTTTTAAAATTAAAAGGCTGCATCCTGCTTGTCATACGCACTACATTAATTAGAACGTGATAATTAGTTATGTCACAGAAGGCTAGATTTATTTATTTATTTATTCATGGATGACACTCAACAAGCTTAAGCTTAATGACGATAAAACCGAAGCCCTCCTCATTCACAAGCACAACACCTCCTCCTCACTCTCGCCTCTCCCAACATCGCTTACAGTAGGGACAACAAACATTCAGTTCTCATCCTCAGCAAGAAATCTCGGCTACATTCTCTCCGATGACCTGTCCCTCAACAACCACATCTCCAACGTCTGTCGCTCTGCATAAACGGCCATACGCCAAATCAGCTCCTTTCGCCACTATCTTAAAGCCCTAGCTTAACTGGGCGAGACAAACCGAACCTTGTCTCGGCGAACCAAAGGTCAAAAATGCGGTTTTATTCTTAATTGGGTCTTCCCGAGACCAGCCGAGACGAGACAGGAGATCGGGCGTCACGGCGAGCTCTATCGTTTCTGAACTGGGTCTATTTTTAGCTGCGTCGAAACTGACATACCTGACAAAGTTACGTTAGCAACAATGGCGGCCTTCGATCGTGAATTGAAAACTGCAGAAGATTTTGGCGTTGTTCTAGCGCTGTATGTCCTAAGCGAGAACGAAGGGGCAGCAGAAAGAGAAAGAAAGCAAAAGGCAACACTTTCCTATGTGTTACAAAGGCACCAGCAAAGTGCATTTCATGCACTGGTGCAAGAGTTGGCTGAACAGCTCAGTGGCTATTCAATGATTTATTATTTTTACTGATTCAGTATTTTCACTGTTCTCTAGTCTAAATTAAGTTTGGATTTGGTGCACCTACTTATTTTAAGTGTTGTAGTATTTCTTTAGATCAGTTGTCATTGCCATAGATAGATTTTTCAGCAAATCAAAATAGTGTCTCGGGCAGGTTTGCTGCGCACGAACGGCAAGACAAAAGGCCGGCCCGCGACACGGCGAGACACGTCTCGAAGTTCTCGCCGATCCTGTCTCGGATTGCTCGCCGAGCCTAGTTAAGGGCAAGGATGGTTCGGGTGTCTCGCCGAGACTGTCTCGGGTGTCTCGCCGAGACAAGGTTCGGGTTTGTCTCGGCCAGTTAAGCTAGGGCTTTACACTCACTGCCACCAAAACCCTATTCTGCGCTCTCGTCCTTTCTCGTCTTGACTATTGCAACTCTCTCCTCGCTGGCTCCCCAAAACACATCATTGACAAACTACAAAAGGTTCAGAACTCAGCAGCTAGACTAGTATTCCGAGCTAAGAAACGCGATCACATCACACCTCTACTACATTCCCTTCACTGGCTTCCTGTGCAAGCACGCATAGAGTACAAACTCTCTGTTCTCTGTCACAACTTCTTCACAGATTCTTGTCCTTCCTACCTTGCTGATCTACTGTCTGTCTACTCCCCTTCACGCACTTTAAGATCTTCTGCTGACACTCGCACACTCAAGGTTCTCGTCACCCGCACTAAGACATACGGCCAACGTGCATTCGCTTACTCCGCACCTAAGCAGTGCAATTCCCTTCCCTCCCATTTCCGCAACATACAATCAACACAAGCATTCAAAAAGGCCCTCAAAACCCACCTCTTCAAACTGCATTATTCAGACTGATTTGTATCCCGCTGCTATTCTCTCCTCTTTTGTCTCTGTCTGATCCGTAAGTGTATACACGGTTGTAAATATTTATACTGTTTTTCCTCCTAGGCCTAACCGGGCATATAAATAGCTGTGAATAGGTTTTTGCTATTCTGGTTTTTGCTATTCTAATCATATACGTCTCCTCTCTGAAAATCCTTAACGGGAAGAGAGGGGACTTTAAACTGATTTAAATAAAAATAAAATTTGCTATTCTATTTCTGTCTTTTTTGTCATTTGTGTACATAGTTGTAAATAGTCTATTTCTGTCTTTTTTGTAATTTGTGTACATAGTTGTAAATAGTTTGTACCTTTACTGTTCCGTCTTTTGGTGTATTGTAGCAAAAGCGATGTTTTATCATGTGCATGTATTTATATGTAATGACTATGTAAAGCGTGGTGAGTCTGGTCATAGGCTGGAGTACCCGCTATATAAAAATCCGTTATTATTATTATTATTATTATTATTATTATTATTATTATTATTATTATTATTATTATTATTATTATTATTATTATTATTATTTAGACCCTGCACTAAGACTTCTCGCCTTAAATAGTTCAGCCTGCTGTAGCCTTTGTAAATTAAAGTCGATGCCAAGCAGACGACGCAAGTCAGTTGTGTGCTATGCATGTGTATGCTAACGCTGGCTCAGTTAGGCAGTGACCTCATTCAGCTTACGTATGGCCAGAGATAACCGCTAGAGGCGCCACTTGTAGTACTAGTTTTCGCGGGCTTTTGCTGACCACTACAATAGGTAGTCATTCTGTGCCTAACTCTCACACGAGATGGAGCAACGCTCTGAAAGATCGCTAGCAGAAGACTAAAGCAGGGACGGGTGAAATCCAATTCAACCGAGTATAGCCACAGCCTGACATTGTCAAAAAGGTAAATGATCTATGTTTTGTTTCATCGTGCTTTATTTTTATTTTTTATTTTTTTGCTGCAGTTTATTATCCCTTTCTATCGGGAAACTCTGGGCCGCCTCCCCCGGGGAAGGCGTAGTCGCAGCCAGAGGCACGCCCAAACCCTATTATTGCTGTATTAACCCAAACCCTATTATTGCTGTATTATGTTTGTGAAGTTTTGCCATGCTTAGAATTGTGAATGTTAGTCAAACGTAGGCTGGGTACTGATCGCTGCGCTTTGAGTCTGATTTGTGAATGAGACGCGTTTGGCATCCATTCCTCTTCTTCTCCTTCTCCTCCTTCTTCTTCTTCTTCTTCTTCTTCTTCTTCTTCTTCTTCTTCTTCTTCTTCTTCTTCTTCTTCTTATGCAGTTATAGTTATTGAAGTTTTAGAAGCCAGTCTATGGATCAGGTCCAATATTCCCACAATAATATTGCAGTAAAAGCCCTCCGATTCGCGAGTAAGCAGTTTAAAAAACATCATGCATGGTGGCCTAATGGTAGAGCTTTGGCTTGCGGATCTGAAGGTCCCGGGTTCGAGCCCAGGCCGGGGCACTGTGTTGTGTCCTTGATAAAGACACTTTACTCCCGTTTCCTACTCCTTCGGATGAGAGTATAAACCGAGGTCTAGTCTGTGTCGCATACATTCCATCATGACGGACTTTAAAGATCCTGACGCTCATGTCCTAGACGGGTGAGTCCCGGTGAACAGAACACACCCAGCATGCACCTAGGTCGTTCTCCCCCATCACTGGCTGCCCAGTATTGTGCTCAGTTGTCTGGAGCGTTATTACGATTCGCCAAAAGACTGCAAGTTGGTGCCTCGGGCGGCTTGAGTTAGATCCTGTATCGGCCAGCGTCTTGAGCAGCTTTTGAGCTGGAAAAGCGCTATATAGAACGATTAAATAAATAATAATAAATAATGCTCCCTGACATCGTCAGGACGCGAGTCTAGCAAAAGGGGTCTTTGACACAGTCCTCAAGCGCCACGCGATAACACCTACCCTATCCTATCCTATTCTATCCCATAACTCGGAGGTCGTAGATCGTTTGACCAGAGTACTCCATCTTTCCCTGTCCTCAGCAACACTGGTTGTTTTGCTCAGTGTCAAATCAGTCCATTCTCGAATGTTGTCCTTCCACCTCTTTTTCGGTCTCCCTCATCTTCTACCTCCTTGCACTGTGCCTTGCAGGATGGTTTTTGCAAGATCTGATGATCTGGTGACGTGGCCATATCATCGGAGTTTCCGTTTTTTTCACCACTGTGAGCAGGTCATCGTGTTGTCCAATGGCTTGTGTGATGGTCTGTCGGACTTCGTCGTTGGTGATGTGCTGGGTATAGGAAATGCCCAGAAGTCTTCTGTAACACCTCATCTCCATACTTTGTATTCTTCGTTGGAGATCTGTTGTGAGGGTCCATGTTTCGCAAGCATATAGGAAGATGGAGATGACAAGGGAGCGCAGCAGCCTTACCTTGGAATATAGACTGATGGTCCTGTCTTTCCAAACTGGCTTCAAACTCGCCATGGCAGCAGTTGTTTGTGCGATCCTGGAGAGGACTTCCTGTCGGGTCCCATTGTCTGATACAATGGCTTCTAAATATTTGAAGCTATGCACTGTGTTGAGGGATTGGCCTTGGACTTTGATGTCCGTGTTGATGCCATTGGTGTTGTTGGTCTTCATTTTGGTCTTCTCTGCACTTATTTCCATTCTATAGGCTCTGGAGGTGGTGGCAAGCCTCTGTACCAGCTGTTCAAGTTCTTGTTCCTCTCCAGCCAATCCATCAATGTCATCCGCAAAACGAAGGTTGGAGATTGCTCTTCCCCCTATGCTGACTGTGCCTTCGTGATCTGCAGGGGCATCTGACATGATGCGCTCTAGGAAGATGTTGAAGAGTGTTGGAGAGAGTAGGCATCCCTGACGCACACCGATTGTTGTTCTGAACCAGTTCCCGATGGCGCTGTTGTGGAGGACTGCACTGTTAGCCTTGTCATACAGGCTTTTGATGACTTCAATAGTTTTAGGGCTGATGTTGTACACTCTCATGGTTGCCCACAAAGCTGCATGCCACACTCGGTCAAACGCCTTTTTGAAGTCTATGAACACATGATATGATATATACCACAGGCACCACAATACTCACCCGATTTTAAATCAGAACTACGCCTTGGAGTATGTTGGTCACGCTCGGCTGTGTTTTATCTGTGGACGCTCGCACCTTTATATTATGGGGGGATAAGCCATTTATTGTTATATAGCAGACGTCCTTTTTAGCGCTCGGACACCACGTTTGGATCCAAATGTGGTAGATATTAGACACACACAAAAATGTATGAATATAATTATAAGCAAATAGACATCTCTTAGCGTGGATTACATATTTTATTAGCACTCCCCCCTCCCTCCCTTCCTCCTCCCCTCTCGCAATTTTAATCTTGACTTCAGACGCACTTTAAGATTACAAAGTAACGGTTAGTACAGAAGGAACATATTTTAAAGTGTTATTATCCAAATTTTGACATCTACTTCATGGCACACACACTTTAAAATACCAAACTTACATTTATGTTTGTAAAACGTATACCAGATACGGAGAAACTGCGATGTAGGTTCTTTTCATATCATCGGTGTAAACATAATACTGATCTTATAACTTGAGCAAATAATACTCCGAGAACTTGCGGACATGATCTGATTCACACTACCACGCTAAATAAAAATAGACCCTACCGGTGAAACAACAACAACAACAAACGATCCTGCTGGGTGGTCTCTCCCCTTCCCCCTCCCCCACCCTACCTCCACCTCTCCCCTCCCCCCCCCCCCAAAAAAAAGGAAGCGTGTGAGTTTTTATGTGTGAATAAAAACCTCTGTAGCATAAAATTGGTTAGCAGCTACATATAAAATTTAACTTAAAGAAAAACAAAATCACAATCATAATGATATTATTTCACAGGGAGGAGACTAGTTCAATACAGCGAACTGTTTTCTTGTCCGTTGCACCTCATGAAATAATGCCATAATTGGACTTATATTTTTGACAGTAGGCTATACGAGTTCTACTGTACGTTTAAAATCCTATCCTATCCTATCCTAGCCTGTCCCGTAACCCAGAGGTCGTAGGGGCACCACAGATGATCGTTTAACCAGCATACTCCATCTTTCTCTGTCCTCAGCAGCCCTGATGGCTTCGCTCAGTGTCAAACCAGTCCATTCTCGAATTGTTGTCCTCCCACCTCTTTTTCGGTCTCCCTCTTCTTCTACCTCCTTGCACTGTGCCTTGCAGAATGGTCTTTGCAAGGCCAGATGATCTGGTGACGCGACCATACCATCGGAGTTTCCGTTTCTTCACCACTGTGAGCAGGTCATCGTGTTGTCCAAATGGCTTTTAAATGGCTTTTACGTTTAAAATAGTCTTATGCATATTTGTTTCTGTGACAGTGACCATCACAACCGCATCTAATGTTTGCAACACATAATTTTTTAACGTGAAATCTTATCACCGCTGCGACCATATTTCACTGGCGAAATTATTTTCCGCTACACCTCCAAGGCGAGTAGTGAAAACAACGTTTGAAAGCGTAACACATCTTACAGAGATCCTAGACTTGGTTGAAGACCCAATAATTAAAGGGACGCGCTTTGACCACGCCGCATAGACAGATCCGTTTAACATTCACAGTGAGTGTTGCCTCACCGAAAAAAAGTAGCTTGCAACCCCCCTAAACCACCCTCCCCCCCCTCCCCCCCGAAAAAAAGAAAAAAAAAAGAAAAGAAAGAAAGAAATAAAAAACAAACAAACAACTCTTTTGAAAGTATAAATATTTGTTTTAAATCAACAAATTTCGTAGTTTCCGTATCCAATGTATAGCAACGCTAGCTACCACTCTAGCATCCTATCATGTAGTAGATCGTATTGCTGTACCGTTAAAAAGGAGAACTCACTCTGTGTCCGAACAGAAATGGAAAATTCAAAACTTTAGCGGTTGGTTTGAAAGAGAAAGAAAAGAAAGAGATTTCTATTATATAGCGCACTTACAAGCTCAGAGAGCTTCTCAAGGCGCTGGCCCGTAATATCCAGCAATCACAAAATAGTTTGCTGAAGTCAGGATTCAAACCCACGTCGCCCAAGACGCACTCACACAAGCCGAGCGCTCTGACCACTGAGCTATCCCATAGCAACGAAAGCCTATTTTGTCATCGTTTACTGTAGGCCTAATAACAATGCGAATTGTACGGCAATCCCGTTTTCGCCAAAAACAAACAAACAACAAATTCTTCGACTTAGGTCATAACTAACACACAAAAAAAGATGACCTAATTTCTGCATGAGACAACTGTGATGCACAGACCAAATTTTAGCGCAATTAGTCCCAAAATAAATGTCGAGCAGGGAAGGTAAAACGGCGATAAAAACAACAATAAAAAGCAAGCATTACGAGGGTCACTGATACTTGACCAAGCTCAAACCCCGACGTTCTAGTAAGTTCATTTTTACATTTTTAAAAAATAGTTTTGTTTTATTTTTAAACTTACATTGTCTGCCTCTAATATTATACTATAGTTGTACTGTTCGTATCTGTGTGTCTGCTAAAGTCCTTATCTGCTGTAAGAGCGCTCAGGTGGAAATGGGTGTGGAGGGGGGGGGAGGATAGGTAGGGAGGAGGGGGGAGGAAGGCGAGCAAAGATCATCTGGTACTCATGTAAGTCAACACACTTGACAGTCATAAGGCTTTAGCATTTTGCAAGTCGGCAAACATTTAACCCACTTATGAACCAGCGCCTGACAGGAGGTAGACGTAAAACAACATGGCACGCCGTTCAAATGAATTTCCAGATATTCCGGCGGACACATATTATACGCATACATACACATAGCGGAAAATCAGCATTTTCAAAAGTGTTAATTTTCGTGGGGCTGTCCTATTTGTTTGTTGTTGTTTTGGTTTCTCCTAGAGAAGCAATTGAAAAACATGGACCACTCTTTGAATTATCAGCAAGCAAAAAAATTTTTTTTAATCAAAATTGGTTTTGAGTTAGAGCAAATACGATGGCTGGCCACTAACCAAGGTAGCGTTCTTATGAAGTTTAATGAAAATCGGTTCTAGTGGCTCTTGAGATATGACCGACAGACAGAGACATAGACAGACAGAGCCAGACAGACAGACAGAGCAAGACAGACAAACCCACTGACCGATACATGGACAGACCGATTTTGGTTCGTTCTGATTCCCAACTACATCAAAGTATTTCCAGACATGTCTGAAAATACAACAATCGCTGGAATGTGCAGAGCCAGGGAGAATGATGGCGTCCGTGAATGCGTGCCCATAAAAATCTTAATCTTTTTATATGAACCTCGCACACCTGTTTGCAGTTTTATTACATACGAGATCATGTCTATTGGTACCGTGTTGATGGTCACCAAGTCTATGTGTCACTGTATCGATGTTTCACAGTTAAGTACATATCTAGAATGTGATTTTTTTCCTTCTATAATATGTTACCGATTTTAGCTCAAACTATGCGACTGAACACCATGGTTTTTTTATTTGCGGAATTCAAAATTTATAATTTAAATATTAACTAGACATAATGTCACACTGTGACGTTATTGTCCCGGGTGACGAAAGAATTAGAGGTCGCATTGGCAAAGGACAAGCTGCCATCAGTATCACTGTGATACTGATACTTTTGCTGTAAATAGATGTGACCTATCATCTGTACAGGAAATCGTAACGCTTTCTTCTTTCAACTGAGCGGGTGTCCAAGTACTACACTGGCTACTAAAGGGACATTATTAATGTTTGTTGAGGAAAAGAAGAAGGAAGAGGCCGAGAAGGAGGGTTTAACAAACGGAACAGCAAGAAAGAGAAGGAGATGATAAAGTACAGAAGGAGGAGGCCACTCAGTCATTTTCTCCTGCATCTATCGCCCTCCGCCTAGCTCCCAAAACAAACTCACCAACTCTATGTTCTTTACTGAATTTGACCTCCTCCTCGACCATTACAGCACACGATCCGGCAAACACATCCTCCTTGGTGATTTCAACTTTCACTTTGACAAACCTGATCACCCGGACACAAAACGCCTATGCAGGTCACTTTCAAACCACAATCTTACACAACACATCACACAACCCACTCACCGTCTTGGCCACACCATTGACTGGATCATCAATCGCACCTCCGATAAACTCTTTCTCGACTCTGACATCTCCTCTGTACTCCCCTCCGACCACCTCGCTATTCTCGTCTTCCTCAATCTACCTCCCCCTCACAAACAACAACTCCTTGTCTCTCGCCGCAAACTAAAACCTGTCAACCGTGAGATCTTCTTCGCCGAAGCTGTCGACCTTCTCTCTGACTCTTCCTCCTCTGATCTTGCATCTCACTTTGATTCCTCTCTCCGTAAACTTCTTGACAACCATGCCCCTGTCACCTCCTGCTCCAGGCCCGACCGACTCCCTTCCCCCTGGCTCACCCATGAGATAGCAACGGCCAAGCGTGAGCGTCGGCAAGCTGAGCGCCGTTGGCGCTTATCTGGCCTAACCGTTCACAGACAGATTTTCCAAACCATCAGATCCAAAGTCTGCAGACTGATCTCTGATGCCAAACGCAAACACCTCCAAAACAAAATCCTAGAATCCACTTCTTCCAAAACTCTCTACGCTACGATGAACAAACTCTTAGGCACACCTAAAGAATCTCCACTCCCCAACACACACAAAAAAGAAGAACTCCCATCCGCCTTTTCCACCTATTTCTCTGACAAAATTCAATCTCTGCGCAACACACTTGACATCCTACCATCTCCGCCTTGCCCTCCTGACTCCCCCTTCACAGGCACCCCCCTCTCATTTTTCCGCTCTCTCTCTCAGGCAGAAGTTCTCAAAATCATAAAGACTATGTCTCTCAAAACCTGTGAACTAGACCCCCTCCCAGCTTCCCTGTATTTGGACGGTCTCCCAAAACTTCTGCCTTTCATCACCGATATCATCAACACCTCTCTAGAAACTGGCTCCGTTCCTGATATCTTCAAGTCTGCCATCGTTCGCCCTCTCCTCAAAAAACACAACCTTGACCCAAATGACCTCAAGAACTATCGCCCAGTCTCCAATCTCTCTTTTCTGTCTAAGCTACTTGAAAAGGTTGTCCTCAACCAGCTCAACGCTCACCTCACCATCAACAATCTCCTCAGTCCCTTCCAGTCTGCCTATCGCAAGCACCACAGCACTGAAACAGCCCTTTTACATATTCTGAACGATCTTCTTCTCTCAACTGACTCAGGCAACATCTCCCTTCTTACCCTACTCGATCTCTCTGCCGCCTTCGACACTATTGACCATTCTATCCTCCTCCACCGCCTTCAACACTCCTTTGGCATCACTGACTCCGCTCACTCCTGGTTTCTTTCCTACCTCTCCGACAGACGGCAGTCCGTTATCATCGATGGCATATCCTCTGACCCAGTTAGGCTCTCCTGCGGAGTTCCTCAGGGATCTGTCCTGGGTCCGGTCCTTTTTACACTCTACACCTCCCCTCTGACCAACATCATCCAGTCTCATCACATAAACCACCACTTCTATGCTGACGACTCACAACTACAAGACAAAGACAAACCTGACAACATTCAGGCACTCCTGACTCGCACGGCCGACTGCTGTGAAGACGTGAAGGACTGGATGACAGCAAACAAACTTAAACTGAACGACGACAAAACGGAAGCCATGCTGGTAGGCACACGCCAGAAACTCCCTCAGCTCCCCTCCTCTCTCCATCTTCAGCTTGACGGTACCTCTATCCCTCTCTCCGACTCTGCCAAGAACCTTGGCGTTATCCTTGACTCTTCTCTCTCAATGACTAGCTTTGTCTCTGCAACCGCCGGGCCTGCTACTTCCACCTCCGTCGAATCAGTCAGATCCGAAAATACCTCACCACTGAAGCTGCCACCAAACTTGCTGTCTCCCTCATCCTGTCTCGCATCGACTATTGCAACTCCCTTCTTTCCGGCCTTCCCCGCTCCACCACTCTCCCTCTCCAACGCGTTCAAAACAATACTGCCCGCCTCGTCCTCAGAAAGAAGAAATCTGACCACGTCACTCCCTTGCTCAAAGCCCTACACTGGCTTCCCATCTCCCAACGCATTCAATACAAGACCTTGTCTCTCTGCTACAAGTCCCTCAACAACTCCGCTCCTCTCTATCTCTCTGACTTACTTCACCCATACATTCCCTCTCGCTCTCTTCGCTCTGCCTCCGACCCTCTCCGCCTCCGCATTCCTCGCTCCAAACTCAGCACGTTCGGGTCCCGCTCCTTCTCTGTCTACGGCCCATCCATCTGGAATACTCTTCCACTCTCTCTCCGTCAGAAACCCTCTCCCACCTCCTTCCAGTCTGCCCTCAAAACTTACCTTTTCAAGCAGTTCTAACACTATGACCTCACTACGCACCCCATCGCCAGCTGTCTCTTGCATATAGTGTCTGCTGTTTGTGGTATGAGTATATTTGAGTGAATGTATTTTTTGCGTAATTGTTACATGTGTCATTGTCTATAGCGTGCACATGCGTGCGTGAGTTGTGAGTGCGCGCTTAGAGTTATAATTATTATAAGATAAGCGCATTATAAATACAGTAATTATTATTATTATTATTATTTAGGAGGGAACAAAAAAAAAATACAACTACAGCAAGCAACCAACAAGACTGTTGATTATGACAACGACGAATAACAACAAGTAGAAGAAGAAGGATGATTAGGAGCAGGAGCTGGAAGAGGAGGAAGAGGAGGAGGAGGATGAAGAAGAAGAAGAAGAAGAAGAAGAAGAAGAAGAAGAAGAAGAAGAAGAAGAAGAAGAAGAAGAAGAAACGAAGAAAGATAGAAAGAGAAAGAAAGAAAGAAAGAAAGAAAGAAAGAAAGAAGAAGAAGAAGAAGAAGAAGAAGAAGAAGAAGAAGAAGAAGAAGAAGAAGAAGAAGAAGAAGAAGAAGAAAGAAAGAAAGAAAGAAAAATAGAGAAAGAAAGAAAGAAAGAAAGAAAGAAGAAGAAGAAGAAGAAGAAGAAGAAGAAGAAGAAGAAGAAGAAGAAGAAGAAGAAGAAAGAAAGAAAAAAAAGAGAAAGAAAGAAAGAAAGAAAGAAAGAAAGAAAGAAAGAAGAAGAAGAAGAAGAAGAAGAAGAAAGAAAGAAAGAAAGAAAGAAAGAAAGAAAGAAAAATAAAACAAAGAAGGAAGAGAAGGGAGATTTGCGTTATCTAAGAAATGAAAACTGCTGCGTATTTTCCTATTAATTGTGCTCCAACCTACAATCATTCTGTTTGTTTAACAGGGGCGTTGTATTTATCCCTTCCTCCCTTGAACTTGTCTTTCTTAGTGGTGGCTGTAAATAGGGACAAAGGGCTAATAAAATCTTTGTGTGTGTGTGTGTGTGTGTGTGTGTGTGTATCTACAGCGTGGGTATCCAAACTACAACAACATGCTCAATGTAGAACCAAGCCAACAACAAAATAATACAAAATAAATACAAAACAATACAATACAATCCAAAACAACGTATCTCTATTGCCCCCCCCCTCCCCCCCCCCCCCCCCCCCCCAAAAAAAAAAAAAAAGAATTACAACAACCTGAAGAACCATTATTATACACCGACACATTTATAACTGAGACAGCCCAATAATTACGACTGAAAAGTTGACTATGGCTTATTACAAATTTTCAAATGTATAGAGGGAGTCTACAAACTGTACATTCCTAAACTAACTTTAAATGTCTAAATTAACTTTTACGTATGCCTAAACGAAATTTAGATGCCTCAACTAACTTTACATGTCTAAACTAACTTTAGATCTAAACTTTAGATGCCTAAACTACCCTTAGATGCCTAAGCGAAAGCTTAGATGCCAAAACTAACTTTTAAATGCCTAAAATAAACTTTAGATGACTAAATTGTTACCGTCGATCAACAACGAGTCGCTACTAAACCCCGGATTAAGACGAACTGAAACTAAACGGAGGTTGAATTAAAAGTTTACGGTCGACCTAGAGAAACAAAATCTAAGGTGTCCCCAAACAGCAATAAAACATCTGTTGTTTGCCCCCACGAACAAGTCAACAACGACTGTCATTCAGAGTATACAGACTAACGCTTTAAACTTGATGACCTTATGAATGAATAACAGTTATCACTGAAGAAATGTAAAACGAAAACATTGCTTTTGGACTTCTGGATTTGCTAAGTTTCATTCTGGAGTAACATGACAAAGCGAGAGAGAGAGAGAGAGAGAGAGAGAGAGAGAGAGAGAGAGAGAGAGAGAGAGAGAGAGAGAGAGAGAGAGAGAGAGAGAGAGAGAGAGAGAGAGAGAGAAGGCGAGTGAGAGAGAGATAAGATAAGACAACAATTTTATTTATAAAAGGGTAAAAGAGTAAGCGCTGAATGCGCTTATTTTACATCTTGCCCTTTGGGATTGTAGCAATAACTATTAAATACAATAACTTAATGTTATAATATTAACCTCATGGAACAATAACAAATAAACAAGGTCATCACTAGATAAAATCGCTTTCCCAAAAATTGAACTCAAATTAATGTTGTTAATATGAATTTACAGCAATAACAATCTAAGCTTATTTATTTTTTAATGTGTTTAAAGAGACGTGTTCTAAATAATGTAAATTTAGAGAGAGAGAGAGAGAGAGAGAGAGAGAGAGAGAGAGAGAGAGAGAAAGAGGGGGAAGAAGAAGAGTGTGGGTGGGGGAGAGTGACAGAAGAAGGAGGAGGAGGCGAACTTAACTGACTTAAAATGGCAGAATGACAGTAACAAGCTCAGAATTATAAAAGTTGAGCCTGCGTGATAAAACAACAACAACAACAACAACAACAACAACAACAGCAAACACACCTTTTACAAATGAAAACCAAGTCAAGTCTAGTCAAGTCAAATCCACCCCGATATTAGTTTTAAGCGGGTAGCTAGGTCGGTCATCTTGCGATTAACGAGAGCGCCGTCGGACTCATAAATCTGCCTGTCGCTGTCAAGTGAACCCCCACTTACAGGCTCCTGGACACTGGTCTACCCCTTTATGGTTAAAGGGTGGTCGATGGGGTCCCCCGGATGGAGTTTTGGTCAGTCTCACACATCGTAGCTGAGACTCGCCAAGACTTAACGCTTATAATCCCCATAGTACCTCTCACTGAGAGGCAAACGTAGGCCTCGGGGATCTCAGTTACGCTGTGAAAGGTCAAGCTAAGTGCAGCGTAAGCTAGACACCCACTCGTCTCTGCAGCCTTTTTAACGGTCTCGACAATAGAGACCTGTACCTGCTTGATTTATGACTTCTACTATAGAGATCTATACATCCTTGGCCATATTTAAAATTGAAAAAAAAAACATGCCCACTGCCCTTCCCCACTCCCATCCCCGCCATCTGCTTCTTCCTCCCCTTCTGTGACCGTAATTATCTTCTGTGCGTGGACATGTTCGAAATTAAGCCCTTCACACATTGCGTGCAGTTAGATCTATAATGTTCATACCTGTTATAATGTTGTACATGACCACTATAGAGTTTGCTTTAAATTCTCTCCTCTGTGTCTATGTACACGTGCTTGTTTGTTTGCTTTTTTAATTTGTTTGTTTGTGTGTGTGTGAGTGTGCATGTGCCTGTATGTACATATTTGCATGTATGTGTGTACATGTCTGTGCGCGCGTGTGCATGTGTTTGTGCTTGTGTTTGTGTGCCCAACATTATCAAACCATTCATCAACTCAACCTGAGGCTCAAACGAATGCTACATAAATACTACGGATGTGCGATCTCTAGGCAAGTTGACAACTATTCACAACTAATGCTGATGCAATGTCGTCACGGTTGGCACTGGTATATTGGATCAATCGGGGAAAATTTATTTTGAAACATTCTCAGCAAAGGGGGAACATATGTTGAAACGCGGCATAAAAATATTTTCAAAAAGTTTAGTAAAGGGGGATAAGAATTTAACTGAAGAAAACGCAATCAATTAGTTGTAATCTGTCAACTTGTCGACCATTTTAAATCGTTTATTTTCTTAATTTTTTTGGATCTTAGAGCATGTCCCTAAGTTGGACATTACACCATTACAACGCTACACTTAAAACCAGGCTAGTGGGTCACTTGTGCACAAAAGATTGCTCTCTGTCAAGTACCCAAGCTGTTTGTTCCCCTTGTCATTCTTCTGAAAAGGAGGTGTGAATGGTGGCTGTCGTCTGCAGCCGTTTTGAGGGTAAACTGTGATTCACACCAAAACTATGTTGACATAAACGCTTTGAAATCCACTGCAATCGACACTTTGTAATGTATGCTAAATGCGGCTTTGATCCATCCACTCTTCCATTTTCGACAACGTGCATTATAATAATGCATGGTTTGGCTGCATGGTATACCTTACGATTCTAGCTTAAATGAATTCTAGGCTTTGTTATTTTCTTCGTACCACTATTCTACCTCCGGTATGTTTTCCATTTTCTATTACATTACATTACATTACATGATTATTTCTTTAGGTCCAGCGGACTCTTCCGAACCAAATCAGGACCGGACAACCCCCGATCCGCATAAAAGATCTGCCGAAACAACCCGAGTGGTAAAACTGAAAGCTCTCCACCAGCCAGTTACTTTACAATAAAGACATCCCACGCAGGGGACGCTGGAGCTGTATACAAAAACAAAATAGAATACAAACATCATTATAAATTATCAACAAAACACATACATATAAAATTCCCACATTGCTAAATAATAACATCATAGGAAGCCCTATTGACCACCTGGCAGAAAGCGTCCAATATTCCCAAGCTGATCCAACAAACCTCACACACAAATAAGGAGTCTTGTCCCGGAAGAGTTTTCAAGAAAAAAGTTAGGGGACTGGTCTAGCGAAGAAGAAGAAACTATAGCAGATTGATAGAACATAGCAGGAATTAGAAAGAGCAAATGTTGTTGTTGTTGCACCAATTTTTATTCATCAGATTAACATAAGTTGTACTGATAACTTTTGAAAGAGCAAATGAGAAAGACAGCGACAGTGGGAATTTAAAGCACTAAATTTCCAGAAAGTGTGGATACTATTTATACTGAAACCCCCGGCACCCCAACGGGGGTTCCATTTTCTATTATGCAAAAGTAGAGGTATATAAATAAGCGTACTATACCATTAATTATTAAACTTTCAATCTGCAACATTAATTAATAGCAAAATAGGCATATAACAGCTTACTGCAAATAATCTCTGGGTAATAGAAGTGGGCGCCTTGAGTTAAATCCTGTATCGACCAGCGCCTTGAGCAGCTCTTGAGCTGGAAAAGCGCTATATAAGATCGATTAAAAAATTATTTGTTACAATCTCTACTGTCTCTTAAGGACCTTTATGTCCTTGTCCTTCAATGTCTAAACAGTAGGTTCTATATTGTCTTAAGACAGAGAGAGAGAGAGAGAGAGAGAGAGAGAGAGAGAGAGAGATTGTTACTGAAAGTGAACTCCTGTTTCTTTTATAGGGACATAATCCTCAAGCCTAGATCCATCTAATAATAAGGCTGGTCACGTCTTTATTCCTAGGAATCCACCGTGCACGAAGAAGAAGAAGAAGAAGAAGAAGAAGTTGATGATGACAAAGATGATGATGATGATGATGACGATGATGATGATGATGGTGATGATGGTGATGATGATGATGAGGATGAGGAGGAGGATGATGATGATGATGATGATGATGATGATGATGATGATGATGATGATGATGAGGATGAGGATGAAGAAGAAGAAGAAGAAGAAGAAGAAGAAGAAGAAGAAGAAGAAGAAGAAGCTTGTATAATATGGTGTCAGAAACGAAGATATCATCAAAGGCCTACGTTACTGTTTTTAAGGCTAAGAAGAAGAAGATAGTTAGTTAGTTAGTCATTGTTTATAGGATCCAGCGGACTGCAAAAAGCCGAATCAGGACCTTAACTTGGTTGAAAGAGGACTCATCCCTGATCAGTATAAAAGATCTGATGAAACAACCCTAATGGTAACGCTGAAGGCACTCCACCAGCCAACCACATAGCAATAAAGGCATCCCATCTATGGGACGCTGAAGCTTTACTCTAATGTATCGAACCCCCGTTTACAAAAACAAAATAGAATATAAACATATTAACAAAACACATACATATAAAATGCGTACATTGCTAAATAATAATACCATTACATTACATGATTATTGCTTTAGGTCCAGGGGACTCTTCCGAGCCAAATCAGGACCAGACAACCCCTGATCCGCATAAAAGATCTGCTGAAACAACCCTAGTGGTAAAACTGAAGGCACTACTCCACCAGCCAGTCACTTCACAATAAAGACATCCCACGCAGAGGACGCTGAGGCTATACTTTAATTTATCGAACCCCCGTTTACAAAAACAAAATAGAATACAAAACATTATTATAAAATATCAACAAAACACATACATATAAAATGCCTACATTGCTAAATAATAACATCATAGGAAGCCCTATTGACCACCTGGCAGAAAGCGTCCAATATTCCCAAGTTGATCCAACAAACCTCACACACAAAAAAGGAGTTTTGTCCCCGAAGAGTTTTCAATGAAAAAGGTAGGTGACTTGTCTAGCGAAGAAGAAGATAGTATAGCAGATTGATAGAAAAGAGCAGGAATGAGAAAGAACAAATGAGAAAGACAGTGACAGTGGGAATTTAAAGCACTAAATTTCCAGAAAGTGGGGATACTATTTATACTGAAACCTCCGGCACCCCAACGGGGTTAATAATAATACCATAGAAAGCCCTTGTGACCATTTGGCAAAAAGCATCCAATATCCCTAAGCTGACCCAAAAGACCCCATACACAAATGAGGAGTTTTGGGACAGTTTTCAAGAAAAAAAAGGTAGGTGACTGGTCTAGCGAAGAAGATAGTAATAGTAGATAGAACAGATTAGGAACGAGAAAGGACAATGAGAATGACAGAAATAGTGGCAATTTAAAGCACTAAATTTCGGAAAACGGAAAACGATGCTTAACGTCCTATTGCATGAGCGTTAAGGACGATCACCACGTCGCCACCCTGACAACAATGACCATCATCATCATATCAAAAATTTCCGGAAGTGGAGATGCAATTTATACAGAAACTCCGGTACTCCCACGGGGAGGTGGAGGGAAGGAGGGGGGAAGAAGAAGAAGAAGAAGAAGAAGAAGAAGAAGAAGAAAAGCTGTGTGGAGTCCTTTATAAGTAACCTCTTTGTACTTTAATACTACTAATAATATTATCTTTATTTTGTATATCCAAAATTGTTATAAGGAATGGAGAAGTTGTTATTGAGGGTGCATGCGAGTGTCAGTCAAATTAATTTGTCTATGCATTTGTATTGTGTGGATGTTAAGTGTTTGTGATGACAGAGCTGGGCGAGACTAGGGGTGTGTGAGTACAGATGTGAGAATATAATTGTCAGTATTTGATGTATAACTGTCGTGGAAATGTAGTTTAAGTAGTTGTTAATTTGTGATTTTGTGCATTACGTTTATTTTATTTGTTTAAAAACAAAGAAACAAATCTTTATTTCCTGAGATGCAATGTGCTGTGCGAATTGTCCATAATGGGTAATGAAGATTTTTTTGACTTGACTTGACTTGCTTTTGACATGGAGAGATCTACAAGGCCTACGCTACTGTTTAAGGGCTTAATTAGTTCCAAAGGATCTGCGAATTTGTGAAGAAGAAGGTTAATATTAATATATACTCGGACTTACCGCTCCCAAGTCCAAGGTGACCGTGACATAGTTGAACTCATCGCCGTTGGTCAGCGTGGGAGACTGCCACCAGCGGTGACTGCCGTCGATGGCGTTCTGGATCGGATGCCGCTGCAGAGGGTTCTCGCTACGTGCGTCACAAATATCGCAATGGCGGTTCTCGGCAGGGAAGATTTGCACGTGCTCCACAAGCTTGCAGAACACTTCGGGCTTAGCCTCGCCGCACGTGGCGTTGGCAGAGATGCGAGCTCTGGTGGCCAGGTTGAAGACGACTGGGAAAAGGCCTCGCGTGTCTGCAACACAATAATCAGATTATGAAAAAGAATTGAATTGATGAATTGGGAGTAGGCCTACCAAACTAACCGACGACCATTTATCTAGCATTATAAGTTCCTATATACACCACCTCGTGCCTTAATAGGACGTAAAACTCGATGTTACTACTTCTAGCACATAACAGACTGTCAGGCGTTGACTGTATTAAATATTATTTAGTACGGTCTGACAGTCTGTCTGCTTGCCTGCAGCTACCTACTTAACTTAATATGCAAAAAAAGGGGGGGGGTGAGTGGGGAGGGGGGGGGAGCTTTAGACGGGGCAATCGCAATGCTGAAAAACTGAAAACATGGAGACAACAGTTTCTTTAAGCTCTTCGACGAAAGAGAAAGAAAAGGCGTCAAAACAGGAAACCAATGAAACGCTGAGTTCTCCTTATTGAAGAGAACGAAAACACACTTCAGAAGGACAAGGGGGTTGATTATGAAAACAGATAGCACGTGGACAGTGTTTTTCTCCCTTTGAAAAACCGAAAACCATACACACACAATGATCACATCGCTACGAAAAATATATCAAGAATTAACCTCAAAAGATTGGAACGGGCAGTGAGACATCCAGACAAACGTTAGTCTTTAGTTGTGAATGGTTCAAATCTTTATGTTTGCAGACGGAAGAAAGAGTGGAATGGATAGTCAAGCAAGCACCATATGAAACAACAAACAGACTTTTATCAAGAACTAACACCATCACGTTGTCCTGCTTTCTGGCATCTCTGTAAACTTTCCATTTGTAGGATACTGTGGCGCGATTTCTCACCCAGTTCAACGATAATCAGAATCAGAATCAGAATCAGAATCTTAATTGTCCCCATGAAAACACAAGGAAATAGTCATGACAATGGAGTAACATTAAACATTGACTTTTTAAAAATAAATGTTTAACACAGCTCTTGTTGAACAAAATTATACATGTTTAAAAGACCAATGAAGTGAAATTTTGAGTGCTCTGGTGGTTCAGTACTGATTTAGATCTTTTACCCCCTTTTCTTCCCTAGAATGGTTATCCCGAACTGCCATATCGCCAATATGGTGAAAGTAGACGGTACATTTCAATGTTCATTCATTCAGGATTATAAAATATTTCACTGGCTAGTTAGTCATTGTTTATTGGGTCCAGTGGACTGCAAAGAGCCGATTCAGGACAACTTGGTTGAAAGAGGGCTCACCCCTGATTTGTATAAAAGATCTGCTGAAATAATCTTAATGGTAACACTGAAGGCATTCCACCAGCCGGTCACTTTACAATAAAGGCCTCCCATGTAGGGGACGCTGAGGCTCTAATCTAATTTATCGACACCCATTTTCTATTCTATCCTATCCCCTAAGTCGTTGGGGCACCAAAGATGATGGTTTAACCAGTGCACTCCATCTTTCTCTGTCATCAGAAACCATCATGGAGTCGCTCAGTGTCAAGCCAATCCATTCTCGAATATTGTCCTCTCACGTCTTTTTCTGTCTCTTTCTTCTGCTTCCTCTCACCGTGCCTTGTAAGATGGTCTGTGCAAGACCTGATGATCTGATGATATAGCCATATCATCGGAGTTTCCGTTTCTTCACCACTGTGCGCAGGTCATGATGCTGTCCAATGGCTTGTGGGATGGCCTCGGAAGAGTCCGCTGGACCTAAAACAATAATCATGTAATGTAATGTAATGTAATGTAATGTAATGTAATGTAATGTAATGTAATGTAATGTAATGTAATGTAATGTAATGTAATGTGTGATGGCCTGTCGGACTTCGTTGTTGGTGGTGCGCTGGGTATAGGAAATGCCCAGAAGTCTTCTGCAGCACCTCATCTCCATGCTTTGTATTCTTCGTTGTAGGTCTGGTGTGAGGGTCCATGTTTCGCAAGCGTATAGGAAGATGGAGATGACAAGGGAGCGCAACAGCCTTACCTTAGAGTGCAGACTGATGGTCCCGTCTTTCCAAATGGGTTTCAACCTTGTCAGGGCAGCAGTTGTTTGTGTGATTCTGGAGAGGACTTCCTGTCGGGACCCATTATCTGATACAGTAGCTCCTAAATATTTGTAGCTATGCACCGAGTTGAGAGATTGGCCTTGGACTTTGATGTCCGTGTTGATGCTAGTAGTGTTGTAGGTCATCATTGACATTATGGTCTTCTCTGCACTTATTTCCATTCCAAAGGCTTTAGATATGGTGTCAAGCCTCTGTACCAGCCGTTCAAGTTCTTGTTCCTTTCCAGCCAATCCATATCCGCAAAACGAGGTTTGAGATTGCGCTACCCCTTATAATGACTGTGCTTTTGTGATCTGCAAGGGTATGTGACATGATGCGCTCCAGGAAGATGTTGAAGAGTGTTGGAGAGAGCAGGCATCGTTGATGCACGCCGATTGTTGTTATGAACCAGTTCCCCATTACGCTTTTGTTGAAGACTGCACTGGTAGCCTTGTCATACAGGCTTCTGATGAATTCAATAATGTTTGGGCTGATGTTGTACACTCTCATGGTTGCCCACATAGCTGCATGCTAGACTCGGTCAAACGCTTTCCTGAAGTCTCCAAACACATGATATAGATGTTGTTAATGCTGTAATTATTTATCACAGATTATTCTGAGGTTGAAAATCTGCTCAGTGGTACTTCGCCTTCCCTGGAATTCTGCTTGTTCTTCAGCTCTGATTTGTTCAGCTTGGGGTTTTAATCTATTTTGAGGAGGATTTTGCGGGGTGGTAAACAAAAACAAAATAAAATATAAACATCATTATAAAATATCTATTTTAAAAAACCATATAAAATGCCTACATTGCTAAATAATAATACCATAGAAAGCCCTAGTGACGATTTCGCAGAAAACATCCAATATCCCCAAGCCCAAGCTGACCCAACAGACCCCATGCACAAATAAGGAGTTTTGGTAGAGTTTTCAAGAAAAAAAACTAAGTAATTGGTCTAGCGAAGAAGATAGTAGATTTATATAACAGAGTAGAAATGAGAAAGATTAAAGGAGAAAGACGACGACAGTGGGAATTTAAAGCACTAAATTTCCAGAAATTGTCGATACTATTTACACAGAAACCCCCGTTACCCCACGAGGGAATATATTTCACTACGACTACCACAGGAACCCTTTATGTTCAAGTTTGCCCAATTACATCCTTCCTTCGGCTATTCACAACTTTCCGGCACCTCTCATAAAAACTCGTGGGTATCGCCATTATAAATTAAAACGAGGTTATATGAAACCAAGTTCCGGTTTTGCTTGTTTTGCTTTTATCAAAGATTGATGCGTGACTTTTAAATATGGCAAATTGCCGAAAACGACGATTGTTAGAGCCAGAAAACGAGTGGGATAAGTATAAAAACGGTGGAGGAAGTACATGCTCAGTGAAAGAATGCAAAAAACAATCGTAGAGGCCTGTATTTGTGGCGACTTCGGAGGTGCGTCGATCATCGACAGAAAGTTAAACAGGACCTGAAAACTCTTGTACTTTTCCATAGCTTCGCCGTCGCAACCTTCACAAAACACGAAGTAACTGACTATGTTTATGCGAGCGTTGTGGCCAAGTGGGCTAAGGCGGTACTAACTTGCCTTGTCCACAAGCAAGAAACCAATGGCGCCTGACAGGTGTGGGTTCGAGCCAGCATCTGGGCGTTATGTTTTTCCTAATATTTTTCAAAAATTCACAAATAATGTTAGGTAGGTAGGGTTTAGGCGCGCCACTGGCGATAGAAAGGGATAATAAACTGCAGCAAAAAAAAAATATGTGAGGGTACGATACAGGTGGCCAGTGACACATGTTATTATTCTTGAATATTTGGAAATAACTCACTAAAACACGCGGAGAAAAAAAACCGGAAGTATTTTTCATAGAGGGGATTCCCGTTGGTGCATAGGATAGCAGAAAAGTGTGAATAGTTTCTAATCACGCTAAGGGCCAACAACTCTGGGAAGCTCAAGGCTCCATGTTAAGTTCCTGGGCTCTGGTAGATTACTGGCCTGCTGGGAACAAGTGTTCGCGATTTCCCCACGCATTCGACTCCTGGCGTGTGTGGTATGTCGGGCCAGATGGCACTAGTGAATCCAAAATGACAAGAAGCAGACAAGATATAGGAGCGAAGATCAACTGAGGTGCACACAAGTGAATTTTGAAGGCAATAATTTTTTTTAAAGAGTGACAGAGGACGGTGTGTAGACGTAGGAAAAGTGTATAAGTCTGCAATAAGTATATTGTTATATACAATGAATCTTAGAAATTAATTATATATATATTTAATTATAATAATAATAAATGTTCAACACATTTATTTAGGCTAATTAATAAACTAGGAGTAAATTCCAGCAACACCAAGTTTTTAAAAAATGTAGTTTGCACTTGTTTACATCCAATATCTGTTAAACAATAGTTTATATGAATGTACTATTTTGATTCTGCTGTGTAAAGAAACAACGATTCGTCTCGGGTTTGGTTTGGGCATCGGCCTTACATGCACACACGCGCAAATTATTGTCTTTTTAGAGCGCGAGGGGCTCTCAAAGTCAATTAGGGTTAGCGAGATCACCGTAGAGTATGACGTAGCCTATCTACCCAAAACGACAGATGGCAGTGATTCCTTCCAGGAAGCCCGCTCTCTGACCTTTCTTTCCTCTGTCGATGTGTGTTCAGTTAATGCGTCGCAAGAGATCCTTTCTACCCTGATCTTGGTGCAACATCACTCATTGTATAGCAATATCTGAGAGATAATAATATGTCAAAGATTCTGGGAGTTTTAACAAGTCATACTACTAGGGTAAGGGTCCCCATTTGCGGATATATATATATATATATATATATATATATATATATATATATATATATATATATATATATATATATATATATATATATATATATATATATATATGAGCCTGGCCCAGCTGAACAACAGTATATATGGATATAGTATACAGTGTTTCACAGACTGGGCGCGGTAGGAACGGAAAAAAGGGGGATAATTAAATAGCAAGTCCCTAGGCCTAGCGATAAGGAGATGACTGCTCAACATCAGCCCTATTGTTTTGCTAGGTCCCTATCAACTACTGCTTTGTGCGGGGGGAGACTGCTTATAAACCGAGCGTAGTTGTAGCTGTGTGCATTTTAAACCTATTTTGGACAGCCTTTTAGAGAATAGTTCTTTTTACTTTAGTATTCTGCCTGCTTTTATACCTGTTGGCTGTGTAGCACTTCCTCCTAATGCCACAGTGACCTTTTAATCTTCTGTTCGATTATAGGCTTTAAGTTCTGTTATCTTATATTCCCTGTCAACTCTAAAAACTCTCTTGAAACTCTGTCTCTAGCGGTGTACCGCTGAGTACTTTTACTGTATATTGATCTCTTAAATTCCCGTGCCTTTTAGCTCTTAAGTTAGTGTTGTCCTTGTTAGTAATTTGAAGCACTGGCCACTCACTTCTTATTGAAGAATTTTTTGTATCTTTTTTCTTTTGTTTTTCTTCTTTTCTCTTTGGCCTGTGTCTTGCCGTCGTTGGCTACCTTGGGATGGTTTTAACCAGCTTATTTTTTATTCCTCCCATTTTAACACTACCTGTCGTTTCTCATCGGTGTTGTGGGTTTTAATCTACCAATCTTAGCTAGGCCAACTAGGCCCCCTCCTTGCGACCAACCTTAAATATAGTCCCCTATATACGCAGTAGTGTCCGGGGACTTAAAACTTAAATGAAGAAGAAGCTGTAGCTTTCTCGATTGATCAGTGTACTTACGTGTAGGCTACGCCCCGAAGCTACACAATAATTTTTATACTTGCTGTTCTTTGTGTGAGGGTGTATTGTGTATAGGAACTAGGAGAGAGCCTCTTTGTTTTACGAGGTTGTTTAAAAAAAAAAGGTGATTCATTCATCGTAAAATCTGTGTGGTTTGTCTATTGTTTGGATGCCAAGCTGTAATTCAGGTATGTGTGGTAGAGGTTGTGGGTGTATGGGCTTGGGGTGGAGGATACCCGTTTTGCTAGATTGTAGGGAATGTTTGGAAGACAATACTCAACCGTTGCCAGCCCATGCTCACTCGGAAAACTAATTTCATCAAGACAAGGCTTCCATTTTGTGCGAAACTGTGTAGCGAACACTGGCCCCACGCAAACCACGCCAATTTAAAATTAGAACCCATACAGGGCCTCACAAGTGCTGGGGTTTTGTTTGTTTGTTTGTATTTTAGTGTGTGTGTGGGTGGGTGTGTGTGTGTGTGGGTGTGTGTGTTTGAGGCATTCAACAAATACTTATAGGGTTGTCAGGGGATTTAGGGTATAAGTTCTTTTTTAAAGTTCTTTTGATGTAACGTTGTAACAGTGGGCGTGTAGATCTGGGTTGTTCGGAAGCCAAACTGTTTAACTGCACTCTTAAAAAGGAGTTATTTGAAAGTAACATGAGGCAAGAAACTATTGTAAAATCTTGATGTTTTGTTGGAGCGTGGGAGTTTGCCCATTGTTCAATGTCAAGACGAGGTGTCTATTTAAAACCGTGATTTGGTTTATGAGAAATTTGATAAACTGGATAAAGTATCATTACAATTTTAACGTGCACCCTAGTAGGAGAGGCTTGCTTTAGTCTTTGTCTGTCTGTCTGTCACTGTCTGTCACTCTGTTTCTCTCTCTCTCTCTCTCTCTCTCTCTCTCTCTCTCTCTCTCTCTAAATATTGTAATTGCCCTATGTGGATAAATAAAGTTGTATTTAATTGAATTTAATTGAATTTAATTGAATCTCTCTCAATTGATCACTCCCTTCCGTGTGTGAGTGTGTGTCTGTCTGACCGCGCATTTTTGCGGCTCGAGTTAGATCCTGAGCATTCGGCAATGGATGGAGACACGCGCGTTATAAATGGACATCACGATCATCATCATCATCATCATCATCATCATCATCATCATCATCATCATCATCATCATCATCATCATCATCATCATCATCATCATCATCTTCTTCTTCTTCTTCTTCTTCTTCTTCTTCTTCTTCTTCTATTCCGAATACTGTGGATATTCTGACCGGGCGAAGAATAAATAACTCCATAACATTTATGTTTCGAGTAACGATGTTGCTTGTGTACTGCGAGTGAGTCGGAAATTGTAAGTCGCAGTGGCTTTTGATGTTTTGCTTGTTCTTCACCTACACAATCAGACACTGAGGAGGTCAAAACTTTGAAGTAGTGTTCTTCCGTGAGTCACGATGCCCTTGTGAGCCTCCAGCCTAGGGGTGAGTAAATTAACGTCCCCGGACACATTAAGCGTATAGGGGATGCCAAGAGGCAAGAACAAAGCTGTATATAAGCTACCTAGCGTTTGTGGGGCAATATTGTCCCCTATACGCACTGTGTCCGGGGACGTTAATCTATCTACTGAACTGAACTGGGGCAAAACCAAAGAAATAGACTCGCTGATAGAAGGGCCGCCTAATGACAGGGCTAGGAGATTAGCTACTTAGCTGCTCTCCAAAGGCTGTGACTGGTCGAGCGTGAGCTGACATTAGGAGAACACCTGGATACGGAGTGTCCGTGATACAATTAAGGCCCACGTTTGATGTTTTAATTCAAGGATATTCTTCAACAGTATCAGATACTATGTATATGTACAAGGTCTCGTGGTATCTGAACTGCTGTAATCCAGGCTGCCGTGAGATCGATCGTTTAGATTTATACTCAGGGGCGGACGAGGGGGGGGGGGTTCCGGGGTTTCCGGAACCCCCCCCCCAGCCCCCCAAAAAAAGGAAAAAAAGAAGAAGAAGGAGAGAGAGAAAGAGAGAGAGAGAGAAAAAAAATCACTTTAATATATATATAAAATTATTTTTAACAAAATTAAAAAAAAATTAAAATAAATAAATAAATAAATTATATATATATATATATTTATTTTATTTTATTTTTTTGGGTACGAGTATTTGACTTTTCCCACAATATGCAAGCCCTCGCAATCTTCTCCCTAAAAAACTTCAATCATTGCAATCATTCTAAACAATCTCCAGACAAACACCGTCTTTCGTGCTCCACAAAGAGCAAAGCTGATATTTCCCGTCTTCGTCGACATTCTATTTATTTATTTATTTATTTATTTATTTATTTATTTATTTTATTTATTTTTATTTTTAGCTTTTGTTTATTTTTAGGAGGGGGGGGGGGGGCGCCACGAGCGGAAGAAATGAAAAGAAAGAAAACGATATTCCTAATGGATAATATAATGGATTACGACAGGAGTGCCCAATACGTCGATCGCGATCGATCGGTCCATCGTGAAGGCAGTGTGACTCAGATCGCTAGCATTAAAAAAAAAATTGACGTGAGCCTATTATATGACTATATCTATGTTTTGCATTTTGGTGGTAGGTAGATCATTTTGGCTTGGTCAATTTAAAAGTACTCGCATGCTGAAAAAGTCATAGTGTGGGCAACCCAGCGCTTCAAACTGCCGCGAACGCCGTCGTTGAAGCCCTCCGATTCGAAAGGTGTGGCAAAGCTCAGTACATATTTTGGGAGCAAAGGAGGTAATTATTATTTTGAAAATTTAATCTTAAAAGTAAATAACATATCCTATCCTATCGTATCCTATCCCATAACTCGGAGGTCGAAGGGGCACCACAGATGATCGTTTAACCAACGTACTCGATCTTTCCCTGTCCTCAGCAACCCGGATTGTTTCGCTCAGTGTCAAACCACTCCAGTCTCGAATGTTGTCATCCCACCTCTTTTTCGGTCTCCCTCTTCTTCTACCTCCTTGCACTGTGCCTTGCAGGATGGTCTTTGCAAGACCTGATGATCTGGTGACATGGCCATACCATCGGAGTTTCCGTTTTTTCACCATTGTGAGCACGTCATCGTGTTGTCCAATGGCTTGTGTGATGGTCTGTCGGACTTCGTCGTTGGTGATGTTCTGGGTATAGGAAATGCCCAGAAGTCTTCTGAAGCACCTCATCTCCATGCTTTGTATTCTTCGTTGGAGATCTGCTGTGAGGGTCCATGTTTCGCAAGCATATAGGAAGATGGAGATGACAAGGGAGCGCAGCAGCCTTACCTTGGAATGTAGACTGATGGCCCTGTCTTTCCAAATTGTCTTCAACCTCGCCAGGGTAGCAGTTGTTCGTGCGATCCTGGTAGGACTTCCTGTCGGGACCCATTGTCTGATACAATGGCTCCTAAATATTTGAAGCTATGCACTGTGTTGAGGGATTGGCCTTGGACTTTGATGTCCGTGTTGGTGCCATGAGTGTTGTTGGTCATCATTTTGGTCTTCTCTGGACTTATTTCCATTCCATAAGCTCTGGAAGTGGTGTCAAGCCTCTGTACCAGCTGTTCAAGTTCTTGTTCTTCTCCAGCCAATCCATCAATGTCATCCGCAAAACGAAGGTTGGAGATTGCTCTTCCCCCTATGCTGACTGTGCCTTCGTGGTCTGCAAGGGCATCTCACATGATGCGCTCTAGGAAGATGTTGAAGAGTGTTGGAGAGAGTAGGCATCCCTGACGCACACCGATTGTTGTTCTGAACCAGTTTCCGATGGTGCTGTTGTGGAGGACTGCACTGGTAGCCTTGTCATACAGGCTTTTGATGACTTCAACAATTTTAGGGCTGATGTTGTACACTCTCATGGTTGCCCACAGAGCTGTATGCCAGACTCGGTCAAATGCCTTTTTGATGTCTACGAACACATGATATAGATGTTGGTGCTGTAGGTATTTCTCGCAGATTATTCTGAGGTTGAAAATCTGTTCAGTGGTACTTCGCGCTGCCCTAAATCCTGCTTGCTCTTCGGCTATGATTTTTTCAGCTTGGGGTTTCAACCTGTTGAGTATTATATTTCAGGAGGACCTTGCTGGGATGGCTGATGAGGCTGATGGTGCGGTAATTTTCACATTCCTGAAGGTTACCTTTTTTGGAAAGAGTGATGACAAGTGATGTCCATGGTGAAGGCCACTCCCCACTCTGCCACATCTTGTTACACATAATGGTGAGTGCGTCGCTTCTCCTCCTGCTTGGAGCAGTTGCGCGGGTATGGTGTCCACTCCCGCTGACTTCCCCTTCTTCAGCGATTGCACTGCTGCCTCAACTTCTTCTCGGAGAATTGGGAGGATTTCTTCTTCTTCTCTGTTCTCTGGACATGCTAGAACTGATGGGTCTCCGTTTGGTTTGTGGTTGTAAAGGTCAGAGCAGTACTCTGTCCATCTGTCCAAGACTTGTTGTTCTTCTGTAAGGCATAAGCCACTTGCTTTGGATTGTGGAGACCTTGGGCTGTTTAACACTTGTCAGCGGCTTCACAGTCTGGTAGGCCTTCTTGCTGTTGTTTTTGTTCAGACTGTTATCTATTTCCTGGCATTGAGCTTCTGTCCAGTTCTCCTTTGCTGTGCGCAAGCCTTATCGGATGTCATTGTTGATTTTTCGGTAGGCATCAGCTCCCTGTCAGGTGTTCCTTTTTTGTTTCATTTCTTCGTTTATCACACAGGTCCAAAAGTTCAGGTGTGATCCACAGCTTCTTCTTTGACCGGTGCTTTCCAAGGATTTCCGTGGAGGCATCTGTCACAGCTAAGTTGAAGGTGGTGGTCATGGTGTTAACATCTACTTCACCAGCTCTTAAAATGAGCAGTGGTGCAATTTCCCTCCAATTGTGGCCTAAAATATTTCTGTCACCTCCGGGTCTTGCAGTTTGTCCAGGTCGAACTTTAGTCTAGTGCACTTTGCTGTGTTTACTCTCTTCAAGTTAAGTCGGAAAGACATCATCACAAGATTGTGGTCACTTCCGATGTCTGCTCGAAAAGTGCGTGTCCTGCCAATGTTGATGCTTGATCTGAAGCGTTTCTTGACCATCATTAACATTGTTATGTTTATCAGTTAATAGTCCCCTCTCTTCCCGTAAGGATTTTCAGAGAGGAGACTCTTCATTAACATTTACCGAGTAAGTCCCTTTAATAGAATTTTGGAACCCCCCCCCCCCCCAAAACCTAACTGATCCGCCCCTGATACTTATCAAACATAAACAGTAGTGTATATATATATACACACACACACACACAAAGACACAATCAAACACATATCTAATACTGTTGCTAAATTCGTACACGGAGAATAGAAGCGCAATACGTGGTTCAAACAATACAATAGCAATACAGCATTGGATTATGTGGCTAAGTAACCGTCCGAACATTTTGGAACACCAAAGGGCAAAACGGGAAGTGTCCAACCCATTTGGACTTCGAGTCAAAACATGCAGAAATACAACATCAAGAAAATAGGATCTCTCTCTCTCTCTCTCTCTCTCTCTCTCTCTCTCTCTCTCTCTCTCTTTATATCTCACACACATGCACACACACACACATACACACACGACTATTAATCTCTCACATTAAAACTTTAAAGAGCGTTTTGTGGATAAAGGCTGTGTTTCTTCCTGTTCAATATCTGCGCTGTAAAGTACAACATCCGGTTTAAAATCGCACCACTGTCACCTTTTACGATCATGTGCTCACCGAAACGCAGCCAACTGTGGAATGTTTAAAGTTTATTGTTGGCCATAACGATAAGGCAAGACGTGGACGTAATTATGTTATTATGTTTTAATTAGATCGTTTCCCCGAGGATGTCTCTGTCTTTCCCCACCCCCACCCCCCTCTCTCTCTCTCTCTCTTTCTCTTACACACACACACGCTCACACCTTTTAATGTTGATCAATGTGCGCTAGACCGAGGTGGCTTTGGATCAACCTTCTTTGGTTAGATCCTGTGTAGGACAGCGCCTTGAGCAGCTCTTGAGCGCGAGCTGGATACGCGCTATAAGAACGATGAAATAATAAATGTATCATCTATACCTATGTGGAAAGAAGAAGAAAAAGAAGAAGGAGGAGCAGGAGAAAGAGAAGACGAAGAAGAAGCCTAAAAGACATTGTCATGTGTGCGTGAGTGGTCGCATATGTGTCCACTTTCTTTATTTTTATTAATGTTCCTGTATTTATTACTTATTCACGTATTTATTTATTTATTTACATTTTTCTTTTGTTTCCTTTTTGCAAGAACATTTTGCCAGTTTGCACAAACGGGCCCTCACTACTTTTAATAAGTGAACTCACAAAGACCCCAGTTATCGTTCCTGACAATCACTTCAAAGAGAGCGGAGTTGTAAGTAAAGTCGGTGTTGCGGAAAATGAAAATGGCTCTGCGCTAGGCTAAAAAGAAAACTCACGAAAGCTATCGCCCACTAAAGTTTTTTTGTTTTTTTTTAAATTCTCAAGAAAAGATTTAGCCATCTCTCAATTCATTCGATCGTGTAGTCGTATTGGCATTTAGTTACCATAGGTAGATCTAATAAAAGAACAAAACTTAAAAAAAAAATTAGTTGTTTGAGGAGAAAAGTTTGACAAAAGGTTTTGGAGAAAAGACAGAATGGCTGTGTAAAACAAAACCTGAATTGAAGTGGTTTGTATGTTCTTAAAAAAAATTAAATAAAAGAGCAGGAATGACAAGGGGCTTTTAAAATAAGCTCCACTTATAAAACGGTACAATTTTACAGGTCACTGAGGGTTTTCTCGGGGTAGTCCGGTTTTCCCCCCTCGCTTCAATAATGATATTGGAGGCAGTCGACTATGGCGGCCTACTAGCGCCAAAACCTGATAATTACAATTATCATGTGATAATTGCAAATATCATGGGATAATTACAATTATCAAGAGATAATTACAATTATCATTGAAAATTACAAATATGTTCGTGTGATCATGTTTAATTTTCAGTTTTGGCTCTATTAATCCGCCTGGAAATGCGCCAAAACTGAAAATTGTAATTATCACATGATAATTACAATTTTTACTTCATAATTATAATTTTCACGTGATCATGCTTAATTCTGGCAAGGCGGCTTACTAGCGTCAAAACCTGCAAAACTTACACGTATCAGTGATCAGTGTAATTAACACGTGTTCTGTGTAATTCACAGAGATACACAGAGAATCACAGTGTTAATTACTAATTTTCAGTTTTGGCCACGCTTTACTAGGGCCAAAACCCCAGGCGTGCTGGGAACAGTGCCGCGGCCGCGCATGCGCATCGAGTATCGGGTCGCGCATGCTCATCTTGATATTTATAATTTTCAGTGATAATTGTAATTATCTCTTGATAATTGTAATTATCTCTTGATAATTGTAATTATCTCTTGATAATTGTAATTATCTCATGATATTTGTAATTATCAGGTTTTGGCGCTAGGAAAGCGTGGCAAATACTGATAATTATTAATTAACACTGCGGATTACCGATATCTCTGTAAATTACACAGAACACGTGATAATTTTAATTATCTCGTGATAATGGTAACTCTCGGTTTTGGCGCTAGTAGGCCGTCATAGTCGACGGTTAATAGAACTCTTAACTTTGAATCTCACAACGGCGTGAGAAAAGGAGGCAGAGAGAGAGAGAGAGAGAGAGAGAGAGAGAGAGAGAGAGGGAGAAGGCTGGAGGGAGTTGGGGTGAGGGGGAGGGGACTGGCGTGCACCCATTTCCACCTCGAGTGTTCCCAGAGGGTCACAGGAATAAGGTGGAATATATATTTCATCCTAAGGTCGAATGATGCACAGATCGGACCAAAGTCGAAAAAGAAAGTCAGAATTATTTCGGCCTAAGATCGACTACAACATTTCGTCTTAAGGCCGAAAGTGCTCAGCTCGTCCGAAGGTGCATTATACATTTCGTTCTAAGGTCGAAAATTTTGTGTGCGTGTGTGTGTGAGAGGGAGAGGAAGAGAGACAGAGAGGGACAGAGAAAGACAGAGAGAGAAAGACAAAGACAGAGACATAGAGAGAGACAGAAAGAGAGAGAGAGAAACAAGACAGAGACAGACAGGCAGCGAGAATACGGAAGCTGACAATTCAGACACGAGATTAGGTTTATTATTAAATTATTATTATTAAATCTGATGTGAACATACTAATATTAAAATATAAATAAATACAACTATAAAAAATTTGCCAGATTACCGGGGATGATCCGCAAGAGACTTTAACCTCTTCTAACCCATTCCGAACGCCCTAATAATAGAACAGATTTTCCACCTTTGGACGAAATGTACATTCGACCTTAGGCCCAGCTGAACACTTTCGACCTTAGGACGAAATGTATTTTCGACATTAGTACTGATTCCCTTCTGAGTAACGTAAGGAACAATTTCTCAAAATGCGGTCTGTCTGTCTGTCTGTCTATCTGTCTCTATTACTCTACTAGTCTCTCTCCCACTCCTCTTTCTTCTTCTCTCTCCCTCTGTCTTTCCCATCACCCACCTCCACCCATCTTCTCCCCCTCTATCTTTACCCCTCTCTATCCCGCTACTACCAACCCCTCCCTTCCTCCTCCTCCTCCTCTCTCTCTCTCTCTCTCTCTCTCTCTCTCTCTCTCTCTCCTCTTTCTCTTTCTCTCCGTATTGGCGGAGGTAAGGTATTAACAGGATCAAAGACATTGTGAAGAGAGCGCCGACATAATAAAATCCCATGCATCTGTTGACTCGACACACCCAGACGCTGAGAAAGTGTGTAACCAAATGAAGCATTGCGCACCTCCTCACGATTAAGCTAATTCTTATAGTTTTTATTTATATAAGAAAGGAGACAAACACAACAGTACTGAATAATAATAATACTTAATACAAAATAGAATATAAACATCATTATAAAATATTAACAAAATACATACATATAAAATGCCTACATAGCTAAATAATAATACCATAGAGAGCCCTGGTGACCATTTGGCAGAAAGCGTCCAATATCCCAAAGCTGACGCAACAGACCCCATACATAAATAAGGAGTTTCGTGAGAGTTTTCAAGAAAAAAGATAGGTGACTTGTCTAGCGAAGTAGATAGAAGATAGTAGATTGATAGAACTATTAGGAACGAGAAATAATAAATGAGAACGACACAAACAGTGATAATTTATAGCACTAAATTTCCAGTCAGTCAGTAGGTAGATTACCGTCCCCGGACACAATAGCGTATAGGGGACTTGAAAAAATTTCCACAAAGCGGGGATACTATTTATACAGAAAACGCCGGTGGGCAGGTGCTTCGCATGCTCAACGTCAGGGCAGAGTTACCAGATATGTCACATAACCTTGAATGGACTGCCTTGGGCTTGTTGTTCTTAGGTCTTTCCACGAGAGAGAGAGAGAGAGAGAGAGAGAGAGAGAGAGAGTAATTTGCCCATTGTGCCACCCTCACTTGAAATCCATCTCAAATCCTGGCTTCCTCCCTTCCCTCTTCTTCTTTTTCTTTTTGGTTTAAACATAAACTATAGGCACAGTGCAAGGAGGTAGAAGAAGGGGGAGACCGAAAAAGAGGTGGGAGGACAACATTCGAGAATGGACTGGTTTGACACTGAGCGAAGCCATGAGGGCTGCTGAGGACAGAGAAAGATGGAGTATGCTGGTTAAGCGATCATCTGTGGTGCCCCTACGACCTTCGGGTTATGGGACAGGATAGGATAGGATAGGATAAACTATAGAACAATCCTGATAACAATGCATGGCAAAACACCAGGGCGCACAGAAGAACAAGGCTTAAATGAGGTGTTGAAAATAAAATGTGATGCGGTCAGAAGCGGTTACATGAAAGTAATAATGTGTGCACAGTTCAAAACGTGTTGATATTTTCTTGCAATGCCAATCCTGCATTTCCAAAAGAGTATGGTATTAACTTTCATGAGGATGGGATCAAGAAGATCTTCTTCTACTTCTTCTTCTTCTTCTTCTTCTTCTTCTTCTTCTTCTTCTTCTTCTTCTTCTTCTTCTACCACCGAATTTTATTTTATCCGCATGTTTCTAGGTAAAGGTAAAGGTAAAAAGGGGGGTATCGGATAGCGCAGTGGTTGGAGCACTCGCTATTGTGTCGCAAGTTAAGCACCGTCCAGTGCGGTTAGCACTTGGATGGGTGACCGCAAAACGTGAAGCGACAAATAACAACGCCCTCAGTTGACTCAACTGTGACTGAGTACCTACTCTCTTAAGGGTGGGGAAGGTAAAGCAGCGAGGGAGAGAGATGGGCATCACCCTCATTACGCTGGCCCAAGATAAGTGTGATCTCCAACATCACGCTCCCCTACGGCCACAAGGCATGTTTCTACCGAATGTTATTTTATTTGGTTCTACGGTGGTCTGTTCAACGAAGAATACAAAGCATGGAAATGAAGTGCTACAGAAGACTTCTGGTCATTTCCTATACCCAACACATCACCAACGACGAAGTCCGACAGACCATCACACAAGCCATTTGACAACACGATGATCTGCTCACAATGGTGAAAAAACGGAAACTCCGATGATATGGCCACGTCACCAGATCATCAGGCCTTGCAAAGACCATTCTGCAAGGCACAGTGCAAGGAGGTAGAAGAAGAGGGAGACCGAAAAAGAGGTGGGAGGACAACATTCGAGAATGGACTGGTTTGACACTGAGCGAAGCCATCAGGGCTGCTGATGACAGGGAAAGATGGAGTATGCTGGTTAAACGATCATCTGTGGTGCCCCTACGACCTTCGGGTTACGGGACAGGATAGGGTAAGATAGATCTGTTCAAGCTGTTTAAATCTCGTGCTTCCCCCCCCCTCTCTCTCTCTCTCTCTCTCTCTCTCTCTCTCTCAATCTCTCTCTCTCTCTCCCTCTCTCTCTCTCTCTCCTTTCATCTCTCTTAGAATATTCAACTATAACAGCAGCAACACATGCCGCCGTTGGTAGGACTTAATTGCTGCGGCAGGTGAAAGTCTACAGGTACCGTTGGTTTAGCACGCTCTGCCAAGACTAAAGCAAGCGGAGCGGTGACTATATCCCCATGTTCGTACATAACTTCATTAACTGGATAGAAGTGACAGCCCTACTGTTGCTGCTTATTCAAAGTTACCCAGTCTTGCAGCCCCTTGGTATAATAATCCTGAAAAGGCTCCAAGTCGAAGGTTTTGTTTACTTTTGACCAAAAGGAGTTTACCCTAAAATCCGCATTGTTATCACATTACACACTGATAAAGTGGGCTTTCGTTTTCTCAAACCAATCGCTAACGTTTGAACTTTTATTTTCGGTTCTGACAGGAAGTTATTTCCCCTGTTTTAACGGTACAACCGTGTGACCTCTGAACTTATTTTCTGAGTGAACCATGCGACTTGAAGTGTGTCTTTTTGATATCTGAGGTAAGGTAGGGCCCACTTTATTAACTTAACACGAACAATCTTACGAGCAATTGTTTTTACGTTTTCTGTCTCTTACCTACTTCGGTAGATGCTATTCTTACCTTCAGATTGTTGGTTAGCCCTTGCTATTAATACATTATACACAAAAAACTACGGAATGTATTCATTTTGCAAAATAACTATACTTTGGAAAGTATTAGGTTTTGGTTGTAAGCTTTTTGTTCCCCAACGGGGCAAAACTCACGGTGAGTGTTAAAAGGATCTGTCTAGTCTGCGTGGTCAAAATGGGTCCCTTTAAAGTCTTTGCGAATGAATGAATTTATATTGAAGTTTAACCCACCATTGGCTATATGGCAGACGAGGATAACCATCCCAGGGAAGACGGAGTAGTGACTTCTAATAACTCAACACTGAACCAACAATGCAATCCTACTGAACCAACAATGCAATCCTACTGAAACAACAATGCAATCCTATTGCAAAGATCTACCTCTGGAATTTGAAAGTAGGGATTCACGGATGGTTTCAATAATGCGTGAGACCTGTGGTAAGTCATGATTGCTTCCGCCGTCAGAGTCTTTACAGTCTACGCTTGAGTAAGGCGGGAGGGATAGCTCAGTGGTCAGAGCTCACGGCTTGTGTGAGTGCGTCTTGGGCGACGTGGGTTCAAACCCTGACTTCAGCAAACTATTGTGTGATTGCTGGATATTACGGGCCAGCGCCTTGAGAAGCTCTCTGAAAAATCCCTTTCTTTCTACGCCTCATTATTATAATTATTATGATGTTTGTTATTGTTACACTAATTTATGGGTACAGGTGAGTTCATCATCATCATCATCATCATCATCATCATCATCATCATCATCATCATCATCATCATCATCATCATCATCATCATCATCATCTTCTTCTTCTTCTTCTTCTTCTTCTTCTTCTTCTTCTTCTTCTTCTTCTTCTTCTTCTTCTTCTTCTTTTCTTCTTCTTCTTCTTCTTCTTCTTCTTCTTCTTCTTCTTCTTCTTCTTCTTCTTCTTCTTCTTCTTCTTCTTCTTCTTCTTCTTCTTCTTCACCCTCCTCGTTCCCCTTCTTATTTTCTGATATGAAAACAAATCGTGTAGAAACTGTTGTATTTTTTTTAAAACAACTTTTAATTTATTTGACGATTTATCGTCGAAGTGATTGTTCATAGATCGAAAACTATAATCGTCATGCAATAAATTAAGATTTAGGTTTCTGTGTTGGACCATACACATATTTTTTGCCAGCCAGCAAAATACGTGAAGTTTGATAGTGATAAGCGCCAACGACTTTGAGCGCGTTTGAACATGCAGAAAGACAGTCTTGTCATAACGTTATTAAGGTACAACAAAAACCTATTAGATCTTGCCCATTGAACCAAAGATCGAGTTCCAATCTTTCGACCAAAAGAGCTCTTAGGGCTGGACCAAAGAACTATTAGATCGAGATCTTGACTGCCAGAACGTAATAGAACTCGACCACAAGAACTCTTTAAAAGCATGAAAGATCTCTTGACTGCCAGAGCATAATAGAACTCGACCACAAGAACTTGTTAAAAGCATGAAAGAACGCTCGACTGCCAGAGCGTAATAGAACTCGACCACAAGAACTCTTTAAAAGCATGAAAGAACTCTTGACTGCCAGAGCGTAATAGAACTCGACCACAAGAACTCTTGACTGCCAGAGCGTAATAGAACTCGACCACAAGAACTCTTTAAAAGCATGAAAGAACTCTTGACTGCCTTAAGCGAAGGAAGGGGAAAAAATAGAAAGGAAAGGGAGGGGGAAAATGGAAGAAAGACAGAAAGAGAGAAAGAGTTGCAATATTCATAGTACTGTTTTTTTTGGTTTTGCTTTTTGTGTTTGTTTTTTTAACACTTTTTTTATTTGTTCGTATGCTGTTGAACAACGCACACAATTTTCCTTGTTAATGTTTATGGAACATATTGTCCATTGCATGAACCAAATCTTGTACGATTTCTTGTATGAAGAGAGAATAAAATTAAAAAAAAAAACAACAACAAAAACTCTTGACTGCCAGAGCGTATTAGAACTCGACCACAAGAACTCTTTAAAATCATGAAAGAACTTTTGAATGCCAGAGCGTAATAGAACTCGACCACAAGAGCTCTTTAAAAGCATGAACGAACTCTTGACTTGCCAGAACGTAATAGAACTCGATTTTTTAAAGCTTGAAAGGACTTTCAGATCATTGCCCACGAGAACTGGAGATTTTAATTTCTCACTCCAGCAGCACGATTGCCGGCCCAGCCAATAAGAGCTGTATTAAGCTTGTGTTGGAAGGTCTGTAGGCCAAAGTGCTAGTATTCTAGTCGAGTACTCATCGTAATCTCGCGGTCACTTTGAAGTTCTGTCTTGATTTCCTTTAGACTTTTATGAATGAGGTAAAAATGACGCTTTGGTATTATCGTTGCGGAAGTGTTCAGAAATACCATTGATAGACGCCAAATCGCAATCAGTACATTTTTGTAATGTTATTCCCATTTTTTATGCTCGCACAGTCATTCACTGGTCAAACTAATTGGTAATCATACATATAAAAATTGAATGGACGCCGGAAGCAACAACTGTTACTCCCTCAGTTTGAAATGTGTTTATCTAAATTTGTACAAACCTTGCCTAAATCATAAGATTTCCAAGCAGTGCAAGGTCAAGGTTACGTGCAATAATGGAGGTTATTTTCAACCGTCTAGTTTGAGGTCATCTTTATGATTTGTAGTAGATTCTGTAATGTGAGAGGGTGTACAGGTATACTTATTATTTGCGAGACGCGTTTACAGACACACATAAATAAATACGAGTAATTTAATTTCCAAAACATGGTATACAAACTCAAGCAAAAATGCACTACCAATTCTGGACAGGAAGGGAGTAACTATTAATTTTGATTACTACAGCACGATGGTACTCAAGCGCAATTAGCACTATAACACACGTCAATGCCACACAGCGCAGCCTACCTGAGACTCTGCGAAGCTTACGTTTAGCTCTCAGTAGTGAGTCAACAGTGAAAGTTAAACGTAAGTATGACGGCCTACTAGCGCCAAAACCGAGAGTTACCATTATCACGAGATAATTAAAATTATCACGTGTTCTGTGTTATTTACAGAGATATCGGTAATCCGTAGTGTTAATTAATAATTATCAGTATTCGCCACGCTTTCCTAGCGCCAAAACCTGATAATTACAAATATCATGAGATAATTACAATTATCAAGAGATAATTACAATTATCAAGAGATAATTACAATTATCACTTAAAATTATAAATATCAAGATGAGCATGCGCGGCCCGATACGCGATGCGCATGCGCGGCAGCGGCACTGTTCCCAGCACGCCTAGGATTTTGGCCCTAGTAAAGCGTGGCCAAAACTGAAAATTAGTAATTAACACTGTGAATTACACAGAACACGTGTTAATTACAATTATCACTAATACGTGTAAGTTTTGCAGGTTTTGACGCTAGTAAGCCGCCTTGCCAGAATTAAGCATGATCACGTGAAAATTATAATTATCAAGTGAAAATTTTAATTATTATGTGATAATTACAATTTTCAGTTTTGGCGCATTTCCAGGCGGATTAATAGAGCCAAAACTGAAAATTAAACATGATCACACGAACATATTTGTAATTTTCAATGATAATTGTAATTATCTCTTGATAATTGTAATTATCCCATGATATTTACAATTATCACATGATAATTTTAATTATCAGGTTTTGGCGCTAGTAGGCCGCCATACGTAAGCATCGCGCATGATCCAACGTTACGCTGTATGTGTGCTAATGCTTGTAAGTGAAATGTTAAAAGCTTTGTGGGCAATGCTTGTGGGTAAAATGTTAAAAGCTTTGTGAGCTATGCTTGTAATTGAAGTGTTACAAGCTTGGTGTGCAATGCTTGTAAGTAAAATGTTAAAAGTGTCGTAGGCAACGCTTGTAATTGAAATGTTACAAGATTGGTGTGCAATGCTTGCAAGTAAAATGTTAAAAGTGTCGTAGGCAACGCTTGTAATTGAAATGTTACAAGATTGGTGTGCAATGTTTGCAAGTAAAATGTTAAAAGTGTTGTGGGCAACGCTTGTAATTGAAATGTTACAAGCTTGGTGTGCAATGCTTGTAATTGAAATGTTACAAGCTTGGTGCAAAAAACAACAACTGAACCCACTCTGTGCAGAGGCAACTTACGATTAAAGGAATCATGACTGTGTTGAGTATGGCGTACGAACAGGGTTAAACGCGCGATGAAAAGTATCGATGCTTTGCATCGATATTATTCATTTCTCATAAGGATCCATCCGTTTAGGAAAGTATCGCTACTTTTCTCAAAAGGATCGCACATTTTCTCAAATGGAACGCCAATTGCGAAAGTATCGATGCTTTCTTTTACTTTGCATCGATACTTTTTAGCTCGAGCAGTTTCATCGCGCAGTTCCGAAGTTTACCGAGGCGAAACACACTGTTTCTGCAAAACTGAAATCGGTCAAGCTAATGAACTAATATACATGTATTATGTAACATTCCGCAGTTCCAATTGTCCTTTGCAGAGCAAATTAATTAATAAATATAATTTTTAATTATATAATAATTAAATAATTAATTAATTGTCCATCTTCCCGCCTCAAGTAACGCAAAACGAAAGGAAAGCAAGCAGATTGGCGCGATTGCCTGTTTTTATGTTCCGCTTTAGATCCGATCAAACTTTTGGAAAATTTGCATACTGTGTATTCGGAAGAACTCGGAAATGCGCGAGGAAAAGGATCGATCCTTTCGTAACGGAGATATGCAAAGTAGCGATACTTTTCAAAAAGTAAGCATCGATACTTTTCATCGCGCGTTTGACCCTGTTCGTACGCCATAGTTGAGAGTACACTGCACATTCAATTGTGTATAGCATGCATGGTTAAGTGGTACCGCACTCCATCGTATTTATTCCCCATCGCTTCCTCATCTACCTTAACTCCTCCTCATTCTCCTTCTGTTTTTGTTATGAGGTTATTTTGTTAGATTAACGGTTATTGTTCCAATGGCAAGATGTAAAACAAGAATGCCAAGTGCTCACTTTTTTAACCTTGTTAAATAAAATTGTTAGTTCATCTTATCTAGTCTTGTCTTCTCCTCCCCTTCTCCTTCCCTTTTACTTCTTCTTCGTCTTCTTCTTCTTCTTAGACCTCGTCTTCTTGTTCTTCTATTAAGCCTATTTCCGTTACACTGCTCAAAACGTGTGAAAGGTAAAAACTAAAAAGGTTCGAGGTCGTTTCAACGTAGATGTTGCAGTAAACTCGATGTTTCGTGTCACACACACATTAAGGCTAGGTATAAGGAAAGAATGAAAACGGAACCGTTCCGTTACGTTGATCGTCAATGCTTTTTTTTAATACCTGTATAAATTATACAGCTTGTGCGTCCGAAAAGGTGGAGAGATGCGAAACTTTGAAAGCGTTTTCCATTGACCAGTCGGTTGTTGAACTTTTGCGGCGTTTCCGTGTCCACAGTGCCTGATTAAAGTTGCCGGGCTATCGCATCGCCTGTCGCGCAGTATGTACACACCCATCATCGCCGTTTACGATCGTTCTTCAACCTGTCCACCACCTGGAATGCAAACTAAAAAACCCTTGTCACCCCCGGAGTGCTTTCCCTTACCATCACATGAGGGGAGAGCACTTTTAGCGGTGGTGACTCTCTCTCGTCCCTAAGTCACTGTCTTATCGGACAACCTCCCACCCCTCTCCCACTTCCCCCTCCCACTACCAGTGCCTCGCTCGGACCTTGTTGCTAAGAGTAGGTATCAGGCCAAAGACACCAGGATCCAAAGAGTTTAGGCTTTGCGTATGACATGACATATCGGTTGTATGACATGGTGTAAACAAACGGCTTTCGGTGCTCCACGTTGTTAAGACGCCTGTCCATGTCATCTGCCGTCATTCAACCTACCTACTACACGTAAGTGAATTATTACTGGTATTTGAAAACGATGGACTAAGTGAGTGACCAATAGTATCTGATGTTACAAAAACATATAGTAGGCCTCCTTCATTGATTAACCTTCTGAACCCTGATGCCATGATATTGCATAACGCGTACACAATGTAAGAAAACGAAGCAACGATGAAATCTGTTACGTTGAAACGTGAACGAAAGTATGCCTGAAACGCGCACAATAGATCTAATCGTTTCGTTTTGCAAAGTATTCAATAATGGAGTTTATTTACCTTTGATTTGAGTTTGCATTGTTGTTAGGAAAGGCTTTGTATAACGTTGATAATTTGCGTTAGTCGATATTATTGGAGAATTCTCTGGATCTGCGTGTTTACTCTCGATAGAAATTTCCCGATAGATGTCGAGGTGAGAGAACGTTCCGGGTATGTGTAGAAATATGTATGACGTAAGTCAGTGATGACGATCTTTAATTCTGATTGGTTGTAATGCGTCATTTCTAGAACGTCCTGTCGTCATCTCGAATGAGAGAAAAAATTATAAAATGGATGCCCTGTGTGTGGGTAGAGGATAGTTGTTGATAGTGAGTTGGAAAGTGAAATTTGAGAGTGAAAAGGCGATTGTATGCAGTTGTTGATGTGTGCTGAATAAAAGTGGAAAACTTCATACGTCGACTCAAGACTTGTTGATGAGTGAGCAGGCTGCGTGGATAAACGAATCAGAGTTACACCTTATCAGGACTTCAGCATCGGGGCTGAATCAAATACTGATAAAGAAAAACACCAACATCAAACCGAGTGTAACAAAATCTAAAACACATTTATTTACGAATTTATTGTCTTTGCCCTCTTTTTCGTCCTTATCAGCATCATCTTCCTTCTCCCCCTTCTTCGTTTTTTGAAGTCGTTTCACAACTTCAAATTTCGATCCACATTTTGCGACATGCAAACGTTCGTGAAAGCACGCTATCATCTTCATCGAAGAGTGCAATGTTATTATAATGTTTTCAAAGGTGATTGTGGGTAATAGTAATACTATACACAACAACAACAACTACAACAACAACAACAGCAAAACAAAGATTAAAAAAAAACCGGACGGCTAGAGTTAGATCCTGGATCGGCCAGCACCTTAAGCAGTTCTTGAGCTAGATAAGCGCAAAGTTATCATAATTTCTGTAGTGGTGATACCAGAACGAATAAATACAAAATAAAATGAATAAACAATCGAAATATTGACAAGTTTACACGCGTCTTGTTTTGGTGTTTCCACTTTAATACTCTGTCTGTCTGTCTGTCTGTCTGTCTGTCTGTCTGTCTGTCTGTCTCTCTCTCACATTCTCATATCTTTTAATTTGTACAGAGACTTGTACTTGTTCCCGCTTTAAAGATTCCTGTTACCCTCAAACTGTAAGATCTCTAAACGTCGCATCCTCCTCCCAACGCTGATCCCCCTGCCGTGCGCACGCCCTGCTTCTCCCTACATGCTCGTACATCTATATCTATATACTACAGCGACTATTATTATATTAGAATGTTTTTGTAATCACTTTAGACTAGTCATTTGTTTTTTTATTATCTATCTGTTTATCTGTTGTGTATGCTTGTGCGAGTGTGTGTGGTTGTGCATGCATGTGTGTATTTGTGTATGTAGGTATGTGTGTGTGTGTGTGCGTGTGTGTACGAGAGAGAGAGAAAGAGGGAGGGAGAGAAAGAGGGAGAGAGAGAAAGAGGGAGAGAGAGAAAGAGAGAGAGAAGTTAAATATAAAACATTCTGCCATTGTCCAACACCAAATAATATTCCGATTGTTGTATCTATTACATGTCAACTGGCGAAATAAATTCCTGTTATCCTGTTGAAGAAAACACAATAAGGCTGTAAAGGACAGTTCACGGGGGGAGAAAAAAGAGTTTGTCAGGATATATAGCCTAAGAAATGGCTACGGTTGTGTAGGAGGGCTCTGGGATCTAGTGAGTCAGGCTGTTGTTGTCAATGAGTGTGCATGACCACGAAGGAGAGGAGTTGGAAAGAGGAGACAGGAGGGTGGGGTAGGAATGAAGTGCGAGTTGGTGGTGGTAGAGGAATGGGGTGGAGGAGGAGTGCGCGATGGGTATTGAAGGAGGGTGGGAGGTGGTGGTGGTCGTGGTGTAAGGGAGGGGAAGGTGTGGCCTGTGAGGTCAAGAACCCAAGACCCATGTCAAGGGACAAATTAACTTTCCAGGCACGCTGTACTCTTCACATAAACCCTTTGTATGCTCCTTGGGAAAAGCGGGAAAGGAATATCTTTTTTTCTTCTTTCTGTAAAGCGCTATGAGCTCTAGTGAGGAAGGCCGCTGTACAAATGTTTATTATTATTATTATTATTATTATTATTATTATTATTATTATTATTATTATTATTATTATATTATTTAGTAGACGTATTATTATTATTATTATTATTATTATTATTATTATTATTATTATTATTATTATTATTATTATTATTATTATTATTATTATTATTATTATCTGTCATAAATTGGCTAGTTTTAACTCTGCTTGTTGACTATTTAGCCATGTGTAGTCTTTGTAACAGTAGAGAAGTTAGACTATAACACAGCAGCAATTAAGATTACACAGCAGACAGCACACTGCGAGCCTGAGCCACACACACAGCGCAGTGACGTCAGCACTTGAGTTTTGAATCGGACCGTTGGAACCAATGGGAGAGCTTAGGCAAAGCGGTTGGAGCCAGTTTGACTAGGTCCAAACCCCGCACATTTTTGGTCAGTTGGGAGGAATACACCGAAGTGTGAACAGCTAGATAGCCAGAGAAATCTCTACACACTTAGACCAGGAAGCAGGACTGAAGAATCTTAGAATTCTATCAAGTCACTACGGGCCTGACTTGTCAAACAGGTAAATGAACACCCTTCTGTTTCATCGTGATATATTTATGTTATTGTTGAAATTATGTTTGAAGAATTTGCTATGCATAAATGTGAATTATTAATCCGAATTTGCGTGACCACGTGAAAGAGCCTACCACGAGCCGAAACACGACCGGTTGCGCCGCCATGTTGTATACCATACGGAACCACTGTTGTTTAACTTATATGTATGTTTGCAGACCAGTGGCTGTACCACTGAATGTTTATATTATTAATTCTGTATGTGTATAGTTAGACACGATTGATATTTATGTATGTATAGGAATTTAGAGTGAGATTCCAGTGGAACCCGGAAGTAGCAGAATGTTCGTCGCTTATGTATAGAGATGTGGAGCTATCACTGAGGGCTACTTGGCTTTCAGTGAGACGCTCTGCACAAACCGATTATTCAGGGTTGTGCAGAATTTCGTCTCTTATATTACAGACGAGCAGGCGAGCTATCCCGAGCTATCCCGAGCTATCCTGTGCACCCCACTCCACAGAAACGACTAGTTGGAGGAGACTCTACCGCACAAGACGGAAAGAGATACCCGAAGAAACACCCTGTCAGACCCCACAGCGTGGCAAGGGAACCCAACTACACAACGACACAGGTGGACCAGAAGCTACCTCACAGAAGGACTTCGAACACCCCACACATGAGTTAAGTGCATAAGGCGAAGGTGCACTTAAACTGATCATAGCAGGACCACAGTAGTCCAACTCTTCAGAAACTGTAAAACGGACCACAGTAGTCCAAATCTACATGAAATCTTATAGCAAAGTGCCCAAGGAAGATATAACAGCTGCCTAGACTATCAGCGATCGAACTAGTAGCAGTGACTGAGACTTTTTAAGTTAGATTAGTACTTAGAGAATCTTGTATAGAGTAGAAGAAATAAATGTGTGATTTTAACTGTTATCAAGTGGCTGGACTACATATGATTCATAGCCGTGTGAAAGCTAGTGTGACAGTATCTTTTACCATTTTTCTATCTATTTCTGTACCCCAACCTTAACACAGAACGAGCTGAACAAATAAATTTATTAAAGTAATTCATAGGGTGACTTACTAGCAGTTCCCACCGAATAAACGTGAGGGTCCATAATTCCATTGTGCAGAGCCCATAAACCCCACGTGACACTTTAATTGGCGAGCCTAGCCAGGATCTGTGGATAATAGGAATTGGGTATAACCGGACCTAAGTACAATAAAATTAGATAACAGTAGGAGTAGTAGAATAACTTAGAATAGTGTAGGGGTATAACACTGATCAGTTGGGTGCACTATTCTTTAGTTAAAAACTTTTTTGCTTCAAATATTTTTGTGCCTGTATGTTGCATTGTTCTTTTGCAGGTTTTGCTTAAGTAACTGTTGTATGCCATTTGACTCTTGTTTTATTCTATTATTGATTACGAAGTTGATTGTCATTGCATTGTTGTTATTGAATTGCAATATTGCTAGCGTTTTGGTATTCCACTTGATTCAGAGGGTGTTCATAGACACGTTTGACAATGTCGGACCCAGTGGCCTTGAGATTGCGTTTCAAGGAACTAGGAGAAGCTTTACACTTAGCAGGGGCAGACCTAATTGCGTATATCAATGCAGAGGTAGAGAAACAGGAGGCTAAGGCAGAGAGAGCAGCCGAGAGAGAACAGAAGAAACTCGAAGCAGAACAGAGAAAAGCAGAACTAGAAGCAGAGCAAAAGAAACTAGCATTAGAAGCAGAGCAGAAGAAACTAGCATTAGAAGCAGAGCAAAAGAAAGCAGAGTTAGAAGCAGCAAGAGAACAGAAAAAAGCAGAGTTAGAAGCAGCAAGAGAACAGAAGAAATTAGAATTAGAAGGAGAACAGAAGAAGGCAGCATTAGCAGCAGAGAGAGATGCAGAAGTTAGGAGATGGGAGTATGAGAGGGCAGAAAAAGAAAAAGAGAGGGCGGAAAAAGAAAAAGAGAGGGAAGAAAAGGAAAAAGAAAGACAGCATGAGTTAGAGCTAAGAAGATTGGGATCAGGAGCTTCAAGTTCTTCCTCAACCCCTTCCCACTCAGATCAGCTAGAGGTAGCATCCAACCCTGTACAAGGAATGTCATTTCCACTGGGAACATTCAATGAGAGAGAAGAAGGTCTAGATCTCTATCTGACTAGGTTTGAGCGTCTAGCAACAGAGTACAAACTAGATCCCACTCATTGGTCTTTTAAGCTTAGTCAAGGGCTTAGAGGAAAGGCTTATGACATCTACAGTAAGCTACCGACTGACAGAGTGACTGACTATCACAAAGTAAAAGAGGCACTCCTAACGGGATTCGAACTAACAGGAGAATGCTACCGGCAAAAGTTCCGCACCAATCGGAGAGTGAAAGGAGAGAGCTATGCGCAGTTCGCGGATCGGTTGTCCACAACGCTGGATAAGTGGATTAGCCAGTCAGCCACGGCTAAGACGTATGATGGACTGACAGATCTGTTAGTATGGGAACAGCTTCGGGAAACCATGACCCCCGAGCTGAGAACATTCTCAGTAGAGCAGGGCGCGGAAAGACTAGAAGATCTGGTCAAGGTCGCAGATAGGTACGTGGCCGCACACGGAGAAGCCAAGAGCTTCAGGCGAGACCTAAAGCCTAACGGGAAAGAGGCACAGAAACGAAGCCCTACACGGGAAGAGCGCACCGCGAATAAGCCGAATAACCCCAGACCTGGGCAAAATAAAGGACCCAACACGGAATTCGGGAAAAGAGGTCCCGCAGAACAGAGACGGTATTGTTCGTTCTGCAACAGAAACAATCACTCCACCGCAGAATGTTTCAAGTTGGCCGCACAACGTAGGGAGGAGCGCGAAAGCCGGCCAGCGCACAGAGTTCTAACTCAAAGCAGCGGTAACAAGCCACACACAATCGGAGATCACCCATCGGTGACAGACACGGTCAAGGTCAACGGAAAAGAAGCGAACTGTCTGTATGACACAGGTCTATCATACGACGCGATAGTCAGCGAATCTCTTGTATCGCGCGCGGACTTGACAGACAAGACAGTCGACTTACAAGGAGCAGACTTGACGAAACCGACGACTACTTGCCCAATAGCTTGGATCGAAGTAGAGAGTAGGTATGTCACAGGACGAATCCAAGCAGCTGTTTTACAGAAACCCCTGTATGATCTAGTGCTAGGTTGTAGGTATGTGTTCTTAGGCACGCCCCCTAAAACTGTAGAGATAGCTGCAGTGCAAACCAGGGCCCAAGCTAAAACCCAACCACCCCAGCCCGAGTTCGCTCCGAATCCAGGACTCGAAGAGATCAAAACAGCACAGAAAGAAGACACCTCGATAGCGAAGTGCTTCCAGAAGCTACCCAAGGCGCACACACCCCCGCACAAGGGAGACTTCTACATGGAAGAGGGAGTTCTACATCGACAAGGAGATGGAGATCACACCCAACTAGTACTACCAGCCACCCTTCGAGCCCAAGTACTAGAACTAGGCCACAGCATGCCACTCAGCGGACACATGGGAATTGGAGCCACAGTGCAGAGAATCAGCGCACACTACTATTGGCCAGGAATCACGGAGGATGTCAAGCGCTACGTGAAATCTTGCCACCAATGTCAACGATATTCCCCGCGACATCACACCGTACCAGTTACCTTAGGACCATCGGTAGTAGTCGGCGTGCCATTCCAGCAAGTCTCAGTAGACATAGTAGGACCACTGCCCATGACCAAGAAGAGGAACAGATTTCTACTCACACTCGTCGACGCATGTACGATGTGGTGCGAAGCAGTCCCGTTGCCAGCGATCGACACCAAGAAGATTGCAGATGCACTCATCGCCATCTTTACCAGAGTCGGATTCCCGGACAGCATTAGAACGGACAACGGATCTCAGTTCACCGGCCGCCTGATGCAAGACGTGTTCGAGTTGATACAAGTTCATCACATTCGCACACCACCATACCACCCCGCCAGCAACGGACAAGTAGAAAGACTGAATGGAACCCTTCTCACCATACTCAGGAAAGTCGCCGACGACAATCCAGAAGCGTGGGACACCTACGTGAACGCGGCACTGTTCGCATACCGAGAAACGCCCCATGCAGCCACAGGCTACACCCCGTCAACATTGCTATTCGGCAGACCTCTAGCCGGACCGCTAGAAGCCCTACGCAGAAGTTGGACGGAAGCCAAGATAGACGACACACCAAGAGGTGCCACCAAGTACGTCGCAGACCTGCAGGAAACCCTCAAAGCAACGTGGAAGAAAGCTGGTGAAGCACTGAAGAAGGCAAGAGCCCGTCAGGCGAAGTACTACAACCGCCACGCGAAGGACAGAGAACTGCAAGTCGGCGATCAAGTGCTACTCTTACTTCCAAGTGGAACCAACAAGCTGGACATCGCTTGGAGAGGACCGTACCGGGTGACTGCCAAGAAATCCAAGACCGTCTACCAAGTAGAGGTGAACGGGAGAGCCCGATACCACCACATCAATCTCCTCAAGAAATACACGGACCGACCAGCGACCCCCAGCACTCACAACTTGTTAGCCATCGCCATCGCGGAAGAAGGAGAAAGCATGGAGACCAATGCAGTAGAGTATCCCCTGCACTCCAAAGAAACCTACAAAGACGTGATACTCAACAGAGACCTAGCCGCTAAACAGCAACAGCAAGTACGACAGGTCATTCGACAACATCAGACTGTGCTAACAGACCGACCAGGGAGGACAGACCTCACCGAAGTAACCTTAACGGTGACCGACCCAACACCCGTCCGCCAGAAGCTCTACCCGATGCCACTGTCGCAGCAGCGAGCCATCAAGGAAGAGATAGACACCTTACTGGCAGCCGGAATCATCTCAGAGTCTACTTCACCCTACAGCGCAGGCACGGTATTGTTGCGAAAACCCAACGGAGAGCATCGACTGTGCATCGACTTCAGACTCCTGAATGCGGTAACGCAGTTCCAGCCAGAGCCACTCCCGGACCAGACAGACCTATTTGCCAAGCTACAGCGAGCGAAGTACTTCTCACGCATCGACCTCAGCAAAGGATACTACCAGATACCAGTACAACCACAAGTCCGAAAATACCTAGCTTTCAGCACTATGGAAGGACACTTCGAATTCAACGTGCTTCCATTCGGACTCCACAACGCACCCAGCATCTTCAGCGCCATGATGCGAAAACTCCTGGCACCCCTGAGCAGCGAGCACCTACATTCGTTTATGGACGACATCCTCATCGCAACGCCTACGTGGGAGGAACATGTCACGCTCCTACAACAACTACTCGCCCGCCTCAGAGACACGGGATTGACGGCAAGACCCACCAAATGTCAGATTGGATTCACAGAACTAGAATTTCTGGGACACACCATCAGTCAAGGAAGCCTGCGACCGGTAGAAAAGACTGTGAAACGCCTACTCGACGCTCCTAGGCCCAAGACCAAAAAGGAAGTACAGTCGTTTCTAGGACTCTGCGGCTTCTACCAGAAGTTCATCCCCAACTACAACAGCATCGCCGTACCTCTGACAAATGGAACCCGGAAAATCGCCCCGGACAAAGTAGTTTGGACAGCGGAATGCGAGACAGCATTCCAAACACTCATGGACAGAATGACATCGGCGCCAGTACTCCACCTACCCGATTTGACTCAGCCATTCGTTCTTCGCACCGACGCAAGCGACTTAGGCCTCGGAGCAGTACTGCTACAGCGCGACCCCAAGAATGCAGAGACGCTATTCCCTGTCGCCTACGCCAGCAGAAAATTGAGACCCGCCGAGACCCACTACGCCACGTCGGAGAAGGAATGCCTTGGACTAGTCTGGGCCATACAGAAATTCCAACTCTACCTGTATGGGACCCACTTCACAGTTCAGGTGGACCACCAACCACTATCGTTCCTGGCAGCCTCCAAGTCTTTGAACTCTCGCCTGATGCGATGGGCACTCACCCTTCAGGCATACTCATTCCAAATCGAGTACATCCCCGGCAAAGAGAACCACGGAGCCGACTACCTCAGTCGCCATCTCGTGGAGGACACAGCAGCTGTCGCCCACCCAACACAACTAAGGGCCACAGCACCAGAATTCGTCCCCGCCCAGTAATACCCTGTCACTAGTGTCCATAGCTACCTGGCATAGCATTGCAGCTCAGGTAGAGCAACTTACTTAGTTTGTAAATAGGACCCTAGGATAGTGCAGTGTTAAACTAGGCTCTGTAGTAGAAAAAGGTCGAATCCAGTAGTCATCGCCTTTTTTCAGTTGAGGGAGCCTGTCATAAATTGGCTAGTTTTAACTCTGCTTGTTGACTATTTAGCCATGTGTAGTCTTTGTAACAGTAGAGAAGTTAGACTATAACACAGCAGCAATTAAGATTACACAGCAGACAGCACACTGCGAGCCTGAGCCACACACACAGCGCAGTGACGTCAGCACTTGAGTTTTGAATCGGACCGTTGGAACCAATGGGAGAGCTTAGGCAAAGCGGTTGGAGCCAGTTTGACTAGGTCCAAACCCCGCACATTTTTGGTCAGTTGGGAGGAATACACCGAAGTGTGAACAGCTAGATAGCCAGAGAAATCTCTACACACTTAGACCAGGAAGCAGGACTGAAGAATCTTAGAATTCTATCAAGTCACTACGGGCCTGAACTTGTCAAACAGGTAAATGAACACCCTTCTGTTTCATCGTGATATATTTATGTTATTGTTGAAATTATGTTTGAAGAATTTGCTATGCATAAATGTGAATTATTAATCCGAATTTGCGTGACCACGTGAAAGAGCCTACCACGAGCCGAAACACGACCGGTTGCGCCGCCATGTTGTATACCATACGGAACCACTGTTGTTTAACTTATATGTATGTTTGCAGACCAGTGGCTGTACCACTGAATGTTTATATTATTAATTCTGTATGTGTATAGTTAGACACGATTGATATTTATGTATGTATAGGAATTTAGAGTGAGATTCCAGTGGAACCCGGAAGTAGCAGAATGTTCGTCGCTTATGTATAGAGATGTGGAGCTATCACTGAGGGCTACTTGGCTTTCAGTGAGACGCTCTGCACAAACCGATTATTCAGGGTTGTGCAGAATTTCGTCTCTTATATTACAGACGAGCAGGCGAGCTATCCCGAGCTATCCCGAGCTATCCTGTGCACCCCACTCCACAGAAACGACTAGTTGGAGGAGACTCTACCGCACAAGACGGAAAGAGATACCCGAAGAAACACCCTGTCAGACCCCACAGCGTGGCAAGGGAACCCAACTACACAACGACACAGGTGGACCAGAAGCTACCTCACAGAAGGACTTCGAACACCCCACACATGAGTTAAGTGCATAAGGCGAAGGTGCACTTAAACTGATCATAGCAGGACCACAGTAGTCCAACTCTTCAGAAACTGTAAAACGGACCACAGTAGTCCAAATCTACATGAAATCTTATAGCAAAGTGCCCAAGGAAGATATAACAGCTGCCTAGACTATCAGCGATCGAACTAGTAGCAGTGACTGAGACTTTTTAAGTTAGATTAGTACTTAGAGAATCTTGTATAGAGTAGAAGAAATAAATGTGTGATTTTAACTGTTATCAAGTGGCTGGACTACATATGATTCATAGCCGTGTGAAAGCTAGTGTGACAGTATCTTTTACCATTTTTCTATCTATTTCTGTACCCCAACCTTAACACAGAACGAGCTGAACAAATAAATTTATTAAAGTAATTCATAGGGTGACTTACTAGCAGTTCCCACCGAATAAACGTGAGGGTCCATAATTCCATTGTGCAGAGCCCATAAACCCCACGTGACATTATCTTTCACACAGGCTTACCTATAATTAAACCTTGAGGTCTGGGTATATTTTCATTATAATTTTAATACAGGAAACGGGAGAATTGGAAAGGAAAAAAACCCACAATAATATTAAACGCCGGATGATTTTTCTTTCTCGGTCTTTTCGTTTTCCAGCAAGATTTCTTTCTGGGGCATCACCTTACAAGTAAGATTTTGTTTTTTAGCATGAAAACTGTTTTCTACTCCTCCGTAAAAGGTAGTCTCAACAAATTCCGTCTTGGAGGACAACACTTAGATCATGATTGGGTGGGGAGTTTTATTTTACTGCCATTAATCGTTTTTAATATAGCGCTTTTCCAGCTCAAGAGCTGCTCAAGGCGATGCACAGAACAGAATCTAACTCAAGCCGTCCGAGGCGCCAACTTGCAGCCTTTGGGCGCATTGCCTGACGCCCCGATGACGATCCTGGGTGACCGGGGATGGGGGAGAACAGATATAATAACAATACTACTACTACTACTACTACTACTACTACTACTACTACTACTACTACTACTACTACTACTACTACTACTACTACTACTACTACTAATAATAATAACAATAATAATAACAATAATAATAATAATATAATAATAATAATAACAACAACAACAATAACACTACTACTAGTACTACTACTACTACTACTACTACTACTACTACTACTACTACTACTACTACTACTAATCCTATCCTATCTTATCCTATCCCGCAACTCGGAGGTCGTAGATATGATCAGCGTACATCATCTTTCTTTGTCCTCAGCAACCCTCATGGCTTCGCTCAGTGTCTTGTCTTGTCTTGCCGTATATGCCCACAATCATCGTGTTATGGCACTTTTTACCAAGGTGCATGCTGGGTGTGTTCTTGTTACCGGCACTCACCCGTCTAGGACATGAGCGTCAGGATCTTTAAAGTCCGGTAAGAGGGAATGTATGCGACACAGACTAGACCTCGGTTTATACTCTCATCCGAAGGAGTAGGAAACGGGTGTAAAGTGTCTTTCCCAAAGACACAACACAATGCCCCGGCCTGGGCTCGAACCCGGGACCTTCAGATCCACAAGCCAACGCTCTACCTTTCGGCCACCGCAACTACCCCAGTCCATTCTGGAATGTTGTCCTCCCACCTCTTTTTCGGTCTCCCTCTTCTTCTGCCTCTTTGCACTGTGCCTTGCAGGATGGTCTTTGCAAGGCCCGATGATCTGGTGACGTGGTCATACCGTACCATCGGAGTTTCCGTTTCTTCACGAGCTTGTGTTAGTGCGCTATATAAGAGTAATCTCTTTCTTTCTTTCACCACTGTTTGCAGGTCATCGTGTTGTCCAATGGCTTGTGTGATCGTCTGTCGGACTTCGTCGTTGGTGATGTGCTGGGTATAGGAAATGCCCATAAATCTTCTGTAGCATCTATTATTATTATTATTATTATTATTATTATTATTATTATTATTATTATTATTATTATCATTATCATTATTATTATTATTATTATTATTATTATTATTATTATTATTATTATTATTATTATTATTATTATTATTATTATTATTATCATCATCATCTTTATCATCATCATCATCATCTTCATCATCATCATCATCATCATCATCATCATCATCATCATCATCATCATCACCTCTTAAATACTAAACTTTATACTGCGCTCTACAAGTAAATGTACACCGTACACCAACTCGTATAATCCTAGTGAGGTAGATTTATATGTATGTTTGTGTGTGCTGTGGTGTTAGGGAGAGATTTATGAGTGTGCGCATCGTGGTGTATGTTAAAGAGAGAGAGAAACAGAGAGAGAGAGAGAGAGAGAGAGGGAGGGAGAGAGACTGACTCTTTTTATACAAAATCTTTGTTGGGGGTGGGGGTGGGGAGGAGGATGTAAAAGTTAGACTAATTAGAAAGTCTAATCTTATAATCTTTCCCTTAACAAATTAACGTATTGCAGAGAGAGAGAGAGAGAGAGAGAGAGAGAGAGAGAGAGAGAGAGAGAGAGAGAGAGAGAGAGAGAGAGAGAGACAGAGAGACAGAGAGACAGAGAGACAGAGAGAGAGAGACAGAGACAGACAGAGTATTTAAAACTTTTATTCATCGTCAGAGTGTGTGTATAAGACGATATCCTATGTGTGTGTATGCGCGTACGTGTGTGTATGTATGTATGTATGCGTGATCTATGTTTAGAATAATGAGTGTGGGTGTAGGGGGGGGGGTGCTCGCACACCTCCCTCTGTCTGTTCGTGCGTGCTTGCTTGTGTGATTTTAGATTATTTCATTTAACGTCTTTGGACCAAAATGATTCTAGACTAGTTTTTGAATGTGCACGTGAGTATATACATGCGCGAATGCCGAGCGATCTTGCGTGCGTGCAGTCCGAGCGTGTATCTTCTTGAGTGAGAAGATTCTATCCCACATCCGGCGTGACGCCGACCTTCGGGTAGCCCGATTATATTTCATTTGCTCGTGTTCCCCAGCCGCTCCTCTGGACGGTCCCCCCTGTCTTCACACCACAATGTAATGGATACATTGGCCCAGCCAGGGTGGGAAAGACTTTAAAGAGACCCAAGGCGATGAATGTAAATTGCGTGTGTGTGTGTGCTTGTGTGCGTTTGTGTATGTGTGTGTGTGTGTGTGTGTGTGGTGAAAATGAGTTTACCCTAAAAGTAGCTTTTTTAACAATTGTTTTATTTACCTAAAGCAATCTCTTGTTGCTCAAACCAACCACTAAAAGTTTGAACTGTTAATTTCTGTATTGACAGAGAGTTATTTCCCCCTGTTTTAACGGTACATCAACGCGATAACCGTGTGACCTTTGACCCTGTTTCGGAAGGAACCACGTGTCTTCAAGAGTGCGTCGTTGGTGTCTGGAGTAGGTTGGAGTCTACTAAATCAATCTAAACAGATGGGAAACCAAAATATCTTACCGAGCAGCTTTTATGGGTTCTGCTTCTTACGTTTTTCGGTTAAGGCTACTTTAGCGCTACCGCGGTAGCTATTAATAGACACAAACAAGACTACAGAATTTATTAATCAAACAACAACAACAACAACAATACTTTGGAAAGATTTATTTTTTGGTTGCAAACTTTTTTTTCTTGAGTGGGGCAACACTCCTCGCAAATTTTCAAAATGATCTGTCATGTCGCGTAAGCGTGGTCAATGTGGGTTCCTTTAACTGGGAGCGAAAAGGGAGGGGAGAGGGTGGATCGTGTGCGTTTATCACGTCCATTAATTGTGGTTTACAAGGGAAACATCGCGCGTCGCACATTTTACATCGTTACGCCGTATCAATGAAAAGAGGGTAAGTAAGCTTATACTACTTACTACTACTACACAACAACAGGGAATAGAATGAAGAGTGTTTGTATGGAATAACAGACAGTTGTATAAAATAACAAAGAGTTGTATTGAATAAAAGGGAACAGTATAAACTAGCAGTCATGTACTAATAATGCCTTGGGCCCCGCCAAATCTTTCTTGCCCAAGATACTCCGTGTGATGAAAAGAACCACTCACTCCATACCGGATCCGTCGTCACCCGGGTCACCAAGGACCGCGCCTTCCGTTGGCCACCAGGACGGAGGTAATAAGTGTGTTACTGATGGACAACTTAGCAAGATCCTCACCAGAGACAACATCGTCAGAGGAACCTGAAATGTCACGACCCTAACTGCGGAGGGAAAATTAATAGAACTGGCCCACGAGCTGGACCACTATCGATCGAACATTTTAGGTATCAGCGATCTGCGCTGGAAAGGCCTAGGTGAAACAACGACCGACAGAGGCCACAAGCTTTATTTGAGCGGGAGAGATGCCAGGCACGTACACGGCATTGGATTCTTGGTCCACAAAGACATTCTAGCCATTGTCAGACTCATTACCATCCGTCTGAGAGCAGCCCCTTTCAACATCACCATCGTACACACCTATGCATCAACATCAGAATATGACGACAGCGAAGTCGAGGATTTCTATGAACATCTGCAGGCTGTCCTTGACCATATACCGAAGAAGTACATAGTCATAGTGCAAGGGACTGTAATGCCAAGGTTGGCCAAGATGCGCACCATAACTGGGGAGACATATGTGGACCCCACTGCAACAACGAGACAAATGACAGAGGTCTGAGATTCTTGGAGTTTGCCAGATACACCAATCTGATACTGGCAAACACGCTTGTCTCAAAAAAAAATCCAAACGATGGACATGGCACAGTCCCGGCGGGGAGCGTCACAACCAGATTGTCTACATCATGGTCAAGAAACGCTTCAAATCAAGCGTGAACATTGGCAGGACACGCACTTTTCCAGGAGCAGACATCAGAAGAGACCACGATCTCGTGATGATGTCTTTCCGGCTCCACTTGAAGAGAGTAAACACAGAAAAGTGCACCAGACTGAAGTTTGACCTGGACAAACTGCAGGACCCGGAGATGGCAGACATATTCCAAGACACAATTGGAGGGAAATTTGCACCACTACTCATTTTGTAAGCTGGTGAAGTAGATGTCAACACCGTGACTACCACCTTCAATTCAGCCTTGACATATGCTGCCGCTGAGATCCTTGGCAAGCACCGGCCAAAAAAGAAATCGTGTATCACACCTGAACTTTTGGATCCGTGTGACAAACGAAGAGAGATGAAAAAGAAAAAGTACACCTCACATGGAGCTGATGCCTACCGAAAAATCAACAATGACTTTTGAAAAGGCAAGCGCACAGCAAAGGAGAACTGGATAGAAGATCAATGCCATGAAATAGAGAACAGTCTGAACAAGAACAACAGCAAGAAGGCCTACCAGATTGAGAAGCGGCTGACAAGTGTTAAACAGCCCAAGGTCCCCACGATCCAAAGCAAGTCTGGCATATGACTTACAGAAGAACAAGAAGTATTGGATAGATGGACCAAGTACTGCTCTGACCTTTACAGCCACGCATCAAACGAAGACCCATCAATTCTAGCATGTCTCCAGAACGGATAAGAAGAAGAAATCTTCAGTGGACAACATACAAGCAGAATTGCTTCAAGCAGGAGGAAAAGCGATGACTGACGCCCTCACCATTAACTGTAAGATCTGGCAGAGTGGGGAGTGGCCTACACCATGTCGCTTGTCATAAATCTTCCCCAAAAGGGTAATCTTCAGGAGTGTGAAAATGACCGCACCATCAGCCTCATCAGCCATCTCAGCAAAGTCCTCCTGAAAATAATACTCAACAGATTGAAACCCCAAGCTGAACAAATCATAGCCGAAGGACAAGCAGGATTCTACGGCCGGGCAAAATACCACTGAACAGATTTCCAACCTCAGAATAATCTGCGAGAAATATCTACAGCACCAACATCTATATCATGTGTTTGTGGACTTCAAGAAAGCGTTTGGCCGGGTCTGTGAGTAACCATGAGAGAGTAAAACATCAACCCTAAATTACTGAAGTCATCAAACTCCTGTAAGACAAGGCTACCAGTGCAGTCATCCACAAAAGCGCCATCGGGAACTGGTTCAGAACAACAATCGGTGTGCGTCAAGGATGCCTACTCACTCCAACACTCTTCAACATCTTTCTGGAACGCATAACGTCACATGCCTGTGCAGATAACGAAGGTACAGTCAGCTTGGGGGGTAAAGCAATCTCCAACGTCCGTTTTGCGGATGACATTGATGGATTTGCTGAAGATGAACAAGAACTTGAACAGCTGGTACAGAGGCTTGGCACCACCTCCAGAGCCTTCGGAGTGCAAATAAGTGCAGAGAAGACCAAAATGATGACCTACATCACCAATGGCATCAACACGGACATCAAAGTCCAAGGCCAATCCCTCAACACAGTGCACAGCTTCAAATATTTCAGAACCATTGTATAAGACAATTGGACCCGACAGGAAGTCCTCCCCAGGATCGCACAAACAACTGCTGCCCTGACAAGATTGAAGCCCATTTGGAAAGATAGGACCATCAGTCTACACTCCAAGGTAAGGCTGCTGCGCTCCCTTGTTATCTTCATCTTCATATACGCTTGCAAAACATGGACCCTCACAGCAGATCTAAAACGAAGAATACAAAGCATGGAAATGAGGTGCTACAGAAGACTTCTGGGCATTTCCTATACCCAGCACATCACCAAAGTCGAAGTCCCACAAACCATCACACAAGCCATTGGAAAACACGATAACATGCTCACAGTGGGGAAGAAACGGAAACTCCGATGATATGGCCACGTCACCAGAGCATCAGGCCTTGCAAAGACCATCCTGCAAGGCACGTTGCAAGGAGCTGGAGGCAGAAGAAGAGGGAGACATACACCTGATAATCTACACTCGGTTTTTTGACGGACCCCTTTGTGCTGACGTCAAAACAATTATTGTCCGTTAGAGTTAGGGTTAGGGTAAGAAATAGGGTTAGTGTAAGGGTTAGGGTTAGAACACTTAAAAGTACCTCAAAAATAGTGACCAAAATATGACCCATTGTCAACATAACGTATGTGGTGTTCCATAAAAGTCATAACAACGAGGTCTAAACAAGTTGTGTGTATATGTGTGTGTATGTGAGTGAGTGTGTGTGTGTGTGTGTGTGTGTGTTTGTGTTTTATTTTTTTTCCTTTTTTTAAGTTCTTTTTAATAAATAATTACTATTATTATTATTTTATTATTTTTAATTTTATTATTATTCTTATTATAATTTTATTTTAAAATTAATAAATTCTTCTTTTTTTTTCTTTTTTTTGGGGGGGGCCAAACTTCAACTTTCTGTAAGACGTAAAATGACATTTATAAATACTTCGTTCTTCACAGGTGAAGTTGAACGGTTCCACTGTTTATTTATTTATTTAAAAAAAATTTGTTTCTTAATGTGAACTAATTGTTATAAGGAAATGTATGTTGTTACAAATGTATGTGTATGTTAGTAGTATAATAATGTTTATGGTTTGATAATGTGGAAAATCTCTATGATGTGCGCATGGTAGATTTTGTAATTTGTTTATGTTACATCAGTACAACTTATGTTAATCTGATGAATAAAATTTGATACAACAACAACAACCCCTCATTTTCGTTCTTAATGAGTGAACTGTATTTGCTTTTCGGCTCAATCGTGGTGGCCAAGAAAGGAGTACGTAACCACTTGAAGCCTTTTCAGAGCAATTACCGGTAAGACGTATCTCCTCTTACCTTTCTCCTGCTAATGGCACCTTTTTGGGTTCACTCTACTCTCATAATATACTGTTTCTGCAAAAATCATCCTTCCTCCCTCCATACTACTACTACTACTACTACTACTACTACTACTACTACTACTACTACTACTAGCACTACTACTTCTTCTTCTGTCTCTTTCCTCTTCTTGTTGCTGTTGTTGCGTTGCTCATTTTCTAGTTCTTCTTGTTCTAGTTCTTATTCTTGTTAAAGAAAAGAAAAAGAAAGAGTTTTCTCTTATATAGCGTACTTACAAGCTCAGAGAACTTCTCAAGGCGCTGGCCCGTAATATCCAGCAATCACAAAATAGTTTGCTGAAGTCAGGATTCGAACCCACGTCGCCCAAGACGCACTCGCACAAGTCGTGCGCTCTGACCACTGAGCTATCCCTGCCGCCCTTACTCTTACTCTTGTTCTTGTTTTTCTTCTACCTGTTGTCTGTCTTTCTCTTGTCTTCTTCCTTGTTTTGTTTATTTGCTTGCTTATTTCATTTAACAAAGTGATTTTAGATTAAAGGAAGGTAGGGAAGAAGGATATTTGCTACTTGGATAAGGAAAGGAAAGAACATGTAAACAAAATGTTACAGTGAAATAAACGAAATAACATAAAATAAAAATTAATTAGTAAAACTAATTAAAATAAAACATAATTAAAAAAAAACTGATAAATTAAACATGTGATAACAACATAACATTAAACTGGTGCAGTGTTCATATAAATAAAGTCAGTTTTGTGGCATTTAACATTTGATAACAGTATAACATTAAACTTGTGCAATGCTCATAATGAATAAAGTCGATTTTGTGGCATTGTCATAAACTAAATACTCTTTCAATTTTCACAAACCATGTCCTACAGGGTAAAATATAGATTTTGCGATGGTTATCCAATATTAATTGTTGTTATTTTGAACATGATGAACATTCTATGGAATATATAGCGCTATTTACACTGCAGTCATGAATAATATCTTCTTCTGTCTAGTTGTCGTTGTCGTCGTTGTTGTTCTTCTTCTTCTCTGTCTGTTTGTCGTGGTTTTTGTTTCTTTGCTGCTGCTGTTGTTGTTGTTGTTGTTGTTGTTTGTAGATTATAGTCACACGACACTTTCGCGTATAGGTGACTACTGGACCGATTTATACTGACACCAGCGGGCCAGTTGTTGGTAAAGGGGAAAATAATATGATCACACGTTGACCAATCCGGGATTCGAACCAGCGACCTTTCGGTTACTAGCAAGACGCTCTTACCAACTGAGCTACCCGGCCCCGCACCTCTTTGCTGCCGCTTCTTCTTCTCCCTTTATAGTGTAAGTGCTATTACTATTTTCAGCCATGAATGCTACTAAGTCTCAGTATCTAACATGTAAAGTAATTGAATTTACCAAGTGAACTACTCAGGTTGCTAGCCGACTAAATAACTCGCAGGCGCTTTGATCGTAGTTTTTTTTGGGATGTACGAAAAGCAGGTATGGCGTCTTATGATAGCCCTGTGTATATAATAACTGATCCTAAGTCAGACAAGAACAAGTATCAGCAGCAAACATACACGCAGTGTTGAACGCCCAAAACTACTGAGATACTCTTATGATAGATACCCTGTAAGTATAGGATATTGGTGATAAAACGGGTGGAGTTCCAGCCGCTAGGAAACAGCAGGTGATAGAGGTTGAGTAATTACAATTTACCTGCGGCCGTGTTTGGGTTCAGGTGTAAGAGGAACCACTATTTCCTTTACTTAAAGCCCTTGCAGTACTTTACCATCACCTGTTCAATTTGTTTTTTCCCCAAACTTCGTTGATTCAGGACAGCAGGGCTGAATTTGTTTCCCGCATTTTTGGCATTCTTTTTAAAAATGTGTACAAAAAGGAATTGAGAGAGAGAGAAAGAGAGAGAGAGAGAGAGAGAGAGAGAGAGAGAGAGAGAGAGCGAGAGAGGATTTTAATTGATTCAACTTAAATTTACTTTGATCTGTTTATAATTTAATAACACATTGTCTATCATTACAGGTGTGATTAGAGACGTCACGGTAAATAAAGAAAACAAAAAGACTAGACAGAAAGAAAGGAAACGGAAAAAAGAAAATTATATTAAAGAAAGTTAGAAAAAAAGAAAGTTTAAAGAAAGTGAGAAAGAAAGAAAGAAAGAAAAAGTTGGACAGAAAGACAGACAGAAAAAAAGTTAGACAGAAAGTTAGAAAAAAAAAAGAAACTTAGAAATATGAAAGAAAGAAAGAAGAAAGAAAGAAAGAATGGAAAGTTCGTCAGATAATAGTTTTACCATTGTAATGTTAAAAGGTACTTTTATTAAACTCCTGACTCTTCCTTCAAGCAACGCTACCCCTATGTGTAACCTACTTACAGTTTAAAGGGAATCTGCGGTCTAGCTTCAAATGGCGAACAACAACATCAACAAAATAATTCAAAGCATGTCTAATTCAGGCTAACAGAATACAATTTCTTTATAAATTCATACTGTTTTGTACAGTGTCTAATATTTGCAAAATTTGAATCTAAACGTCGTGTTGAAGCGCTCGAAACAGTAGTCTACTATACTATATAGCAACTAAATAGCTTTAGCTTACTTTAATTAGACCACAAACACAGGGGAACCACCAGCAAATGTAGCGGAGTGTGATCAACGTAGATAGCCCACCAACGCATTAAGGTGTTGATTCATTAGCCAAAAACGAAACACTAATCATACTTACCTGTAGTTTGAAGAGACGATCAATAATTGCATTCGAGAGGTCCATCCGCTCTACTAGCAAAGTCCGTGACCTTGGTTTTCGAGGATATCCATGATGAGGTTTAAGCCGCTTACATGCCCATCGGAGAGCTTTCCATTCCAAAATGTAGTATAATAAACTCTTTAATGATCTTAATACCTAGCATTAATTTGCAAAGCGGGTGCTGTCAGAAACGATCTATTGGTTCAAAGTTTGTCCATCGTTCTTTGCGTTTTGTTACTTTGTTTCTGGCTTACCTTTCTGTTCTGTTATAAACATACTTGCCCTGTGAGTGTGTATATGTTTTTGTTACGAGGGTTTATATGCACAGTAATATCTTCTTTTGTTCTGTCTTCTTTTTTGTTTTCTTCCGGCTGTTCACTCCTGTTAAAGGGGTCTATGGCCTACCAATGTCAATAATGATTCTAATATCTGCGGAAAAGTTTTTTTTTATTTTTTTATATGATCCCACATTCACTTTTATTCTATATAATTTATAGTAAGTAATCAAGTACAGGTTCAAAACCCAGGACGCCTAAAAACGATGCAAGTGATTTTCTTCCTAACATTATTAGGTAAAATGCTATTATAGTAGGCTAAGTACTCCGGTTAAAACTACGTACACAGATACAGTATTCGTTTGAAGAAAAAAAACAACTCTATACCAAATATGAAAGGGAAACTATATCCAGGCCCAGTTTATAAGACTTTACGGCAACAAAGGGACGTTAGTCAAAAAGAGTCTTCTTAAAAGAAGAAAGGAAACGTCAGCACTTTGTTTTGCTTTCATTGCACAGAGAGGCACATACTTTTCTTCTTAACAGAGAGAGAGAGAGAGAGAGAGAGAGAGAGAGAGAGAGAGAGAGAGAGAGAGAGAGAGAGAGGGGAGCGAGAGAGGAGAAAGAGAGGGAGGGAGGAGATAGAAAGAGAGACAGAGAAAGAGAGAAGAGGAAGAGAGAGACAGAGACAGACAGACCGACAGAGCTTTGTGAACATGAAAAGTGTCCTCCGTCAAGACGTCACTAACAACTCTTCTATTCTAGTACTTTTTCAAGAACCTCGGAACAAAATATAATTTATATACATTACATTATTACTTCTTTTTTTTTAATCTGATAGCTGATTCGCTTTTTTTTCTGTATCACTTTTGTATCCTTGCGTTCATATGGTTCACTCCCCCCCCCACTTCCCTCCACCCATCCCCTGCAGGCGCAATGAGCATGTCTACCTTCAAATAGGATCGCCCTATGCAAGACCACGACATCGACATCAAATGTGGAGTGTACGATTGGAACTAAGTTACGATGGAAGAAGAAGACAAAACTTATTGAGACATATAAACACAAGACTAGAACAGACAGGCAGTAAGTAATGCAACACAGGACAATTCTATACAACTATAATACTGCCCTAAGGTCTATAGGCAAAGGAAGCTTTTCTGCATTTGATGCACCTCGTTACCAATAATATTGTCTGTGCGTGTCATTCGCCCCGCGATCACTGACAGACGCCTCCAGTGCAGAAACAGCTGTCATACTAGCTAAAACGTTTGTATGCAACACAGGTAGTAGAGTTGCCTTGCCCAAAGAAATTGGTCTGGAGTTTACATGACAACATCTTGAAAATAATCTTTATTAGAATTCAGATCCTCCTGGGAACAAGAAAATGATAGGAAAGAACAGTCTAACTCTCCCCTTCCCTGCTGTCGGTTGGGTTGATTTTGTGGATTTGTGCCATAGATAACAGCTGGCCACATTTCGTTGTGTTCGATCTCGGCTCGTCAATCAATCAGCAAGGCTTGCTGAAAATCAATTAACTGATATCCATGCAGCAGCAGCATGTAAAGACGCCTGGATGGATGATGTCCTCAGGAAAATAACACATCTTCAGGCAAAATAAGCATCCAAAAACAGGTGTCTGGCAACAGAAATGGTAAGGGATCATTTAACTAATGCAATGAGAATTCGTAGCCCAAAAAATCTATTGAAGATGCAACCAGAGTAGTTAAACCTCCGCATAATAGTGTCTACACAATGCTTCTTCTATTGACGACATTAAAAAAAAAACCGTCCAAGGCCAACGTCGAGCCTATCAAAGACCAAGATCTTTGTTACCGCCCTTGACATGAAAAGGAAAAGATCTTTATCTAAGGTTGCCTCCCTGCTCAATTGGCATGTCATTAGTATTTCATAGAGATGTGAGTACACCACCCCACGCAGGTTGATATTAACTGAATAAAAGCAGTTCGCCTTCCTACCTGGTTCTATTAGCCTTAAAAGTCCGTGCCTCATGCTTGAGTTATATACTTTAAAAAGTGCTCTATTTGCTTGTCCATAACATATGTCTAGGTTATTGTCGAATGCCTGAATTCTTTGACTGGTTGTGTTTACCCACACGTGTTTGGAACACGCTATAATTAAACACACACGCGCGAGACAGTTTACGGACTTGTTACCCAAACCACATGCACAATATGCGCAAGAGTACACAAAATATCTCAATGTGCATACACTCATACACTATTAATTACACGGAAAGAGACGAGGCGCGTCCAGCCTGAGGAACGTAAGTAACTATACAATCTAACTACACGGTGGATACCAACCGCGTTCAGCCTGGGAGAACATAAAGTCGTGCAAACTGACGCCACAGGAAAGGAAAATCAAGCTCCAGTAATCAAAGCAGGCTAACCCAAAAGACCAATATTTGCCTATCATTGTCCAGGGTAAGTTTGTGTGTGTCAAAAATGTGTGTGTGTGTGTGTGTGTGTGTATGTGTGTGTGTGTGTAGCTAACAGAGCGAAGGTGTAAAAGTAAAAACTGGACAATCTGGTGACCTCGACCGCCTAATTTTGCCACTGGTAGGATAATATATGAATGACCAAACAGCACTGAAAGCCCTCACGGACTGGTGACCGGGTGCGCTGAATGTCACACCGCGTGCGTAACAAGAGACTGGCCGAGGTTTACGCCGCCTGGTCATCATGGATGACGAGTTTTTCATCATGGGGGAAGAGTCCTTCGTCATGTGGAAAGAGTCAGGAAGAGAGAGAGAGAGAGAGAGAGAGAGAGAGAGAGAGAGGGAGGGTGGGGGTAAAGAGACAGAGAGAAAGAGAGAGTGGGGTGGGGGGATGAAGAGTTGAAGACAGAGAGAGAGAGAGAGTAGGGCGAACATAGGAGATAAATCTGGGTGTTCTGTTTTAAAGAAAAGTTAAAACTAGGACTAAAGCTACCCCGGTAAAAAATGTCTTCATCTGGCCAAGTACACTTTTTAACTTAGGTATGAACGATCCAGAGGGGACGCGCGTTGCCCTTGCGACGATATAGCAAGAAAAACAACATGGCAAGCCTTGAAAATGTATTTCCAGGCACTAACAAGACACATCTAGCTGAAAAAGAAGCATTTTCAAAAGTGTTTCATTTCTTGGCGGTGGTGTGATTCGGCCTTATCCCAACAAAACGAACGGGAAATGAAATGATGGAATGGCATGAACTCGTGGAATCATATGCCACTATCTGAACTGTTTGCAAGCACACACCAAATTATCAAAATCGGTTCAGACAGTTTTTAGATACGGCGCAGACGTGTTTAGAAAATGGGGAAGTACAATGACCCCTTGACCTTTGGCGAAAGTACCAATACGAATGAGCTAACAGTTCAGTTCAGTTCGATAAATTTCTAGTCCCCGACACATTGAGCTGACAGGAGACTGTCGAGCTAACATGCTTAGCATTGGTTACAAGTATCCACCCCTTAAATCGTGCATCGACTCGCATAGATTACACACACATTACCGTCCATTTTCTCTCAAATTGTTTTGAAAGGGGTTAGTTAACTGGCGACAAACATTCTGGCGAACTGCTGAATCAGGTTAGGTCAATAACGTTAGAAAAATCTGGTTTTCAGCACTGTGGTTCGGCAACATGCTACCTCGCCTAACCCACAAAAAGAGCCATCCACGAAGGCAACGCATTATATCGATTCAGCACCAGACCAATCTGTACGCTAGGAAGGAGCTAACAAGAGTTCAGGGTTGAGTACACTTGGCCGCGCTTGACCAACGAACCGTGTCCTCTTGAAAGAGAGCGCAGCGGAACAGGTAACAAAAAGAGTACTGGAGTACGTCACATTGGTCAGTAAGTTTGGAGACAAGGCAAGGCAAGGCAAGACAAGGCAAGGCAAGGCAAGGCAAATTTTATTCCAGAAAAACCCATTAAGGGCACATGGACATGGTAAAATAATATACACAAAAATGCAAAATAATTAATTAACATTTTAGATTTAAAAAAATAAAATAAAAATTTTAAACTATTTATTTATACAGCGGGATAGCGTGGAGTGGGGGGAGGTGGCAGGGGGAGGTATGGAGTGGGGGAAAGAAAAAAAAAGAACTTGATTGGGGACAACAACTATGAATCATAACTAACAATACAATTCAACCTAAACACATCAATGACAAACTATTGAAATAATTTTTATTACACATAACCTGTCAACATCAGAGCTATATTAATTTTTGACATGGGATAAAAACGTTACATTTGTTTAATTATTAATTTCATTAGACTTACAAGCTTTAATAATTCTGACTTTTTGTTAGATGACAATAATTCTTGAAATTTGATGGCATTGGGATATCTATAATAATATGATTTTAATAAATCTCTTCTCGAGTTACAAAAATGTGAACACAAAAATAAATAATGAAACTCATCACCAAGATCGCCACTATTACATTTTTGACATACACGTTCGTGTCTAGGAATGTTAAAATATCGGCCTCTCTGCACTGGCATTCTGTGGTTAAGTGTCCTAAACTTTAGAACAGATATTGCAAGATTTGTTGGTAGAACATGCAAATATTTTTCAAATTCAAAATGTAGCTTAAACATTCAATAATTATAGTAAAATTCATTATTGTTTATTTCCTCGAACCAGCCTTGAATAAACTGATCATGTAGGCGTTGTTTAATTGTACACTTAAAAACTGAAGCAGAAGGCATAACATTGGTTAGCCCCTGATTTAACCAAAAATTACCAAGTCCTAGATTATTTAACTCTTTCCGCACTGAATCAAGGAATGAAGATTTATAACCTTTATGCAAATCAATGTGAAACAAAAAAGTGTACATAACGCTGGACAATTTATTACTGTTATCAGGGTGAACAAGCTTATACCAAAAATTTAACATTCTTTGCTTTGCCTGTAACTCCAGAGGAACTTGCCCTAATTCACCAAAAATCATTTGAGAAGGAGTAGACTTGCCCAGCTTTAAAATTAGTTTATAAAAACGCAGTTGCAGTTTAGTGGCAAGGTCACTCATTTGAGGACACCATATCTCTGAACCATATAACAGAATAGGAACTATAGTTTTTTCAAACAGGTCAATTTGAATTTCTAGTGGTAACAAAAGCTTTCTAATTTTTCTTAAAAGAGAAAACATAGCTTTGGAGGCACGATCATATAAATTTTTCTGGGCTGGTTTAAAGCTACCATTATAGTTAATTTTAATTCCGAGATACTGAAAATCATATACCACGTCCAATTTAACACCACTGTAAAATACATTAGGTAGATTTCTTACTTTGCCTTTTGAAAAAACAACGACCTTAGTTTTAGCAGCATTGACTTTTAATTTGTATTTAGTGCAATATTGATGCATGGCATCTAAAGAAGACTGTAATTCAGCAGAAGATTCACAAAAAATTACGGTGTCATCGGCATAAAGCAAAATAAACATTTTATACAGAGTCTCAATATAGTCATCATCAAGAAAAATATCCGATGCTGCAAGCTTAACAGTTCTTAGACCAATTAGTTTTTCACCAAGAAAACTTTTTAAATCATTCAAAAATACAGCAAACAATAACGGAGACAGATTTTCACCTTGTCTGACACCTGTTTTACAAGAAAAATAATCAGAAAGAGTATCATCCCACTGTACCTGTGATTTTGCTTTATTATACAAGTCTTTTATTATACGGAGTATATTTCCGTTTACATTAGAATTTAATAATTTCTGCCATAACAAAGAACGATTAACAAAATCAAATGCCTTTTCATAATCAATAAAAACACAGTACAAACGCTTTTTCTTTGATAGGAAGAATTCTACAAGAGAGTGTAAAGTGAATATATGATCAGAAACAGAATATCCACCCCTAAATCCAGACTGTTCTTCACCCAGAACATTATTAGACTCCAAGAAAGAACCTAGTCTTTTGTTAATTAAGCTTGTAAACAATTTACCAAAACAGCTCAAGATAGATATTCCACGATAATTATTTGCATTGTCTTTGTCCCCCTTCTGCTTATAAAGAGGCTTAATAATCCCTATAGTCCAATCCTCGGGCACTTTACCAGATTGTAGTACAATATTATAGTATTTAGTTATCAACTTAATGACTTCATAAGGGACTGACTTCAAAAATTCATTAGTTATATAATCTATACCACATGACAAGCTTTGTTATTTTTTAAAGTACGTATAGCTTCTTTAACCTCCTCCTCATTGAAGGGTTGATCAAGGAGAAACCCCTTGGGGTCATGAGCAATCTTGTCACTGTAGATTGTTCTAACCTATAAAGGGAACAGTGAAAGCCCCAGTGGAAAACCTGTCTTGCCTTTGTAGGCATGACTAATTCACTGCGGCAACAGTTCCCCCCGTTGGAGTGCCGGGGGTTTCAGTATAAATAGTATCCCCACTTTCTGGAAATTTAGTGCTTTAAATTCCCACTGTCGCTGTCTTCATCATTTGCTCTTTCCCATTCCTGATCTGTCCTATCACTCTGCTATACTTTCTTCTTCTTCGCTAGATCAATGACCTACCTTTTTTCTTGAAAACTCTTCCTGGACAAGACTCCTTGTTTGTGTATGAGGTCTGTTGGATCAGCTTGGGAGTGTTGGACGCTTTCTGCCGGGTGGTCACTAGGGCTTCCTATGATTGTATTATTTCGCACTATAGGCATTTTATATGTATGTGTTTTGTTGATGATTTATAATGATGATTGTATTCTATTTTGTTTTTGTAACCGGGGTGTTCGCGTAGTTGAGGTCAACCCTCAGCCGTCCCCTGCGTGGGATGTCTTTATTGTAAAGTGACTGGCCGGTGGAGGGCATTCAATTTTCCCACTAGGGTTGTTTCGGCAGATCTTTTATGCGGATCGGGGGTTGTCCGGTCCTGATTTGGCTCGGAAGAGTCCGCTGGACCTAAAGCAACAATAAATCAATCAATCAATCAATCACGATCAAGGAGAAAATGTGTTTTGGTGTCGTGCATGCTTGTATTCTGGTCAAGAGTGTCATTCTCAACATCGGAATCAGAAATTTTCTTAAAATGTTCAAAAAACGTTTCACATGTTATTTTACCATATGTGTCCCTTTTTTCAGTGCGTGTACCATTTAGAAGCTTCCAAAAGCATTTTGGATCATTACTTTTCAATGTTCTAATTTTATTAAATTTTTTTATATTGATATTTTTTAAATGATATTCTTAACTGTCTTTTATAATTATTGCTTGCTTTGTGCTTAATTTCCTTAAGAAATGAGTTTGTATTTTTCCTACAAGCATTTTTAGATTTAAGAAATTCTTTCCTACTCTTTTCACATTCACTATCAAACCACGGAAGGTTTTCATTTGTTCGATTCGTTTTCTGCGTTTTTTTCTTTATTTTAAATAAACCTATCATGTCCGCTGCTTGCCTCATGATGTTACATATTTTATTGCAAATATCATCAATATCACTTTGATGAAGGACAACACAATTATTATTTAAGATATTGTCAAGTGAAGAATTTAGTAAGGTAACTTCCGCCATGTTAAGGTTTTTGACAAACTTTTGTTTGCTATCTGGGTACCATTTTGGTTTATTAATAGCTTCAGTTTTACAGTTAGATCTGCTGTTATTTGTTTCTTCGGCCAATTCGTCATTGACATTTTTAATCCAGAGTTTTAATGTTATTGCTTTGTGTACATCTGAATACAGTTAACAGAAATCGTGAATATAAAAGTCTGAGATGCGTTTAAACAAGTTATTTGAGATAATACAATAATCTACAACACTGGCATCTTTACAAGTGAACTGTTTACTATTATCGGGTAGGCCTATTCGGCCATTAACTATACAGGCATTCATGATTTTGCAAAAGTTAATTAAATTATGACCCATTACGTTTTCAAATTTATCATCAGAGAGACGTTCTGGCAAGACAATATTACTGGCATCAAAAATGAGCTCATTCATCTGGCTTAGCTCGTCAACATCAAAATCATCATTGTCATGATCATTACCATCAACATCGCTATCATCATTACCATGATGATCTACATTATTTTTATCAGCTTTAACACTCACGCAACACACGTCAAAATCAAATAAACAACCTGTCCTAGCATTAAAATCCCCAAGTAAACAAAATCTGTCTGCATTTAAGCAAGCGATTGAGTTTTCAAGATTTGTAAAAGCACAACGATCAAAATAACCAGAGTTCTCAGGAGGAAAATAGACACCACCAAATAATAGGTGTGATCCTATAAAACACTTATCTAGCTGGAAAAATAAAACATCGTGACTCAATTCATAGTCAACAAATTTATAATAAGATAATACTGACGTATCTACTTTATCCTGTCTATTACTAGATTCAATCACGCTAACATACTGAGAAATGTTGTCTTTTACACAGAGAACTAGGCCCCCAGACTTCCTCTTGAATTTACTTCTGTTTTTGTAAAATATTGTATACCCAGGGATGCAGATATGATTAGCGTCGTCAAGTTTTGTTTCAGATAAAAGCACAATATCATAACCTGCAACAAGCTGCACAAAATCGGGGGACAGCAACTTACTTCGAACACCACAAACGTTTAAGGCTAGAAAAGATAGGAAGTTTTTAGGTTCAAATTTATCTATGCCACCACCAGCCTCATCAGTCACACCATCATTACCATCAGTGCCAGCACCGTCAACATGAATCACAGTGTCATCACGAACATCATCAAATGAATTACCAGCATAAGTAGTTTCATAATCACAATCGTCATTAGCATCTTCGGAGTTTCTATTAATAACATCATCATCACGCTCATCACCACCACCAGCCTCATCAATCACACAATCACCACTATCAGCACCATCATCATCATCATCATCTTTATCATCAAAGGCATTAGCAAAAGCATCTTCGGAGTTTCTATTAATAACATTATCATCACACTCATCACCACCACCAGCCTCATCAATCACACCATCACCACCATCATCATCATCATTATCATCAAAGGCATTAGCAAAAGCATCTTCGGTGTTTGTATTAATAACATTATCATCACACTCATTACCACCACCGGCCTCATCGATCACATCACCACCATCATCAGCGCCATCATCACCATCATCATCACCGCCACCATCATCATCATCATCATCATCATCATCATCATCATCATCATCATCATCATCATCAAAGGCACCAGCAATGGCATCTTCGAAGTTTCTATTAATAACATCATCACCCTCATCACCACCACCAGCATCATCAATCACATCACCACCACCATCAGCGCCAGCCCCATCATGGAAACCATCATAACCAGCAGAATCTTGATCGATAACATCATCCTCCTCATCAATTCCTCCCTTATCAAAATCAATACCATGATCATAATGACTGTTATTTGTTGTTTCACACTCCGGTAAAGAGTCACTGTATAAAGCAACAGTAATGGCAACAACAACAGAGTTTTCACAGGTATTACCTGTCAGCATATTGTTCTGCTCGCGGCTTGATTTAAGACCATGATCAACACCAGATTTACGAACCTTTGATATGGTGTTAAAGAGAGAGCAGTTTGTATTATTGACAAGAGAAGAGTCATACTTAAGACAACGGGTAGGTAAAACAGCATGCTTAAGAGCATTTAACGAGTTAAAACGGTTTACATACACGGCTGTGCCAACATGACAGCCAGAAGCCCCCGCACACCGCTAGTTGTCGTCGTCGCTCCAGTACCCGGCAAGGCCAAGCTCCCCGTAGTTAATGCTGTCAAACCCGAGATCGAACAAATCGTCCGCAGATTCAGCCGACAGCACTTGGACGTTTGTTGCAGCTCCTGGGATGCTTTTCTTCACGCAGTGGATTCTTCCATCCACCGTCCACACTCGCTCAAACTTTCCACTGCTTTTGATATAGCTAAACAGCTTGGACCGAAGGACCGTCAGGTCGTCGTTGATGAAGACTTTTTTCATTTCTTCTCTGTCCTTCAACTTCTTGCGCTCTCTCATCAGCTCCGACTTCTTTCTTCTTGATACGAACTTTGCAAGAACGTGTCTCGAGTGCCTTCCATTCTTTTTCCCGACTCTATGGACAACAGCAAGATCATCAGCGGAAACATCGACACCAGTCGCTTTGAAGACATCAAGGACTTTCTCTTCCAACTTCTCGCTGTCTTCTTCGCGAATTCCGACGATACGCACCGTTTCTCTGCGACTATACTGTTCAAGCCGGTCGTTCTCATATTTGAGTAAAAGAAGTTTGTGTCGTACCTCTTGCATCTGTTGTTTGCGGAAGTTGAGAGAGAGAGGGAGAGAGAAAGGGGAGAGAGAGAGAGAGAGAGAGAGAGAGAGAGAAAGAGAGAGAAGCAAAATTAACATACCATTCGAACCAAGTGTCGTGGTCTTTTAACGCTGTCCAACTAAACAGTTATGACAACTCCCTAAGGCTCCTAATGCCTTACTAAATCTAGTCTTCCTGCTTATGCAAGAACAAGCAATAGTAATGGTATAACACATAACTCGCTTAAAATTCCCAACCACTAACACCATGGTTTAATTACTAAAAAAATTTAGTGTGTAGGCCTATACACAATTCTGTGATATTATTGAATCCGATAAATGTCCCTGTCTGCGCAAAGGCAACAGTGACTAACAATTGTAGATCTGTATGCGAGGGAGTTAGACGGAAACTGAAAGGCATTACATAATAATAATAATAATAATAATAATAATAATAATAATAATAATAATAATAATAATAATAATGGATGATATACACACATTATTCCTAAATCAAGACTCAAAGCACTGCGATCTGTACCCAACATACACGCTCACATGTTGTTACAGACCTACATATACAAATACATATTCATTACTCACTCATACATGTGGTGTAAAGGCACGTCGCTGTTAGAACACTGAACTCGAAATCGAATTTCATTTTTGAAATGTTCGATAAACTGCTTCCAATACCATTATTGAAAGGAGGGAGGAAACCGGAGTACCCAGAGAAAACCCTCGGCGTCCTGAAAAGTCTTGTACCTAAAAAAAAAAAGTTACGAAAGTTCGTCCCATGCGGGGTTCGCGTCATGCGACTAATCAACTGCCCCACTGGACACACGAACTCATAACTAGTTAGTTTACTGTCTTTCTTAGTATCATAATACCCTGAATGAGTACTGAAGCTTAACGTTCACACTTTCCCTTGGCGGCGACAAAGCGGACGGTGGTGATTAACCATCCCAGCGAAGAAGGAGGTGGGGACCTAAATCAACACTGAACCTCCACTGCGATGCCAACTTTTAATTTGCCCACACTAAAGTGGATTCGAACCTAGGTCATCAGCGTGTCAAACGAACGCTCTACTACTAAGCTATGGCGAAGCATGGCTCCAATTGAGAGCTTTAGGAAGCACAGAAACTTGGTTCGTAGTTTGTTGGGTTTTTTTCGTAGGAAAACACCCAGTCTACGTCATAACTTTTGCGCTTCCGGAAGGTCACGACCTCCTCATTTGCATTACGCAGAAAACTTTGCTGAGTGAAAATGCATAAATTTCATCATTCTGACGAATCGTGATTCTCATGTAAGTGTCTGGTATTTTGTTTTGCATATATGGTGTCAATTGCTATAAAGATAACTTTGAATAAATACTTTGACTGTATTCTCTCACCATTTGGTGTTGTTATTGTTGTTGTTGTTCTTGATTCTTTAAAACAGATGTACTTTGCTCCGAAAAAAACTGTGCTGTTTTTGGGCTGCTATAATTGCTTTCAGATGTAAAATGGCGTTGGAGTGTGTGACTCCGATTGAGATTTTTAACATAAGTTTTGCATTATGTCTAGGATAAGGGTGTCTCCTATGGGCATGGTAAAAATGTAAAATAATGTTTCTGGTGCATTCTTATGAATGTGCACGAACAGCCCTTGGTTTAGATGAGCCCTATACTACTGGGTTCGTAGGCCTAAACGGGCTAGTTAGTAGGCTAGCGTAGGCAATGAACACACGTTGGTGCTATAGAAACTCAATAATTTGTGTTGTTGTTTTTTAAAGGAGAAGAAAAGTTTACCAATGCTCTGTCCTAAACTTCAACTAAACTTTCTATGGGAATAGTGTCTGTTTTAGCCCGTGATGAACCAAATCTAAAGACTCGTGCGTTTTCGACGAAAACAGCCTCCAGAAATTAGAGAGTTATGATGGTATTTACCTTCCCTGGATAAGTACGAACAAAATTTTGTCTGCAACTAAAGGCGCTGCCGCTTCCGAACCGCAGGCACGAAGAAAAGTTCGCAAGGCTTTCCCGATTGCGTAACCTGAAACGAAAGGGATCACTACGAACCAAGATTCGTTGGTCGAACTAAAGTTCTCTATTATATAACTAAAGACTACGCATGCATGGCAGGTCTAGCTCGTACGGAAAAGTAAGTTAGACTACTATAATCAATTATTTAAGCCAAGGCATAAGGATGTCAGGTTGTCACCCAGAACTGTCATCCTAGCGTTGTTGCGGGAGTTCAAGGCAAGGTCGGGGGTTGAGAGCGCGAATTCTGAACTTTTGGTTTTCACAAGGTAAACTGGAGGGCGGCGACTGCTGGAGCCAGGCAGCCCGAATTTTAAAATCGCTGAGGTAGTTAAAGGGACCCACTTTGACCACGCCCCTTTGATAAATCGGTGTAACATTCACAGTGAGTGTTGCAACACTGAAAGAAAAAGGTTTACACCAAAAATTTACTCTTTCGGAAGTACTTCTATAAACTACGGAATTTATATATGCAATTTTTTTAAAGAATTTGTTTTTTACATGAATGCATTCCGTAGGTTTGGTTTTGTGTCTATTAATAGCAAAGGCAAGCCCACATTCTTGAGCTAAAATGAACATCTACTAAAGCCGGTAAAAAGCCTGAACGCGTGGAAGACAAATTTATGGTAAGGTTTTTCGTTTTAGGTTAATAAAATATATACCGTACCATACGCCGCACACGCTAAAGATGCACTCTTTAAGCCGCGTGGTTCACTCAGAAATAGGGTCAAAGGTCACACCGTACCGTTAAAACAGGGGAAATAACTCTCCGTTCAAACCCGAAATGGAAAATTCAAACTTTGTTGGTTTGAGCAAGGAAATCCCACTCCATCATTGTGTTATGTAATAACAATGCGAAATTTAGGGTGAACCCGTTTTTGCCAAAAGTAAACAAAGCCTTCGAATTTGGGGCCTTTTTAAAAAAAAAAAAGAAAGAAAGAAAGAAAGAAAGAAAGAAAGAAAGAAAGAAAGAAAGAAAGAAAAAAAAGAAAGAAAGAAAGAAGGTCCAATAGAGTTAGGACAGGCAACAAGTGTCGAGTCTTGGAAGTTACTTCAAAGTCCAACTGATAAAATCGTGATCTAAAATGTTCAGTTTATGAAGATTCATCTCTCATTTCTAGAAATTATTGTTGTGCTCTCATAAATTTCCTTCAACTTTCTCCTACAATCGTTCAAGGTTCCTCCGCCCTACTTTCTCCTCCCCCCCTCCCCACACACACAATTGCCACTGTCTACAAATCCCCTTCTCTTTGTTCCTACCTTCCACACCCCCACCCCACAACCCAGTAATTATTTCTAGCTCCCTTTCCCCCAATATCCATTCATGGAATGCGTGCACGGACATGCCGAAACCTATATAGATCTCGGTTTCCATTCTGACCTGAGTACCTTCCGAAGGTCTAGTCTGTGCATGCAAGTATTACGTGGCACGGACATTCAAGATCCGGACGCTGGTGTCCCAAGCGGGTGAGGGCTAGCCTTATAAAGACACCCAGTAAGCATTCGGTTCTATTATTCTATTATGCGTCAGTCGTTCGAGATCGTTCCGTCGTCTTAATAAAGACGGTAGACGGTGCTCATCAAGCAAAACGAATTTGGCGAATTGGTCGGCTTGATTTAGATGCCTGTCTTCGGTCAGCAACTTGAGCAGTTTTTTAAGCCGGAAAAGCGCTATATAAGAATAACTCAATTAGATACTATCACGAGGGGCCGGGTAGCTCAGTTGGTAAGAGCGTCTTGCTAGTAACCAAAAGGTCGCTGGTTCGAATCTGTCACGTGGAGAGTTTTTGTGTAGTGACCCTCCTACGTCTCGTTCCAAGAACAAGTTAAGTTTAGATAAAAGGTAGAGTTGAAAAATAAAGAAACTCGAAACAACAGTGTAAAATTTCCCTTTTTGTTATTATTTACACTACTGGACCACGATTTACAAAATCTGCCGAAAATGTTTCAAAACTGTACAAGAAACCCGAAATATTCTTGAAATATTCTTTAAATGTCAGTCCTGATTAGTTTCCCAATTTCTTTAAAGTTCAGACATATCGATCTTTCTCATCATCTGGTGGGGACATCGGAAGTACCGTAGGCTTCAGCGAAGTCGAGAACTTAACTGAGTACTGTGGTGATAGTCGCCCCTGCAGTGGATGATGTTGCTGATGAAGGAGTGGGCTGGTAGTAGTATGGTTGGCAGTGTTGGCAGCGGATGGATGGTCGGTTGGTTGGTTGGATGGTGCTGTAGATGGTGGTGTGGTCGGTGGGTTGGATGATTGTATGGTCCTTCCCTCTCTCAAGGTAATGGATCCGTGAGGTCTCCCCAGGCAAGGGATCCAGGAAAGAAGAAAATCTGCAACATGCTGAAAGACCATACAGCATCCCGACGCCCATAACCATACCTAACTAGGCAAGGTTCACACCATCAGAAAATAAACAGTGCATCGTTTATTACGATAATAAACGCCCCTGCATCCAGCACTGCTGTCATCCTGCAAAGAATATTGGGGTAAACAAACGACTGTCTGCATCAATAATGATAAAAGAAAATAATAAATTCTCACCTCAAAAGATTATGTTGTTATATAAAAGTGTATCCAATGATGCATGTGTCACAGATAGTCCAGGCCTACTATAATTCCACAAGACTAGACCTGCTTTTATTCTAAATTGTTCTGTTCTGTCCTGACACAACTGTCACTCTGTTCTGACCTGACACTGCAATAATGTCCAGAAGTTTTACATAACACTTTGCTTAGTCAACTGAAAACTGCACACGCTGTAAACCAAACCTATCTCTGCCACAGAAATAGTATATAATTATAATTTTAACAGCGCTCCGTTATTTGTGCATAAATAACGAATATAATAAACGCCAGTTTTCACAAAACATATTCGCTAAGCTAGCGAGAAACCACAAATGTGTTACAACATGTTTCTACTCTAGTAGACGGAAAAGAAGTGACGATTCTTCCTGCGCTTTCGAAATCTATCGCTCACTTTCTTCAAAACTTGCATTTTACACGAATTACACGGATAAAACTTAACCTCCGGAAGAAAACATGCTAGGCCATACTCTACAGTTATCAAACAGACAAACACGGGTTTATTATATCACATAATTTATTTCCCAAACTTTACATAATATAATACATTGTCATTTTGCATGTGACAATACCCTCCGACACAAGATGAAACATGGGAGTTTCATTCAAAACTGTTTTGTATCCTTCCCCTTGCTTCCTAGTTGAAGGTTCGACTCAGGTAGTCGGCTCCCACATTGTCCTTGCCTGCGATGGCTTGAACAGTGAACTCGTAAGGCTGTAACAACATAAGGAAGTGGGTACTGTTTCTTCTTGTCTGGTTCCAACCCAGGGTTTATGTTGACATCTACGTGGCTCTCTTTTGCTGTCAAGATGCACGTAGGTACCTGCTCTGACTCAAGCTCAACCTCTGTCTCGTCGATGACGACCGCGACATTGTCAACTCTCTGCTCCTCCGACGAGTTATTTTCTTCTTCCTCCTCCTCGGCGCTGACTTCTTCCTCTCGTTCGATGTACCGTCGCAAGAGATTCGCGTGGTACATCCGGACTTTGCCCTTGACTTGAATCTTGTAGTCAGGTGAACCTCGCCAGTCCCCGACGCGTTCAATGACCTTGTACGGACCTTGCCACTGCAGCTGCAGTTTGTTATGCTGCTGCGGAAGTAGCAGAAGCACCTTGTCTCCAGACTTGAATGTACGTGGTGCGGCCTTCTTGTCGAACTCTTTCGCGTATCTTTCCGAAGACTTCTTGAGATTTTGCTGGGCAAGTTCGCAGGTTTCTTTGATCCTGTTTCTAAGTTCCACGATGTACGTTGCGGTGGTTTGGATTTCTTCAGGTGCCTGCTCATCTGTCCAACTCTGACGAAGAATAGCCATAGGACCCCGAACTCGACGTCCGTATAGCAGTTCGAACGGTGCAAAACCTGTGCTCTCTTGAGGTGACTCTCTGTATGCGAACAGTACCGCTGGCAGATAGCGATCCCACACACTTGGTTTTTCCTGGCACAACTTGCGCAACATGGACTTGAGTGTGCCGTTGAATCTTTCCACCAAACCATTGCACTGGGCATGATACGGTGTGGTACACATTTGACGGATGCCCAAGAGACGACTGACCTCTCGCATGATCTCGCTTGTGAATTGGGTTCCGCGATCTGTTAGGATTTCCGCTGGAATGCCCAGTCTTGACCACAGTTCTAACAATGCCTCGGCTACACGGGTAGCTTCGATGGATTTCAATGGCATCGCCTCTGGATAGCGAGTAGCGTAGTCCACCATAGTCAATATGTACCTGTTGCCATTGTCAGAGGCGGGCTTGATAGGACCGATGATGTCAACTGCGACGCGTCTGAATGGTTCGTCGATTAGCGGCATTGGTACCAAAGGAACCTTCTTGACCCTGCCTCTCGGCGACATCTTCTGACACTGATCACAAGATGAGCAGAAACGGCGCACATCTCCAACTATGCCTGGCCAATAGAATTGGCGCCATATGCGATCTAGTGTCCTCGTGGTTGCCAGATGACCTCCGAACGCTGAATCGTGTGCCACTGACATCACCCCTCTCCGTAGACTCTTTGGAAGAACAACTTGCTGATACTGGTCTTGTTGAGTCCGGAATTTCCTGTAGAGAATTCCTTTCGTCCATAGGTAAGACGCGAACCCTTGTTTACCAGCTTTCTTCTCTTGTCCTGACTCGGCGGCAGTTCTCAGACTAGCAAGAGACTGATCCTGCATCTGTAGAGCAATCAAATCCTTCGGCTTGATATTTCCCGATCCGGTATCTACTGCTGGAAGCGGAGGAAGTGGACGCTGCTGGCGCTCTGCTTGTTGCCTGGTAAGTACCGCTACTTGCTTGGGTACGCGGTAGACTGGAATGCTCACCAAAGTTCTATCAGCCAACAAAACTTTGTTGCCAATGATGAGATCTGCGGGCGGATTCTGCATAACGACGGCTTCAATCTCAGCCTCGATCCAAGGAGTATTCACCGTAATGCGAGCTATCGGTAGATCCTTGCACAAACTGGTTTCAGCTAGAGTGATTGGCACTCTACGACCGGTGTAAGCGCATGGCGGCACGAACGATGCTCTGACCACCATCACATCGGCTCCTGTATCGCGTAGCCCTTCAGCTTGATGTCCGTCGATGCTAACCTTGCACTTTGGGTTGAAATGTTTCTGCGAACATGGAACGCACAGTTCAGGTATTCCATCCTCCTCTGTGTTCGCTTGCGCACCTGAAACAATAACATGCGTACCTTGCTGGGCTGCTGCTCGCTTGGGACAGTCCTTCTTGAAGTGTCCTGAGCGGTGACAGTAGTGACAGGTTACACGAGCTGTAGTTGCCTGCCCAGCTGATCGTGCTTGAATCGAACCCCTTTCTTCTTCCTTCGCTGGCTTGGCATTCTCCCTAGGTTGAGTGTTAGCTCTGGAAGATCCGTTCCTCGGCGATTGTTTACGGTGCCGCTGTGGGTGTGCCTCCTTGTGTACTTGAGCGAAGTGTGCAGCGCTTGCCAAAGTGTCGGGTTCGTGCTCCAGAACAAACGACGCCGTGTCAGCGGGAAGACTTTCCATAAACTGTTCCAAAAGCATCAGCTCCATTAGATCTTCGTACTTCTGTCGCTTGCCGGACATCTCCACCCAGCGATCGGCAAAAAGACGTAAACGGGCAATAAACTGTGTGTACGTTTCGCCTTCTCTCACCTTTGCTCTACGCAATCGCTGACGGTAGACATTAGCTGTAAGCTGAAATCTTTCCATCAGTGCTTTCTTCAACTTCCGGTAGTTGAGTGCGGTATCCTCGTCTACTGAGTTGTAGAGTTGCAAAGCTTTACCCTTAAGTGCTGTACTCAATTTCACTGACCACGTAGTTTCAGGCCATTCGTGTGCACGGGCAAGACGCTCGAACCGTCGCAAGTAGTCGTCGAGATCATCTTTAGACTCATCAAACTCTGGAATAGAAGCATTTTCGACGACTATGCGACTTGTCGATGCCACTGGTTGATGACTGGCATTCTGCAGTTTCACCATCTTCTCTGCATGAGATAGTCTCATAGATTCCAATCTATACTCCAAGTCTCTCTCTTGTTTGGTAGTTTGCTCTTTCAGTGACCACTCCCGTTGGGTAAGACGCTCTTCACGCTCCCTTTGCTCCCTGGCTAGCCTCTCTTCTGTAGCAGCTTTTGCCTGGTCAGCTAAAGTGTGACGTACAAAATCAGCTAACTCTTGTCCAGCCAGATTGAGACGTTGACCAAGAGAAACCACTGCTTCGGTTTGATCAGGTAAACCGGAACCTGAAATCTCGCCAACAGACTTAGACTTCGCATCTACGTTACCATGCTGTCGCGCGTTCTGGACCGCGGGAGAACTTAACGCTACATTCTGTGTTTTGCGCAACCGTGTAGAAATTGGAGAGTCAGTAGTGGCTTCGGCCATGACTACGATCGAACAAACTACTATCCTAAGATGTCAAAACAACCTACAACATATGCTAAACAATTAACAATGTCAGCAACCTTGACCGTCACAGCAACTCCTGAAAACAAGTATCCAAGTACTCAAATGAATGAATATAAAATTCTTACTCTAAAACAAAAACAACGATCCACATATTTACATGCCCTACCTTCAAACGATCTAACTTAAGAACAACAAACTTTGTGAAGCCACAAGGTAATTCCTAACCTATACCCAGGATAATGAACTATCTTGTTATCTCAGCGGATGCTGATCTCAGCGGATGCTGATCTCAGCGGGTGCTGATCCCGGACGAGCCCCCATAATTGTCACGTGGAGAGTTTTTGTGTAGTGACCCTCCTACGTCTCGTTCCAAGAACAAGTTAAGTTTAGATAAAAGGTAGAGTTGAAAAATAAAGAAACTCGAAACAACAGTGTAAAATTTCCCTTTTTGTTATTATTTACACTACTGGACCACGATTTACAAAATCTGCCGAAAATGTTTCAAAACTGTACAAGAAACCCGAAATATTCTTGAAATATTCTTTAAATGTCAGTCCTGATTAGTTTCCCAATTTCTTTAAAGTTCAGACATATCGATCTTTCTCATCATCTGGTGGGGACATCGGAAGTACCGTAGGCTTCAGCGAAGTCGAGAACTTAACTGAGTACTGTGGTGATAGTCGCCCCTGCAGTGGATGATGTTGCTGATGAAGGAGTGGGCTGGTAGTAGTATGGTTGGCAGTGTTGGCAGCGGATGGATGGTCGGTTGGTTGGTTGGATGGTGCTGTAGATGGTGGTGTGGTCGGTGGGTTGGATGATTGTATGGTCCTTCCCTCTCTCAAGGTAATGGATCCGTGAGGTCTCCCCAGGCAAGGGATCCAGGAAAGAAGAAAATCTGCAACATGCTGAAAGACCATACAGCATCCCGACGCCCATAACCATACCTAACTAGGCAAGGTTCACACCATCAGAAAATAAACAGTGCATCGTTTATTACGATAATAAACGCCCCTGCATCCAGCACTGCTGTCATCCTGCAAAGAATATTGGGGTAAACAAACGACTGTCTGCATCAATAATGATAAAAGAAAATAAATTCTCACCTCAAAAGATTATGTTGTTATATAAAAGTGTATCCAATGATGCATGTGTCACAGATAGTCCAGGCCTACTATAATTCCACAAGACTAGACCTGCTTTTATTCTAAATTGTTCTGTTCTGTCCTGACACAACTGTCACTCTGTTCTGACCTGACACTGCAATAATGTCCAGAAGTTTTACATAACACTTTGCTTAGTCAACTGAAAACTGCACACGCTGTAAACCAAACCTATCTCTGCCACAGAAATAGTATATAATTATAATTTTAACAGCGCTCCGTTATTTGTGCATAAATAACGAATATAATAAACGCCAGTTTTCACAAAACATATTCGCTAAGCTAGCGAGAAACCACAAATGTGTTACAACATGTTTCTACTCTAGTAGACGGAAAAGAAGTGACGATTCTTCCTGCGCTTTCGAAATCTATCGCTCACTTTCTTCAAAACTTGCATTTTACACGAATTACACGGATAAAACTTAACCTCCGGAAGAAAACATGCTAGGCCATACTCTACAGTTATCAAACAGACAAACACGGGTTTATTATATCACATAATTTATTTCCCAAACTTTACATAATATAATACATTGTCATTTTGCATGTGACAGAATCCCGGATTGGTCAACGTGTGATCATATTATTTTCCCCTTTACCAACAACTGGCCCGCTGGTGTCAGTATAAATCGGTCCAGTAGTCACCTATATGCGAAAGTGTCGTGTGACTATAATCTACAAACAACAACAAGCTCTGGATACCCCCTATACGCCCATGTGTCCGGAGACTGAAATTTTACAGGCTCTAAATGCTGTTGCTGTCTCCCGCATTGCATCCGGACTAGACTATGCGAACAACTGCCTTTGGGGTATTACAAAATCGGAGCTGCTGCGACTGCAACGCATTCAAAAGCCGCCAGGATAGTTGCTAGGAAAAAAAAAGAGATACTGTGTTAAAGGATCTTCATTGGCTTCCAGTGGAAAAGATAATTGAGCACAAGGTATTGTCCTTAACGTACAGCTGCTTGACGAGTGCTGTTCCAGTTTACTTGTGGGAACTGATCATCCGTCATTAACCAAATCGTAAATTTCGTTCTGCAGGCTAGTGTCGTCTCAGGCTGCCAGGTATTTGAAAAGGTAACACAAATAACAACAAAAAACTATGGGATACAAGGCCATTACGAACTCTGTCCCATAATTTCTGGAATTCACTGCCACTTCAGCTGAAACAGAAAGACAGTCTCGCGAGTTTCAAAAGGTTGCTCAAGACCCATATGTTTGAACAGGCTCTCTAAACATAAATAGACACACTGCAAAACGTTTAAACAGAGTGATAGCTTGTCCACGTTCAAGAGATCACTGAAGACTCATCGATTTTAATATTTTATGAAGAACCTCAGATCTGTATATTTATAAAACCACATTATGTACATTCCTTACATCCCGTGGCTGCTTCGCTTGATTTCTGGATCCCCCCTCCCCCCTAAAAAAAAACATAAACAACCCCCCCCCCCCCTCGAAAAAAAAAAGAAAAGAAATAAAATTTAAAAATAAATAAATAAATAAATTAAAAAAACAACTGCATGCGCAATAAGCATGTCTACCGACGTGGAAGATCGCGCTATACAAGACTTCTTCTTCACCTTCATCATCATCATCATCATCATCATCATCATCATCATCATCATCATCATCATCATCATCATCATGTTCGGAGTAATGAAGCAAGGAAATATTCAGGCTACAGCTTTATTTTGTAAAATGTAATTGTTGTTGTTTTTTTTATATTAAATGGTGCCTTTTTAGCTCAAAGGCTGCTCAATTTAAGGCGAGGACCGACTCAAGGATCAGACTCAGGCCGCCCGAATCGCCTCGCATCGCATCGCATCGCCTGAAGCCCAACCAAATGATAACAATCCTGAGCGACCTGGTATGGGGAGAAAGGACCTATAATAATAATAATAATAATAATAATAATAATAATAATAATAATAATAATAATAATAATAATAATAATAATAATAACAATAATAACAAAAATAATAATAATAATAATAATAATAATAATAATAATAATAATAATAATAATAATAATAATAATAAGAAGAAGAAGAAGAAGAAGAAGAAGAAGGCAGATCGCTATTACAGGAGTCGGAATAGAAATCAAATTTGTTTTTTGAATTTAAGATTGACTGCACCCTATATCTTTATTGAAGAAAGGGAGGAAACCGGAATACCCGGATAACCCTCTATAATGCTGGCTGGGTGTATTCCTATAGCTGCAGGCACTCACCCGTCTAGGATATGCATTTTAAAAGGCGAGAATTGACCCAAGATCAAAATGCAAAAGAAATTGGTGTTTTAACATTACGTATTCACGCGGTGAGTTCTCCTACAGATGATGATTGGCTTCTAACGAAACCATCGCTTTCTGAAAAACAGAATAACAATCTCGAAAGCTGTTGAATCTGCCAGCACTTTATCCAAAACAACAACAACAACAAAAGCATCGTTTACAATGCAGCACATTTCGCCAACAGCAAAGGCTGTTTTAAGACCATGCCATGCATGCGATATCTTGTTCTGTTCTGATAGTGATACTAAGTCCAAGACCGGTGCTTGTAAATCTATACATGGCCTGCAGAAACCTTTCAAGTACCCGTTGAGATCCCATCCATATGTATTTGTTAGGCAGAAGCATTTGGCTAATCGATCCAAAGATTTAAGCCTTATTCACTTGAATCTTGGGCGATATTGGGATCGATCAGTTACTTTGTGCATGATGGATCTCACTTGTCAGCTTGTTGAGCAGTTTCCAATTTGGGATGGTAACTGCGCTCGTATAATTTTAACATTTGGAAATCCATTTAATTTGTTTTATGTCTACAGGTGCTCTCATACCTTATTGAGCTCTGCTAGATGCTAGCACGCTGCATCATTCTGCGTTTATAATCAAGCAAATTAAATGACACAATGTTCATAGTACCTGTTATTGAGAGATAAGTGATAGGACCCTGTAAGCTAGCTCGGCGAAGCGATGCGTCTGTCATATTTTCGTTTCAGGAGAGGAGACGGATTCATCTGTAGTATGAGTCTTTGACCCCAAATTACACCAGACATCACAGCCTCGAACCTCTCCAGCCTCTCCCTAACGTCGAGTAAAAAATGAGCTGTATGATTTAAAAAAAAAAAAGTAAAACTAACAAGTAAAACGTTGTAAAATCCTTTTGTGGTATTTAAAGAAGATCCGTTGTTAAAAAAACCCAACAACAACAAGCAAACAAAATAAAACAACAACAGCAACAACAACAACAAACGAAGTCCTAAGCAACGTGAGCTAATAGCCGTTCTTTATTTAGATCTCTTCATTCAGTTTGTTGTCTCCCAAACCTCACCTGAATGAGTGTCCCTGTCCCTATCTTTTACGTTAATTTACCGTACCTGTCCTGTTTACTTGAACAACAAACGTGACCTAATCACTGACAGGCTAATCAGGCAGTGTGCCGAGCACCAAGGTGGTCCGACTATAGCGTCGTTTTGTGTCCACATCAACCTCACAGGATCAGCGACAAGTTTCAGGATACTTAATGTATAATGTTCATTGCATACTCGACCCCGCCACGCGGACAGTCTTGCACGCAACGACCGCTATTAGGTGCTTTATTTACTATCCCCCAACCCCCAACCCTCTCTCTCTCTCTCTCTCTCTCTCTCTCTCTCTCTCTCTCTCACTCACTCACTCTCTTTCTCCAATCTTCATTCTTGTGGTATATTAAATAAGACGACTTCATGCATCAGACCTCACAGTACTACCACCCGCAAAATAATAAAGGAGATGTGCGCCCTTCAGTTCATTATCAATTCTGCCTCTTATTGGTAGTTAACAATTCCTCGGGTTCCCCCACCTACTCACGCGATATTGAAACCGGACCGCACCAAAAATGATAGTGCATAAGGCCTAGTCAGAGATCACTGAGGTGAACGAATGGCTCGGTAGTCTTTTGACACTCAGGGTTCGAATCTGACCTGACCCAAATGGATATAGTGTGAATAATCTCGCTGTACACTGTGACCTCATGACAACAGTACATGTTCGGCCTCCTCGCAACGCGGTTGTTTGGAGATTGATGGGTGTACGGTTCCCATAATCCCACAGGACGTGACATCGACAATGGTAATCTCTCTGTTCTGTTGGCCTACAAGCCACGATATTACTTTGCTACAAGTCTTGGTGTAGAGGTGTAAACTAAATCTTCACTAGAGTAAGTGAAATGTCGAATCCTGCGCACGTCTGACATTAATAAGAACAGTCTACAATGGAATAAGCCACCCCCATAAGTAATTCGTACTACAGGCAAATGACAGCTGCCCTCGCCACAAAGTCTTGGTGGATAGGTGAGTGTGAATCAAATGGCCATCGGCAACTCAATCTCATATATGGGTCAGTAGCGAAGTTCAGGCTTTTAAGTCGCAATTGATCATCTCATAATACAAGCAAACAATCACACAAAGTACTTACCTGAGACTCGCCTTGTACCTATAGAATCGAGCGTTAGCCACTAGTCTCAACTACGCAGTGTACCAACACTATAACTTGCTACAGGAACAAGCGTGTATTGATGCGTGAGCGTAGATTATTTCGGTGGAGACGAGGTGGAGTAGAGTGACTTTATTGTCCTAGGCGCTTCATCCTTCCTACCAGTTGACGCCTTGAGTTCAAGCACTGATTTTGACATGTTCATTGAGCATCTTTTTGAGCTGGTAAGAGCTCTATACAAATTATAGAAGAACAATTCCTTACTGTAATAGCTGGTTTTGAGGTGTTTTTTTTAGCATGGTAGATGAGTGTCGTACGTTTGGTGCATGGTGGAGACAAGAAAACAACGACGACGACGATGACGACGACGAAGCAGAAGAAGAACAAGAAGAAGAACAAGAAGAAGACGCCGGAGGAGGAAAAGGAGGACAAGACGACGACGACGCGACGAAGAAGAAGAAGAAGAAGAAGAAGAAGAAGAAGAAGAAGAAGAAGAAGAAGAAGAAGAAGAAGAAGAAGATGATGATGATGATGATGATGATGATGATGATGATGATGATGATGATGATGATGATGATGATGGTGATGAAGAAGAAGAAGAAGAAGAAGAAGAAGAAGAAGAAGAAGATGATGATGATGATGATGATGATGATGGTGATGAAGAAGAAAAAGAAGAAGAAGATGATGATTATGATGATGATGAATATCAAAAAGAAGGAAGAGGAGGGCAGTTTTAAACGCATAGACTAATTATGTAATAATAATAATAATAATAATAATAATAATAATAATAATAATAATAATAATAATAATAATGAATGCAATATACGCGCTTATCCCCAAATCACCAATCAGGCTCAAAGCGCAGCGATCTGTACCAACATACACACTCACATGTTTCATCCACTCACACACAAACACATCAATCACTCAAACATGTGGTGCAAAGCAAGAAAGATCGCTATTAGAAGACGGAAAGAAAACCGAATTTTTATTTTTGAAATTTCACATTGACTGCATCCCATACTATTATTGAAGGGAGGGAAGAAACTGTAGTACCCGGAGGTCGGTGACCTCAATAAGTCTCGTACCTAAGTCAAATAAGTTCGCCCCTTGCCGGAATCGAACCCGCGTCCTTCAGCATAAGAAACCGGCGATTAACCCACTGCTCCACGAGGTGCATGTTTACTGGCGGAATACTTCTTGACATATTCATTCGTATTCCTCCTAGTTTAGTTTTATAGATTAACGTCCCCGGTATAGGGGACGATTAGGTATTTATAAAGAACCTTCTTTAAGCTTACCGTTAGTATTTGGAGAGAGAGAGACAGAGACAGAGACAGTGAGAAGAGAGATAGAGACAGAAACGGAGATAGACAGAGAAAGACAGACAGACAGAGGCAAGAAGGCAGCCAGAAAGGAGAAGGAAGAAAATCGTAAAATCACTGTCACCTCCATGCAGATGTGAGTGAAGGAGGCTGTTTTGTGTTACCAGCGTATCAACACGTTATTTTGCACTGTCTACCTAGCTAGTACATGTAAGGAAAACATTTTACCACGACGCAACACGAGGATGACTCACCCTGTCCCCGACGTTTTGCGACCCGTGTTACCGTCTGCATACATAATTGTCGAAAGTGATGAAAAAAAAGGTATATCACAACGCGACAGGTGAGCATTCAAAGTTATTATATTGGCCCTATCGCTTTGACCTCCTTTCGGATCCTACACAATTACCACACAAAATTAATGCAAAAAAACCCCCAAACAAACTTGTTTACAAAGTTGGTTTCTTTCGTAGATTTTGGGAGCTGAGGGTTGGAATGCCTCATAAACAATTGCACCCATGTATAAATCTTATTGGGCTCACTTACAGCAAGTAACAAGCGAGGATATGAGCGATACTTAGACTAGTTTACAGACCGCCATGATTTATAGGCCACACCGTTTATTTACTCGTTATGCTTTTTGTGGTTGTGGAATGCAATAGCATTATTGGCATGCAAATGTTCGTTTGGTATTGCAGTGTATAGGGGTTGGTCGGGTGAATATTATATAGGGTTCACCCATTTAAGGGTATAAGAGAAGTGAAGCAAGAAAAGCTTGAAGGAGATACAACACAACAAGTTTTAAAAATAAAAAAAGAGATTCCCTATGCATTGTATTTCTCGTCAGCAGTTACAAGCCAACTCATATATAAATTCGGGACCCTATTTCATCAAAAGCTTGGCAGCTACAGGGCAATGACACCCATTGTCGCTTAAATTAAAAAGGGTCTAAAACAGGTTAGTATATACCGAGGTCTAGTCTGTACACTGTAGTCTGTCTTCTTCTTCTTCTTCTTCTTCTTCTTCTTCTTCTTCTTCTTCTTCTTCTTCTACTTCTTCTTCTTCTTCTTCTTCTTCTTCTTCTTCTTCTTCTTCTTCTTCTTCTTCTTCTTCTTCTTCTTCTTCTTCTTCTTCTTCTTCTTCTTCTTCTTCTCCCATCGCACGAACTTGAAAGATCCTGACGCTCATGGCTAGACGGGTGAGTGCCAACACCCAGCAGGCACTGGGTACCTTCTTCCCTTCCCATCCCCGGTCGGCTAGGGGTGCGCTCAGTTGTCTCTGGTGGAAGACAAAGCGCCCAAAGACTGAAAGTGGGCGCCGCGGTCTGCTTAAGTTAGATCCTTTTATTGGCAAGCGCCTTGAGCAGCTCTTGGGCTGGAAAAGCGCTATATAAGAACGATTTAATAATTAAGTAAATAAATTAATGAAAGTTAACAAACATTCCCACCCACGCCCTTTCAACAACAACAACCACAACAACACAAATCAATCAAAAGAAACACATTAACAGAACCAACAAAAATAAACACACACACACAAACAAACAAGAAGGAAAAACAAACAATAAACAAAACAAAAAAAACAATAAAAAATAAATCAAAAAGCAGAATAAATACAGTTCACATTGTTGCAGCAGATGTGCGTTCTAGAATCTTAAACAATAGTTTGTAAAGCTTTGGCACTTGTATACTTATGTTCTTATATGTACTGTGAGTGTTTCAGTTATAAGTAAGTCATTCAGCCTTGTACTATATCATATTCTATTCTATTTTATCCTATCCCGTAACTCGAAAGTCGCCACATATGATCGTTTAACCAGCATATTTCATCTTTCTATGTCTTCAGCAGCCCTCATAGTACTATATCAAGAGAACAAATACGCTTAGTATACTATAGAAAATAAATGACCACACTTGGTAAGTAGTTTACACTGTGTCTTTACATATCATAAGTCTTCCTTGTGTCTCAGTTTGCAGGTGCCTACATTTCTGGTGTAAGTAAAGTGCTGTGCGCGCTCCAGTGATAAATAATTCATTCAGCGTTAGTAATAGAGACTAGAGTAAGTGTCTGACGACCTGATATACAAAACGTTGACACTGAAGCCCCCCCCCCCCCACCCCCACCCCTCCTACAAAAAAACCATGACTCAATGCCCTGTAAGTTTACCCCGAAAGCTTACACCATACCTGCCCCGCTGCCCTGCCAGCCCTTCATAAATTTAATGCCTAAAACAGCCACAGACTTCAGACATTCAGCCGGTACTGTCAGTGCTCCTTGCAACAGTTTACACAAAAGCTTTCCCCCCCCCCCAACCCCCCCCCAAAAAAAAGTGCACTCACAACCTGGTCCACTTTGGTTCAATGCGCGCAGGATAGTATTGTGCCCATTGATTAGACGACGTAGCCCTAAATCCCAAATGTTTGTGCGCTTAAGTCTTCTGCACAGTTACATTTCCATTTAAAAAAAGGGAGAGATACTAGAATTCGAAATTTCTAATGGTATCATTTTGAACTCTGCAATAAGGGAACTTCTACCTGGTGTTCAAGCGATTTGTGCGAAGAAGTATGACAGCAAACTCTTAGTTAAAATCTATGAATTCCTAGATTATATTAAAAAAAACCACTCTCTCTCCCTCTCTCCCTCTCATTAAACAATGGACTTATAGAGTCAACATATTGCTTGCACGCTCGTAAGTGTTATAGCTGTTGCCATTGAAACATTAAAACAAACTAACTCATGCTGGCGGCGAACGTTTGTGAATATAAAACACTAGAATGATGCACTATTAAATAAATTAATTAAAACATAAAGAAAGAAAGAAAGATAAGATAAGATAAGATAAGATAAGATAAGATAAGATAAGATAAGATAAGATAAGATAAGATAAGATAAGATAATAATATTTATTTACCAAGTAAAAACGTTACAGGATTTTGGTGTGGCATGGCGACAGTGAAATACATCCTTTCTTGCACAGTCAGAGTTAGATTGCAGATAATCGTAAACTGAACCAATTTACTTGTATTTAAACATTGCATAAAAAAATTACAAATTTACAAGTGGACGCAAATGTTTTTAACCAGATATAATAAATAAATAAATAAATAAATAAATAAATAAACAAATAAATAAAAATCAACTAAATAAATCGTAATCGATGTCTAAAATTGCATTTAACCATTTCATATAAAAACATACTTAAAACTTTAGGAGATGGGTAAGTGGCTCCAACTGTGCTAAACCAGGTAGTGGCAGAGTATCATCAATGGTATTCACAAGAATTTATAATCATACAGCAGATAGTTCTTTCATACGGACCAAATTTGCAAACCGCATGAAGACAGACGGTGGTTAAATTGTCTCAGGGGAAGAAGGAGAAAGAAAGACGAGGTCGAGAGAGAGAATCAGAAACACAGGGTGGGAGGGGTAGGAGAGAAAGAGAGAGAAAGGAGAGGGAATCGGGAAAGAGGGAGGGAGGGAAGGGAGGGGGGGGGAAGAGAGAGAATGAATGAATGAATGAACACCGAAGTTTAACGTCCACGTCCACCATTGTCGATACGGAGATAGGGATAAACATCCCAAGGAAATTGGGTTAAAGACCTAGATCAACACTGAACCACCAAAAGAGCCATACCGCTAAGTTGAACAGTACATTCTGGAGAGAGAGACAGAGACAGAAAGAGACAGACAGACAGACAGACAGAAAGAGACACAGAGAGAGAGAGAAAAAGAGAGCAGGAGGAGGAGAAGAGACTTTGACTTTGACTTTGACTTTGACAATTTATTAGCATTTTGGCCATAGGCCCATATGCCCACACGCACGCGCCACATGCGCGGACACACACCCACTTACACGCACGTAATCCGAGCGTCGGCCACCGAAGTGTGAAAATATTATAATAAAACACTGCGAATACACATATGTATTAATAGATATATAAGCTTACATACATGTACATATACGCACACACACATATACACACAAATACACACACATAAATATATATACAAATACATACATATATATACATATACGTATATATGCACCTGCACAACTTTGGAAGCTAGGCTTCAATGTGGTGTAGTGCACCATATAGACGAAAAAAAAGAAGGAAATACTGCTTTAAATAGAAGTGTAGCGATTGTCATACAGAAGAGGGACAATTGGATATAATATATATATATATATATATATATATATATATATATATATATATATATATATATATATATATATATATATATATATATATATATATATATATATATATATATATATATATTTACATATACATATACATACACATACATATACACACATGCATACACAGATATAAATATATACATTACTTCAACGATTCTACCAACATTTTACGCCTTGAGAATGCGTGGTATACAAATTTACTTAAGGATCGTACGTGGACAAGGTCTTTTCTTTGAATTAGGTTTGTTATACATGCAGGTCGATTAGACAAAAAACGAGTTCTTAGATCATTATACATGGGGCAGATATACAAAAAGTGATATTCATTCTCGACAATGTTTTTACAAACAATGCAATTTCTAGCTAACACGTCTTCATTGTATCTATGGGCATTGTTGTTGATGGGCAGAACTCCAAATCTAAGTAAAGACAATGCTACACGGAAGCAATACACATCAATGTCTACAATGTAGGATTCTTGGGCAAAGTCAGTTTTAAAGGTGCGAAACATTTCGTAGCGGTCTTTATCCCTTAAAGTTCCAACCCATTCTTGTTTAAATATGTCCTGCAGTCTTGTTTTAAATTCTGTCAAAAATATTTCTACGCTACCCACACCCTGATGTAACCAAACAAAATAAAATCCACAAGCAGACAAAAGTTTACGTACACCTGATGCCCAATTATTCTTCCCAGAATTATCGAAGTTATACAACATGTGATATGCTTGATTTGGGAGTCTATCAGATCCAAGTTGAATTAATCTAAACCAATATCTTAAAGTACGGACAGCAGTGTTGACATACAGGGGGAAACGGCCTAATTCGCCATAAATCATCTTATTAGGAGTGCGAGTGGGAACACCAAGGAATTGTTTACATGCTAATAAATGAACTTTCTCAATACTATCAAGACGACATAAGCCCCATATTTCAGATGAGTACAGGAGGAGAAGAGAGAGAGACAGAGACAAATAAAGCAACGATCAATGGAATCAGGGCTAACTGATACTTGTTTTGCTTATAACAGTGATTTATACAAAGATCAATGGAGAAGAGTCAAATGGAGTGAGAGACAGGGGGGTGGGGGTGGAGAGAGAGGGGGAGAGAGAAGAGGGGGAGGAGGAGTAGGAAGAAGGAGGAGAGACCAGAAGGACGGAAGAGAAATTGCAGGGTTTGTGTGTGGGTGTGTGGGTGGGTGTGTGTGTGTTTTATGGGACTGTCACGAACTGGCTAGTATTAACTCTGCTTATTTTAATATTTAGCTTGGTTAGTATATATAATATTAGAATTTCAAAGTTAGGAGCAGACGATGAAAGTAATCAAGCGTAGCGGTAGCATACTGCCGATCATACACACAGTGATAGTTGACGCTGGCTGAGGCCATGACATCATCGTAATTACGAGAGTCGTAAACATTTTAACCAATGGGAGCTTACGCAAAGCGGTTCGAGCCAGTTTGACTGGGTCCAAACCTAGCTTATCTTTGGTCAGTTGGGAGGAATACACCGAAGTGTTAACAGCTAGAAAGCTGACAGAGAAATCTCTTCACTCATAGACCAGGAAGCAGGACGTTAGAATCTTAGAATTCTATCAAGCCACCACGGGCCTGAACTTGTCAAACAGGTAAATGAACACCCTTCTGTTTCATCGTGATATATTTATATTATTGTTGAAATTATGTTTGAAGAATTTGCTATGCATAAATGTGAATTGTTAATCCGAATTTGCGTGACCATGTGGAAACGCCGAACACGTGGTGAAACACGACCGGTTGCGCCGCCATGTTGTATCCCGTACGGAACCACTGTTGTTTAACTTATATGTATGTTTGCAGACCAGTGCCTGTACCACTGAATGTTTATATTATTATTAATTCTGTATGTGTATAGTTAGCCACGATTGATATTTATGTATGTATAGGAATTTAGAGTGAGATTCCAGTGGAACCCGGAAGTAGCAGAATGTTCGTCGCTTATGTATAGGGATGTGGAGCTATCACTGAGGGCTACTTGGCTTTCAGTGAGACGCTCTGCACAAACCGATTATTCAGGGTTGTGCAGAATTTCGTCTCTTATATTCCAGACGAGCAGGCGAGCTATCCCGAGCTATCCCGAGCTATCCTGTGCACCCCACTCCACAGAAACGACTAGGTGGTTGAGGAGACTCTACCGCACCAGACGGAAAGAGCTGCCTTGGAAAACTCCCTGTCAGACCCCACAGCGTGGCAAGGGAACCCAACTACACAACGACACAGGTGGACCAGAAGCTACCTCACAGAAGGACTTCGAACCCCCACTCATGAGTTAAGTGCATAACACGAAGGTGCACTTAAACTGATCATAGCAGGACCACAGTAGTCCAACTCTTCAGAAACTGTAAAACGGACCACAGTAGTCCAAATCTACATGAAATATTATAGCAAGTGCCCGAGGAAGAAAAACAGCTGCCTAGACTATCAGCGATCGAACTATTAGCAGTGACTGAGACTTTTTAAGTTAGATTAGTACTTAGAGAATCTTGTATAGAGTAGAAGAAATAAATGTGTGATTTTAACTGTTATCAAGTGGCTGGACTACATATGATTCATAGCCGTGTGAAAGCTAGTGTGACAGTAATCTTTTACCATTTTATCTATCTATCTCTGTACCCCAACCTTAACACAGAACGAGCTAAACAAATAAATTTATTAAAGTAATTCATAGGGTGACTTACTAGCAGTTCCCACCGAATAAACGTGAGGGTCCATAATTCCATTGTGCAGAGCCCATAAACCCCACGTGACAGGGACAAACTAAAAGGGACGCCTAAAAAAAGAGGAATAGGGGACGGTAAAGAGGAATGAGGTCACAAAATAAAAGACACGAGAGGAATTAAAGAGGGACTATAATATAAAATGAACACGGCAAGACCGAGTTATGACTTATCAATGAAGGTCATAAAAAGAGGAATTCAACTAAACGGGAGGGTACGGTTCAGATTTGCGGTCCCCATGTTCAGGATCGGGCACTGCCTTAAAGTGCGTTTGAGGTCGGAGATCAAAACTGTGAAAGGAAAAAAGAGAAGAAAAAAAAGTCTAATTCAGGCTAAGAGAAGACTAAATGCTTATAGTTATGTGTATATATTATCTGTCCTATCCTATCCTATCCTATCCCGTAACTCGGAGATCGTAGGGGCACTACAGATGATCGTCTAACCAGCGTACTCCATCTTTTTCTGTCCTCAGCAACATCCATGGCTTCGCTCAGTGTCAAACCAGTCTATTCTCGAATGTTATCCTCTCACCTCTTTTTCGATCTCCCTCTTTTTCTACCTCCTTGCATTGTGCCTTGCAGGATGGTCTTTGCAAGGCCTGAAGATCTGGTGACATGGCCATACCATCGGAGTTTCCGTTTTTTCATCACTGTGAGCATGTCATCCTGTTGTCCAATTGTGTGATGGTCTGTCGGACACCGTTGTTGGTGATGTGTTGGGTATAGGAAATGCCCAGAAGTCTTCTATAGCACCTCACTTCCATGCTTTGTTTTCTTCGTTGTAGGTCTGCTGTGAAGGTCCATGTTTCGCAAGCGTATAGGAAGATGGAGCTTATAAGGGAGCGCAGCAGTCTTCCCTTGGAATTTAGACTGATGATTCTGTCTTTCCAAATGGACTTCAACCTTGCCAGGGCAGCAGTTGTTTGTGCGATCCTATCGAGGACATCCTGTCGGGACCCACTGTCTGAAACAATGGCTCCTAAATATTTGAAACTATGCACTGTGTTGAGGGATTGATTGGCCTTGGACTTAGATGTCCGTGTTGATGCCATTGGTGTTGTTGGTCACCATTTTGGTCTTTTCTGCACTTATTTCCATTCCATAGGCTCTGGAAGTGGTGTCAAGCCTCTTTACCAGCTGTTCAAGTTCTTATTCCTCTCCAGCCAATCCATCAATGTCATCCGCAAAACGAAGGATCGAGATTGCTCTACTCCTTTGTGTGACTGTGCCTTCGTGATCTGCAATGGCATCTGACACGAAGGGTGTTGGAGATCTGTGTCTGATATAAATTTGCGAAATTATTTATATTATTTTGTTTGTCAACAACTGCTGCCCTGACAAGGTTGAAGCCCATTTGGAAAGACAGGACCATCAGTCTACATTCCAAGGTAAGACTGGTGCGCTCCCTTGTCATCTCCATCTTCCTATATATGCTTGCGAAGGCTCATGTATCTGTTTCTCGTTATTTATTTCCTTATTACTTTTTTTTCTCCTTCACTTTATTTGTATTTGTTGCCTCTTATACTATAGTTGCATTGTGGCGCAGTGGATTCGTGGTTTGCTATGCCGAAGGTCGCGGGTTCGATTCCCGCAAGGGGCGAACTTATGTTACTTAGGCACGAGACCGTTGAGGTCACTTATGGGGTTTTTACAGTGTTCTCCAGTTTCCTCCCTCCTTTCAATAATCATGGTATTGGATGCAATCAATCTAACATTTCACAAATAAAGATTCGATTTCCTTTCCGTCTTCTAATAGAGACGTCCCTTAACACCACATGTTTGAGTGATGAATGTGTGTTTGCTGTGTATGTAGGAGTGCTTGTAACATGCGAGCGTGTATGTTGGTTACAGATCGCCGCGCTTTGAGTCTGATTTAGTAATAAGGCGCGTATAGCATCCAGTATTATTATTATTGTTCGGAAGATTAATTACTTTTTGGCCACAGGGCAAGACAAGGGATAACACCATCCTTGAAAAGAGGGGGTTGGAAAGGAGGGGTGGTGGAGGATGGAGGAGGTGGGTTAGGAACTAAATTAAAGAACTGAAACTTCACCTGAGCAGCCATACTGCCTGCTAAGATCGACAGTGAAAATGGGCATTTTGTTTTTCCTCGCCCATCGCGGGGGTTAGAACCTAGGTCATCGCTGTGCCAAGCGTACGCTTCTACCTACAACTGAGCTACGGTGGTGGGACGAACAACAATGGGAGAAGGACAGGATAAGTGACGGAAGGAAGGAAGGGGTGAAGCCAGCACACCATACCCGAAAATCTCGCAAAGGGAATGCATAATTATTGTAAAGCGCGCCGCTTGCTCTTTGTATACCCTACACCTCCACCAAAACCCACAAGGTGGAAGGAAGAAAGAAAAGAAGGTAGAGAAAAGAAAATGAAAATAAGGGCAAAGAAGAAACAAGGCGAGAAGCCATTCAAAGTATTTCCAGACACACCAGCCACACTCACACACATAGCCTGGACAAAAAGCATTTTCAAAAAAATTGTGAATTTTGTTGGCGGTGTTATGAGTCGGCTTTCTTTTAATAAATAATTTTGCAAAAGGGAAAACATGGACTGCTGGGCCACAATCTCAACTATCTGCAAGCAAAATAAAATAATAAATAAAATCGACTAAGGCATTTTGGCGCAAAATGAGTTTAGCAACAAGTTCACCCCAACTACTTTGACCTTTGCGTTAGATCAAATATGATGGCAAGGGGATGGAGGTTGGGGTTGGGGATTTGGCCATTAACCTAAGCTATATGCTTGCAAAACATGGACCCTCACAGCAGATCTCCAACGAAGAATACAAAGCATGGAGATGAGGTGCTACAGAAGACTTCTGGGTATTTCCTATACCCAGCACATCACCAACGACGAAGTCCGACAGACCATCACACAAGCCATTGGACAACACGATGACCTGCTCACAGTGGTGAAAAAACGGAAACTCCGATGGTATGGCCACGTCTCCAGATCATCAGGTCTTGCAAAGACCCTCCTGCAAGGCACAGTGCAATGAGGTAGAAGAAGGGGGAGACCGAAAAAGAGGTGGGAGGACAACATTGTCATGAATTGGCTAGTTTTAACTCTGCTTGTTGACTATTTAGCCATGTGTAGTCTTTGTAACAGTAGAGAAGTTAGACTATTACACAGCAGCAAGTAAATTACACAGCAAACCACACACAGCGAGCGAGCCACCCACATCGCAGTGACTCAGCACTTGAGCTTTGAATCGGACCGTTTTAACCAATCAGAGCAGGCTCAGTGGGTAGAGCAGTTCTGAATGTGTCAAAACCTAAGACAGTTTGAATCAGTCGTGTGTGAGACGAGGTAGAGTCAACCTCTCCACAGCTAGAGAAATCTCTACACTCATAGACCAGGAAGCAGGACTTTGAAATCTTAGAATTCTCTCAAGTCATCACGGGCCTGAACTTGTCAAACAGGTAAATGAACACCCTTCTGTTTCATCGTGATATATTTATATTATTGTTGAAATTATGTTTGTGGAATTTGCTATGCATAAATGTGAATTGTTAATCCGAATTTGCGGGACCACGTGGAAGAGCCTACCACGAGGTGAAACACGACCGGTTGCGCCGCCATGTTGTATCCCGTACGGAACCACTGTTGTTTAACTTATATGTATGTTTGCAGACCAGTGGCTGAACCACTGAATGTTTATATTATTATTAATTCTGTATGGGTATAGTTAGACACGATTGATATTTATGTATGTATAGGAATTTAGAGTTGAGATTCCAGTGGAACCCGGAAGTAGCAGAATGTTCGTCGCTTATGTATAGAGATGTGGAGCTATCACTGAGGGCTACTTTGGCTTTCAGTGAGACGCTCTGCACAAACCGATTATTCAGGGTTGTGCAGAATTTCGTCTCTTATATTACAGACGAGCAGGCGAGCTATCCCGAGCTATCCTGTGCACCCCACTCCACAGAAACGACTAGTTGGTTGAGGAGACTCTGCCGCACAAGCCGGAAAGAGCTACCTTGAAAACCCCCCTACAAGACCCCACAGCGTGGCAAGGGAACCCAACTACACAACTACCCAGGTGGACCAGAAGCTACCTCACAGAAGGACTTCGCACGCTCCATCTAGCAGTTAAGTGAACACACAAAAGTGCACTTAAACTGATCATAACAGGACCACAGTAGTCCAACTCTTCAGAAACTGTAAAACGGACCACAGTAGTCCAAATCTACATGAAATATACTAGCAAAGTGCCCGAGGAAGATATAACAGCTGCCTAGACTATCAGCGATCGAACTCTTAGCATTGAAAGAGACTTTTTAAGTTAGATTAGTACTTAGAGAATCTTGTATAGAGTAGAAGAAATAAATGTGTGATTTTAACTGTTATCAAGTGGCTGGACTACATATGATTCATAGCCGTGTGAAAGCTAGTGTGACAGTATTCTTTTACCATTTTTCTATCTATTTCTGTACCCCAACCTTAACACAGAACGAGCTAAACAAATAAATTTATTAAAGTAATTCATAGGGTGACTTACTAGCAGTTCCCACCGAATAAACGTGAGGGTCCATAATTCCATTGTGCAGAGCCCATAAACCCCACGTGACACTTTAATTGGCGAGCCTAGCTAGGATCTGTGTATAATAGGAATTGGGTATAACCGGACCTAGGTACAATAAAATTAGATAACAGTAGTAGTAGTAGTAGAATAACTTAGAATAGTGTAAGGGTATAACACTGATCAGTTGTGGTGCACTATTCTTTAGTTAAAAACTTGTTTGCTTCAAATATTTTTGTGCCTGTATGTTGCATTGTTCTTTTGCAGGTTTTGCTTAAGTAACTGTTGTATGCCATTTGACTTTTGTTTTATTCTATTATTGATTACGAATTTTATGGTCTTTGCATTGTTGTTATTGACTTGCAATATTGCTAGTGTTTTGGTATTCCACGTGATTCAGAGGTTGTTCATAGACACGTTTTGGCAATGTCGGACCCAGTGGCCTTGAGATTGCGCTTCAAGGAACTAGGAGAAGCTTTACACTTAGCAGGGGCAGACCTAATTGCGTATATCAATGCAGAGGTAGAGAAACAGGAAGCTAAGGCAGAGAGAGCAGCAGAGAGAGAGGCGAAGAAACTCGAAGCAGAACAGAGAAAAGCAGAACTAGAAGCAGAGCAGAAGAAATTAGAGGCAGAGAGAGAAACGAGGAAATTAGAATTAGAAGCAGAGCAGAAGAAATTAGAAGCAGAGCAGAAGAAATTAGAAGCAGAGCAGAAGAAATTAGAATTAGAAGGAGAACAGAAGAAGGCAGCATTAGCAGCAGAGAGAGAAGCAGAAGTTAGGAGATGGGAGTATGAGCGGGCAGAAAAAGAAAAAGAGAGGGAAGAAAAGGAAAAAGAAAGACAGCATGAGTTAGAGCTAAGAAGATTGGGATCAGGAGCTTCAAGTTCTTCCTCAACCCCTCCCCACTCAGATCAGCTAGAGGTAGCATCCAACCCTGTACAAGGAATGTCATTTCCACTGGGAACATTCAATGAGAGAGAAGAAGGTCTAGATCTCTATCTGACTAGGTTTGAGCGTCTAGCAACAGAGTACAAACTAGATCCCACTCATTGGTCTTTTAAGCTTAGTCAAGGGCTTAGAGGAAAGGCTTATGACATCTACAGTAAGCTACCGACTGACAGAGTGACTGACTATCACAAAGTAAAAGAGGCACTCCTAACGGGATTCGAACTGACAGGAGAATGCTACCGGCAAAAGTTCCGCACCAATCGGAGAGTGAAAGGAGAGAGCTATGCGCAGTTCGCGGATCGGTTGTCCACAATGCTGGATAAGTGGATTAGCCAGTCAGCCACGGCTAAGACGTATGATGGACTGACAGAACTGTTAGTATGGGAACAGCTACGGGAAACCATGACCCCCGAGCTGAGAACATTCTCAGTAGAGCAGGGCGCGGAAAGACTGGAAGATCTGGTCAAGGTCGCAGATAGGTACGTGGCCGCACACGGAGAAGCCAAGAGCTTCAGGCGAGACCTAAAGCCTAACGGGAAAGAGGCACAGAAACGAAGCCCTAACCGGGAAGAGCGCACCGCGAATAAGCCGAATAACCCCAGACCTGGGCAAAATAAAGGACCCACCACGGAATTCGGGAAAAGAGGTCCCGCAGAACAGAGACGGTATTGTTCGTTCTGCAACAGAAACAATCACTCCACCACAGAATGTTTCAAGTTGGCCGCACAACGTAGGGAAGAGCGCGAAAGCCGGCCAGCGCACAGAGTTCTAACTCAAAGTAGCGGTAACAAGCCACACACAATCGGAGATCACCCATCGGTGACAGACACGGTCAAGGTCAACGGAAAAGAAGCGAACTGTCTGTATGACACAGGTCTATCATACGACGCGATAGTTAGCGAATCTCTTGTATCGCGCGCGGACTTGACAGACAAGACAGTCGACTTACAAGGAGCAGACTTGACGAAACCGACGACTACTTGCCCAATAGCTTGGATCGAAGTAGAGAGTAGGTACGTCACAGGACGAATCCAAGCAGCTGTTTTACAGAAACCCCTGTATGATCTAGTGCTAGGTTGTAGGTATGTGTTCTTAGGCACGCTCCCTAAAACTGTAGAGATAGCTGCAGTGCAAACCAGGGCCCAAGCTAAAACCCAACCACCCCAGCCCGAGTTCGCTCCGAATCCAGGACTCGAAGAGATCAAAACAGCACAGAAAGAAGACACCTCGATAGCGAAGTGCTTCCAGAAGCTACCCAAGGCGCACACACCCCCGCTCAAGGGAGACTTCTACATGGAAGAGGGAGTTCTACATCGACAAGGAGATGGAGATCACACCCAACTAGTACTACCAGCCACCCTTCGAGCCCAAGTACTAGACCTAGGCCACAGCATGCCACTCAGCGGACACATGGGAATTGGAGCCACAGTGCAGAGAATCAGCGCACACTACTATTGGCCAGGAATCACGGAGGATGTCAAGCGCTACGTGAAATCTTGCCACCAATGTCAACGATATTCCCCGCGACATCACACCGTACCAGTTACCTTAGGACCATCAGTAGTAGTCGGCGTGCCATTCCAGCAAGTCTCAGTAGACATAGTAGGACCACTGCCCATGACCAAGAAGAGGAACAGATTTCTACTCACACTCGTCGACGCATGTACGATGTGGTGCGAAGCAGTCCCGTTGCCAGCGATCGACACCAAGAAGATTGCAGATGCACTCATCGCCATCTTTACCAGAGTCGGATTCCCGGACAGCATTAGAACGGACAACGGATCTCAGTTCACCGGCCGCCTGATGCAAGACGTGTTCGAGTTGATACAAGTTCATCACATTCGCACACCACCATACCACCCAGCCAGCAACGGACAAGTAGAAAGACTGAATGGAACCCTTCTCACCATACTCAGGAAAGTCGCCGACGACAATCCAGAAGCGTGGGACATCTACGTGAATGCGGCACTGTTCGCATACCGAGAAACGCCCCATGCAGCCACAGGCTACACCCCGTCAACATTGCTATTCGGCAGACCTCTAGCAGGACCGCTAGAAGCCCTACGCAGAAGTTGGACGGAAGCCAAGATAGACGACACACCAAGAGGTGCCACCAAGTACGTCGCAGACCTGCAGGAAACCCTCAAAGCAACGTGGAAGGAAGCTGGTGAAGCACTGAAGAAGGCAAGAGCCCGTCAGGCGAAGTACTACAACCGCCACGCGAAGGACCGAGAACTGCAAGTCGGCGATCAAGTGCTACTCTTACTTCCAAGTGGAACCAACAAGCTGGACATCGCTTGGAGAGGACCGTACCGGGTGACTGCCAAGAAATCCAAGACAGTCTACCAAGTAGAGGTGAACGGGAGAGCCCGATACCACCACATCGATCGCCTCAAGAAATACACGGACCGACCAGCGACCCCCGGCACACACACATGGATGGCCATCGCCATCGCGGAAGAAGTTCATCCGCAACTACAACAGCATCGCCGTGCCACTGACAAATGGAACCCGGAAAATCGCCCCGGACAAAGTAGTTTGGACAGCGGAATGTGAGACAGCATTCCAAACACTCAAGGACAGAATGACATCGGCGCCAGTACTCCACCTACCCGATTTGACTCAGCCATTCGTTCTTCGCACTGACGCAAGCGACTTAGGCCTCGGAGCAGTACTGCTACAGCGCGACCCCAAGAATGCAGAGACGCTATTCCCGGTCGCCTACGCCAGCAGAAAATTGAGACCCGCCGAGACCCACTACGCCACGTCGGAGAAGGAATGCCTTGGACTAGTCTGGGCCATACAGAAATTCCAACTCTACCTGTATGGGACCCACTTCACAGTTCAGGTGGACCACCAACCCCTATCGTTCCTGGCAGCCTCCAAGTCTTTGAACTCTCGCCTGATGAAATGGGCACTCACCCTTCAGGCATACTCATTCCAAATCGAGTACATCCCCGGCAAAGAGAACCACGGAGCCGACTACCTCAGTCGCCATCTCGTGGAGGACACAGCAGCTGTCGCCCACCCAACACAACTAAGGGCCACAGCACCAGAATTCGTCCCCGCCCAGTAATACCCTGTCACTAGTGTCCATAGCTACCTGGCACAGCATTGCAGCTCAGGTAGAGCAACTTAACTAGTTTGTAAATAGGACCCTAGGATAGTGCAGCGTTAAACTAGGCTCTGTAGTAGAAAAAGGTCGAATCCAGTAGTCATCGCCTTTTTTCAGTTGAGGGAGCCTGTCATGAATTGGCTAGTTTTAACTCTGCTTGTTGACTATTTAGCCATGTGTAGTCTTTGTAACAGTAGAGAAGTTAGACTATTACACAGCAGCAAGTAAATTACACAGCAAACCACACACAGCGAGCGAGCCACCCACATCGCAGTGACTCAGCACTTGAGCTTTGAATCGGACCGTTTTAACCAATCAGAGCAGGCTCAGTGGGTAGAGCAGTTCTGAATGTGTCAAAACCTAAGACAGTTTGAATCAGTCGTGTGTGAGACGAGGTAGAGTCAACCTCTCCACAGCTAGAGAAATCTCTACACTCATAGACCAGGAAGCAGGACTTTGAAATCTTAGAATTCTCTCAAGTCATCACGGGCCTGAACTTGTCAAACAGGTAAATGAACACCCTTCTGTTTCATCGTGATATATTTATATTATTGTTGAAATTATGTTTGTGGAATTTGCTATGCATAAATGTGAATTGTTAATCCGAATTTGCGGGACCACGTGGAAGAGCCTACCACGAGGTGAAACACGACCGGTTGCGCCGCCATGTTGTATCCCGTACGGAACCACTGTTGTTTAACTTATATGTATGTTTGCAGACCAGTGGCTGAACCACTGAATGTTTATATTATTATTAATTCTGTATGGGTATAGTTAGACACGATTGATATTTATGTATGTATAGGAATTTAGAGTTGAGATTCCAGTGGAACCCGGAAGTAGCAGAATGTTCGTCGCTTATGTATAGAGATGTGGAGCTATCACTGAGGGCTACTTTGGCTTTCAGTGAGACGCTCTGCACAAACCGATTATTCAGGGTTGTGCAGAATTTCGTCTCTTATATTACAGACGAGCAGGCGAGCTATCCCGAGCTATCCTGTGCACCCCACTCCACAGAAACGACTAGTTGGTTGAGGAGACTCTGCCGCACAAGCCGGAAAGAGCTACCTTGAAAACCCCCCTACAAGACCCCACAGCGTGGCAAGGGAACCCAACTACACAACTACCCAGGTGGACCAGAAGCTACCTCACAGAAGGACTTCGCACGCTCCATCTAGCAGTTAAGTGAACACACAAAAGTGCACTTAAACTGATCATAACAGGACCACAGTAGTCCAACTCTTCAGAAACTGTAAAACGGACCACAGTAGTCCAAATCTACATGAAATATACTAGCAAAGTGCCCGAGGAAGATATAACAGCTGCCTAGACTATCAGCGATCGAACTCTTAGCATTGAAAGAGACTTTTTAAGTTAGATTAGTACTTAGAGAATCTTGTATAGAGTAGAAGAAATAAATGTGTGATTTTAACTGTTATCAAGTGGCTGGACTACATATGATTCATAGCCGTGTGAAAGCTAGTGTGACAGTATTCTTTTACCATTTTTCTATCTATTTCTGTACCCCAACCTTAACACAGAACGAGCTAAACAAATAAATTTATTAAAGTAATTCATAGGGTGACTTACTAGCAGTTCCCACCGAATAAACGTGAGGGTCCATAATTCCATTGTGCAGAGCCCATAAACCCCACGTGACACTTTAATTGGCGAGCCTAGCTAGGATCTGTGTATAATAGGAATTGGGTATAACCGGACCTAGGTACAATAAAATTAGATAACAGTAGTAGTAGTAGTAGAATAACTTAGAATAGTGTAAGGGTATAACACTGATCAGTTGTGGTGCACTATTCTTTAGTTAAAAACTTGTTTGCTTCAAATATTTTTGTGCCTGTATGTTGCATTGTTCTTTTGCAGGTTTTGCTTAAGTAACTGTTGTATGCCATTTGACTTTTGTTTTATTCTATTATTGATTACGAATTTTATGGTCTTTGCATTGTTGTTATTGACTTGCAATATTGCTAGTGTTTTGGTATTCCACGTGATTCAGAGGTTGTTCATAGACACGTTTGGCAATGTCGGACCCAGTGGCCTTGAGATTGCGCTTCAAGGAACTAGGAGAAGCTTTACACTTAGCAGGGGCAGACCTAATTGCGTATATCAATGCAGAGGTAGAGAAACAGGAAGCTAAGGCAGAGAGAGCAGCAGAGAGAGAGGCGAAGAAACTCGAAGCAGAACAGAGAAAAGCAGAACTAGAAGCAGAGCAGAAGAAATTAGAGGCAGAGAGAGAAACGAGGAAATTAGAATTAGAAGCAGAGCAGAAGAAATTAGAAGCAGAGCAGAAGAAATTAGAAGCAGAGCAGAAGAAATTAGAATTAGAAGGAGAACAGAAGAAGGCAGCATTAGCAGCAGAGAGAGAAGCAGAAGTTAGGAGATGGGAGTATGAGCGGGCAGAAAAAGAAAAAGAGAGGGAAGAAAAGGAAAAAGAAAGACAGCATGAGTTAGAGCTAAGAAGATTGGGATCAGGAGCTTCAAGTTCTTCCTCAACCCCTCCCCACTCAGATCAGCTAGAGGTAGCATCCAACCCTGTACAAGGAATGTCATTTCCACTGGGAACATTCAATGAGAGAGAAGAAGGTCTAGATCTCTATCTGACTAGGTTTGAGCGTCTAGCAACAGAGTACAAACTAGATCCCACTCATTGGTCTTTTAAGCTTAGTCAAGGGCTTAGAGGAAAGGCTTATGACATCTACAGTAAGCTACCGACTGACAGAGTGACTGACTATCACAAAGTAAAAGAGGCACTCCTAACGGGATTCGAACTGACAGGAGAATGCTACCGGCAAAAGTTCCGCACCAATCGGAGAGTGAAAGGAGGAGAGAGCTATGCGCAGTTCGCGGATCGGTTGTCCACAATGCTGGATAAGTGGATTAGCCAGTCAGCCACGGCTAAGACGTATGATGGACTGACAGAACTGTTAGTATGGGAACAGCTACGGGAAACCATGACCCCCGAGCTGAGAACATTCTCAGTAGAGCAGGGCGCGGAAAGACTGGAAGATCTGGTCAAGGTCGCAGATAGGTACGTGGCCGCACACGGAGAAGCCAAGAGCTTCAGGCGAGACCTAAAGCCTAACGGGAAAGAGGCACAGAAACGAAGCCCTAACCGGGAAGAGCGCACCGCGAATAAGCCGAATAACCCCAGACCTGGGCAAAATAAAGGACCCACCACGGAATTCGGGAAAAGAGGTCCCGCAGAACAGAGACGGTATTGTTCGTTCTGCAACAGAAACAATCACTCCACCGCAGAATGTTTCAAGTTGGCCGCACAACGTAGGGAAGAGCGCGAAAGCCGGCCAGCGCACAGAGTTCTAACTCAAAGTAGCGGTAACAAGCCACACACAATCGGAGATCACCCATCGGTGACAGACACGGTCAAGGTCAACGGAAAAGAAGCGAACTGTCTGTATGACACAGGTCTATCATACGACGCGATAGTTAGCGAATCTCTTGTATCGCGCGCGGACTTGACAGACAAGACAGTCGACTTACAAGGAGCAGACTTGACGAAACCGACGACTACTTGCCCAATAGCTTGGATCGAAGTAGAGAGTAGGTACGTCACAGGACGAATCCAAGCAGCTGTTTTACAGAAACCCCTGTATGATCTAGTGCTAGGTTGTAGGTATGTGTTCTTAGGCACGCCCCCTAAAACTGTAGAGATAGCTGCAGTGCAAACCAGGGCCCAAGCTAAAACCCAACCACCCCAGCCCGAGTTCGCTCCGAATCCAGGACTCGAAGAGATCAAAACAGCACAGAAAGAAGACACCTCGATAGCGAAGTGCTTCCAGAAGCTACCCAAGGCGCACACACCCCCGCACAAGGGAGACTTCTACATGGAAGAGGGAGTTCTACATCGACAAGGAGATGGAGATCACACCCAACTAGTACTACCAGCCACCCTTCGAGCCCAAGTACTAGAACTAGGCCACAGCATGCCACTCAGCGGACACATGGGAATTGGAGCCACAGTGCAGAGAATCAGCGCACACTACTATTGGCCAGGAATCACGGAGGATGTCAAGCGCTACGTGAAATCTTGCCACCAATGTCAACGATATTCCCCGCGACATCACACCGTACCAGTTACCTTAGGACCATCAGTAGTAGTCGGCGTGCCATTCCAGCAAGTCTCAGTAGACATAGTAGGACCACTGCCCATGACCAAGAAGAGGAACAGATTTCTACTCACACTCGTCGACGCATGTACGATGTGGTGCGAAGCAGTCCCGTTGCCAGCGATCGACACCAAGAAGATTGCAGATGCACTCATCGCCATCTTTACCAGAGTCGGATTCCCGGACAGCATTAGAACGGACAACGGATCTCAGTTCACCGGCCGCCTGATGCAAGACGTGTTCGAGTTGATACAAGTTCATCACATTCGCACACCACCATACCACCCAGCCAGCAACGGACAAGTAGAAAGACTGAATGGAACCCTTCTCACCATACTCAGGAAAGTCGCCGACGACAATCCAGAAGCGTGGGACATCTACGTGAATGCGGCACTGTTCGCATACCGAGAAACGCCCCATGCAGCCACAGGCTACACCCCGTCAACATTGCTATTCGGCAGACCTCTAGCAGGACCGCTAGAAGCCCTACGCAGAAGTTGGACGGAAGCCAAGATAGACGACACACCAAGAGGTGCCACCAAGTACGTCGCAGACCTGCAGGAAACCCTCAAAGCAACGTGGAAGAAAGCTGGTGAAGCACTGAAGAAGGCAAGAGCCCGTCAGGCGAAGTACTACAACCGCCACGCGAAGGACCGAGAACTGCAAGTCGGCGATCAAGTGCTACTCTTACTTCCAAGTGGAACCAACAAGCTGGACATCGCTTGGAGAGGACCGTACCGGGTGACTGCCAAGAAATCCAAGACAGTCTACCAAGTAGAGGTGAACGGGAGAGCCCGATACCACCACATCGATCGCCTCAAGAAATACACGGACCGACCAGCGACCCCCGGCACACACACATGGATGGCCATCGCCATCGCGGAAGAAGTTCATCCGCAACTACAACAGCATCGCCGTACCACTGACAAATGGAACCCGGAAAATCGCCCCGGACAAAGTAGTTTGGACAGCGGAATGCGAGACAGCATTCCAAACACTCAAGGACAGAATGACATCGGCGCCAGTACTCCACCTACCCGATTTGACTCAGCCATTCGTTCTTCGCACTGACGCAAGCGACTTAGGCCTCGGAGCAGTACTGCTACAGCGCGACCCCAAGAATGCAGAGACGCTATTCCCTGTCGCCTACGCCAGCAGAAAATTGAGACCCGCCGAGACCCACTACGCCACGTCGGAGAAAGAATGTCTTGGACTAGTCTGGGCCATACAGAAATTCCAACTCTACCTGTATGGGACCCACTTCACAGTTCAGGTGGACCACCAACCACTATCGTTCCTGGCAGCCTCCAAGTCTTTGAACTCTCGCCTGATGAAATGGGCACTCACCCTTCAGGCATACTCATTCCAAATCGAGTACATCCCCGGCAAAGAGAACCACGGAGCCGACTACCTCAGTCGCCATCTCGTGGAGGACACAGCAGCTGTCGCCCACCCAACACAACTAAGGGCCACAGCACCAGAATTCGTCCCCGCCCAGTAATACCCTGTCACTAGTGTCCATAGCTACCTGGCACAGCATTGCAGCTCAGGTAGAGCAACTTAACTTAGTTTGTAAATAGGACCCTAGGATAGTGCAGCGTTAAACTAGGCTCTGTAGTAGAAAAAGGTCGAATCCAGTAGTCATCGCCTTTTTTCAGTTGAGGGAGCCTGTCATGAATTGGCTAGTTTTAACTCTGCTTGTTGACTATTTAGCCATGTGTAGTCTTTGTAACAGTAGAGAAGTTAGACTATTACACAGCAGCAAGTAAATTACACAGCAAACCACACACAGCGAGCGAGCCACCCACATCGCAGTGACTCAGCACTTGAGCTTTGAATCGGACCGTTTTAACCAATCAGAGCAGGCTCAGTGGGTAGAGCAGTTCTGAATGTGTCAAAACCTAAGACAGTTTGAATCAGTCGTGTGTGAGACGAGGTAGAGTCAACCTCTCCACAGCTAGAGAAATCTCTACACTCATAGACCAGGAAGCAGGACTTTGAAATCTTAGAATTCTCTCAAGTCATCACGGGCCTGAACTTGTCAAACAGGTAAATGAACACCCTTCTGTTTCATCGTGATATATTTATATTATTGTTGAAATTATGTTTGTGGAATTTGCTATGCATAAATGTGAATTGTTAATCCGAATTTGCGGGACCACGTGGAAGAGCCTACCACGAGGCGAAACACGACCGGTTGCGCCGCCATGTTGTATCCCGTACGGAACCACTGTTGTTTAACTTATATGTATGTTTGCAGACCAGTGGCTGTACCACTGAATGTTTATATTATTATTAATTCTGTATGTGTATAGTTAGACACGATTGATATTTATGTATGTATAGGAATTTAGAGTTGAGATTCCAGTGGAACCCGGAAGTAGCAGAATGTTCGTCGCTTATGTATAGAGATGTGGAGCTATCACTGAGGGCTACTTTGGCTTTCAGTGAGACGCTCTGCACAAACCGATTATTCAGGGTTGTGCAGAATTTCGTCTCTTATATTACAGACGAGCAGGCGAGCTATCCCAAGCTATCCTGTGCACCCCACTCCACAGAAACGACTAGTTGGTTGAGGAGACTCTGCCGCACAAGCCGGAAAGAGCTACCTTGAAAACCCCCCTACAAGACCCCACAGCGTGGCAAGGGAACCCAACTACACAACTACCCAGGTGGACCAGAAGCTACCTCACAGAAGGACTTCGCACGCTCCATCTAGCAGTTAAGTGAACACACAAAAGTGCACTTAAACTGATCATAACAGGACCACAGTAGTCCAACTCTTCAGAAACTGTAAAACGGACCACAGTAGTCCAAATCTACATGAAATATACTAGCAAAGTGCCCGAGGAAGATATAACAGCTGCCTAGACTATCAGCGATCGAAGCATTGAAAGAGACTTTTTAAGTTAGATTAGTACTTAGAGAATCTTGTATAGAGTAGAAGAAATAAATGTGTGATTTTAACTGTTATCAAGTGGCTGGACTACATATGATTCATAGCCGTGTGAAAGCTAGTGTGACAGTATTCTTTTACCATTTTTCTATCTATTTCTGTACCCCAACCTTAACACAGAACGAGCTAAACAAATAAATTTATTAAAGTAATTCATAGGGTGACTTACTAGCAGTTCCCACCGAATAAACGTGAGGGTCCATAATTCCATTGTGCAGAGCCCATAAACCCCACGTGACAAACATTCGAGAATGGACTGGTTTGACACTGAGCGAAACAATCAGAGTTGCTGAGGACATGGAACGATGGAGTACGCTGGTTAAACAATCATCTGTGGTGCCCCTACGACCTCCGAGTTACGGGATAGGATAGAATAGGATAGGATAGGATGTTCTTATGAAGTTTGGTCAAAATCCATTCAGGGGTTCGGGAGATATGGCGCGCGACACACCGACAGGCAGACATTTGGCTAGTTCTTTCTCGACTATTTTAAAGTATTTCCATGTATTATCTTGAAAAATACGTGTTAAATAGAAGGGCAAAGCCCATATGACTCACAAGCTATATACTGAACTCAATATTTAACATGAAAATGAGTGCACAGGAAAAACAACATGAAATGGTGTCATTAGAATTCAAAGTAATAACGACTTTTATCTTTCTTTGATCTTGACCTTGAGATTACCTTGACCCCTAGATGGTTCCAAATACACTTAAGTACTATCAAATACAGTACAGCAAAAGTTGTACTATGCCCCCAAAATGGTGACCTTGGGATGATCTTGACTT